>VXAB01011187.1:280353-569621 GCA_013399175.1 Odontophorus gujanensis
CCAGGATGCCATTGGCCTTTCTGGCCACCTGGACACACTGCTGGCTCATGTTCTAGCTGAGTATCAACCAATACCCCCAGGCCCGCTTCCTCTAGGCAGTCTTCCAGCCACTCTGCCCCAAGCCTGTTGCATTGCCTGGGGTTATTGTGGCCAAAGTGCAGGACCTGGCAGTTGGTGTTGCTGAATCTCATCCAATTGGCTTGGTTTCTTAACACCTCCAGAGACGGTGACTCCACCACCTCCCTGGGCAGCCCGTTAAAGCACCTGACCACTCTTTCAGGTAAGAATTTTTTCCTAATATCCAACCTGAACCTCCCCTGGCAGAATTTGAGGTCGTCTCCTCTCGCTAGGTCATCTCCCTATCGCTAGTTACGTGGGAGAAGAGGCCAAAAAATCCCCACCTCACCACAAACTCCTTTCAGGCAGTTGTAGAGAACAGTAATGTCTCCCCTGAGTTTCCTCTTCTCCAGACTGAACGATCCCAGATCCCCCAGCTGCTCCACACAAGACTTGTGCTCCAGACCCCTCACCAGCTTCATTGTGAAGCATCTTCTAATTTTTTTCAATTTGCCCATCTTGGAAATAACAGCTGCACTCAAACCTTTACCTTCAAGAGGCAACTTTTTTTTTATTCTTTTCATGTTGCTTTTAAGGTGACTAATGTTTCAGTGTGGGTACTATGTAAACAATGTACTGAACAAATACAAGAGGGTTTATAGCCATTATATATAAAAAAAAGAACTTAGCTCCACATGACCAGATAAGAATAGCCAACATGGATCAACAGAGTAGACTGCTTAAACCTTCCCTCACTCCCAGAACCCTGTGAAAATTACTTTGGGAAGTTAATTTGTTTCTGCTTCATACTTGGAACTGAACTCAGTGAAAGCAACTAACAACATGATTGGATACAAACAACAATTTTATTTGCTAGAAACAAAATAATATATAGAAAGACACTCTACCTTTTACATTGCCAGGTTCCATATCTAGCACCACCTCACAATCCTGCAAAGCACTGTCCCAATCCTGAAGTTTGATTTCTGCTTGAGCTTTGTTATTGTATGCAGCTGCAGTGGGTAGTACAGATATACTCCTGCAAAAGAGCATTGATCACGCTGGATTCATCATTAGAAAGTCTGAATATAGAAACAATTTACTATTGGAACCTGTGAACAGTATGGTTACAATACTAACGCTGATAAAAATTTAATCAGAGTTGTTGGGGACTTGATCTTAGTGTGTTTACTGTCTTCAGTGCGCCACTGCTCATCCACATAGACTCAAACCAAACTGTCAAATGATACCTTTAGAGTATCAAAAATCATAGAATCAGTAAGGTTGGAAACAACATTCAAGATCACCAAATCCAACCATCAACCTGACCTACCTAACAAGTCTCATCATTAAACCAGGTCCACTAGTGCTACCTTCACCTGTCTCTTAAATGCCTCCAGTAGTGAGGCAGCCTGTTCCAATGCTTGCTCACCTTCTCCGTGAATAAATTCTTCCTAATGTCCAATCTAAACCTTTCCTGGTGCAACTTGAAATCATTTCCTTTTGTCCTATCACATGTCAACTGAGAAAAGAGACCAACTTCAGACACAAGGAAGTGTAATTCCTGTTTTCTAGTCCCTTTACCAGTTTCACTGCTGTTCTCTGCACATGCTTGAGCCAACTCCATGTCCTTTTTGTAATGATGGGCCTCAAACTTAACACAATATTCAAAATGCAGTCTCACCCGTGCATCTTACAAATGGAGAATCACTTCTCTAGTCCTGCTAGCCACACTACTTCTGTCACAGGCCAGGATGTTATTGGCCTTTTTGGTCACCTGGGCACCTTGGCTGCAGCAACCATGACACAGTAGATTTAAGATTCTAGAAGTAAGTAACAGTACCTTTATGGCCAAATAGGTAAAATGTGGACTATATAAGTGGGCAATAAGGTAGAAAGAAAACTAATTTGACTGTAAGGATGGAAGAATTGTGTCAAGATGTACCAAGTCCAACTGGTGACCAGTTACTAGAGGCCTCCCCACAGGACCAATACAGTTTAACACTAGCAGTCAGAGGGAACAGAAGGTACCCCCAGAAAGTTCCTCGCTGATACACAGTTGCAGGGAGAACAGTCAATAACAGGGCGGGACTCCAGTCAAGAGCCTTAACAAGCCAGAGAAACAAGCTGGCAGACTTCATGGTAAGCTCAATAAACAGCAAATGCACAACCTGGACTTGAAATAGAATACAGCACTAACAAAGGCAAGAGTCAGTAACTCTTTATTTTTAATTCTCTATATGTGTTGTGGTTTAACCTGGCAGGTGGCTGAGCACTACACATTTGTTCACTTGCTCCCTCTCTTCCCAGCAGGATGGGGGAGAGAATAGAGAAAAACAAAGGAGAACTCACGAGCTGAGGTAAAACTACATACTAAGATAGAGAAAAGGTTACTAATTATGACAAATATATATAAATACAAATGTATTTAACAAGTGATGCACAAGGAATTGCTCACCATCCCCCAACCTGTGCCCAGTTAGCCCAGCAGAAGAGAGTGAGATGAACTCCCAACCCCTTCCACTTGATGTCATATGGCATGGAATATTCCTTTGGTCAGTTTAAGTTAGTTTTCCTAATTCAGTTCCCTCCCAGCATCTTTGGCCCTTCACTGAGAATGGCCCTGGATCTGTACAACACTGCTTAGCAGCAGCTATAAACATTGGTATGTCACTGACATTGTTTTTCTCCTATAACCAGAACATCATACCAGACACTCTGAAGAAAACATTCTGTCCCAGCTGAAGCTAAGATGATACGCTTTTCTTGTGGACTGCTGCTAATGACACAGTTATGATTAAGTTGCACACAATTATTTTTCTTTCTTCTACGCACAGGTTATTAAGGCAGATTTTTTAAAGAAAAACTGAGATAAGCATACATTATAATCACTTCGAATTAATTTCTAAATCATCTGTTTTCTCAAGACATTATTTAACATTTAACTTTTGTCCATCCACCCTGGAATGTCAGTTGTTCTGAAAAGTCTGAACAGCTCTGTGACACTTGCAAATTTGTGTCCCATCACTATTCCCCTATTGCTTCCTGATTTATCTTCTTGATAAATAAAAATTAGTATCAGGATGCAACAGCGCTATAAGAATTCTTCTGTAAAATTCTTTCACTCTTATGAAAATAACCTAATTGTCACTATGGCTTTCAAAATAATACAGCTAAAACTTATTAAAATAAAGGAACACATTATTTACTCACCGAGTGTAATATGTCACTGCTTCCACATAATCCCCACTGGCAAAGGCTTCATTGCCCTTTTCTTTTTCCCGAGTAGCAATAAAGATCTTCTCTTTCTTTGTCATGCCTATAAGAAAATATTTGTACTTGTTACAACTACCAGTTTGCACAGGTGCAATCAAAATACTGTCAGCTACAATACTTTGAATGTTATATTCCTTATATTATTTTTAAAAGCACATGGATTATAAAAAGACAAAGTTGCCTTATAATTCCTACAATAAAAACCTAGACCCTTCTGATAATGCATATAATTCTCAATACAAGATGAAAGTTCTTGGTTAACCTCTAGCACTGGATTATAGTAGCAGAAGCATGCTTTATATTTTTACCTTTCTCCCTCAACCTAAACACAATAGAAATATTTTAAGCAATTATTAAGACCAAGATTACATTTCTAAACACAACCTTCTACAAAATTTTAACATTTCTAGGTGCTGAAAAATAAAGATATCTCTATAATACAATTTGATTTGCATTCACGTTCAACAGTAGAGTATTAAAATCAAAGAAAATAAAAAACAAATGCTTCTAGGACATTACCAGTTGTGTTTACTTTCTTTTCAATTAGAGGTAGATTTGGTCTCCTAAAGAATCTTGCTTTTGAGTTACTTTCTTCAGTGCCTTCATCAATTTTAGAACACTCCTTTTCCACATCAAACCTTAAATTAATACAAATAATAAATACAACAGTGTTGCAGAACAGAAGTCTTCTATTTTTAGAGAGGTATACTATATTTCCATTATAAGCCAAAGCTAAGCAGGCATCAATTATTCATTACTTGTTAGGTAAAAGATGTTTAATCTTATCTCCTTTCCTTGTGTTATTGTTTGTTTCTCCGGTATATAAGTGTCTATACATACACACAAATATACATAAATACATATATATACACAGATGCACAAATGTATGTATACATACATACATACAAACAATAAACAACATATATTCCTTCTACCTCCCTTCTTAAAAATAAGCAAAACCAATCAAACTAAAAATAAGCAAAATATCTGCCTCTCCTCCTCACCATCTCCTAATAAAGATTGGTGAAATGTATGAAACTGTATCTTCAGGCTCAATCCCAGTCCTGTCAAATATCTGTACTAACCTTTATTGAAAATACAGAATAAATGGCTTCAATGTGACTAGAAGTGTAAATTTGAAAGAGATTTCAAAACAGTCTCAGATATTTCTAAGGTCACTCTGAAGTAGTTTCTGAAAACAGTCTTTAGGAATTTATATTGAATAAATATTGCTGCTATAATGCTATAAAACAAATACAGTAATAACCAATTCCTACCCTACACTGCTTCTCCATTTATGAGAAAAATGAAATAATGAAAAATAGCCTTTGCTTTCCACAATAATCTCACCAATCTGCGTAATTTATTTCTGAAATAGGGACATCATTCAGAAAAATTACACAATTCAAAACCTCTTCAGGTAAGACTATTTGCACTCCTTTTTAAATCTGACCTTTCACTACTTTCACTTTTTCATTATAAATGGAGAGTTAGACTTGATGATCTCTGGAGGTCTCTTTAAATCCCTACAATACTGTGATTCTGTGATAAATTAACAACATTTCAGTGTCTTTTTAAATAATTAAAAACTTTCTTGTTCAGGAATTGTTTAGACAACTTCTGTTTCAGTATACCATTGTCCAAAATATTTCCTACACACTACATAGGAAAATCCACCACTATCAGCATGTTAAAGGACAAAGGTTGAGCACATACATAAAACTGTAAGAAACATTCAAAAAAAACCATTACTTCAAATGATACTGAGTAAAAAGGGATGAAAAAATAAATTGTTGCAGAAGTTATTTTGATAACCTGCTTATTTACCTACATTTGAGCTGGAAGGTCACAGTTTCTGAAGTACATATGCATGAAAATAAACTATATGTGGGTCTTATGCAGACAGGGCTTCCGTTGAGTTTTTTTGGTGGCAGACTGAGATATTAAAAACTTTCATCACCCACCTCACTGTCTCTGGATTAAGTTCCCCACCAAGAGCACTGGAAATGCATGTATCTTCAGTCTGATTCTATGATTCTGTGATTCTACAGCACCATTTAAAGAGCTGCAGGGAAGCTGCTACTGTGCATAATACTATATCTCCTTCACTTTCAATAATTTGGGGGGCATCCATCTGCGTCACTATTATTTTATTTTGAAAATGTGATAAATTAGGCTATCTTTAATTCCCCATTTTATGCCCCCCAGACTTTGTATTTTGAATGTTGGGGGAAAGAAAAAAAAAAAAGAAGAAATATTAAACATTAAACAAAAAAACATTTTATTTGTATTTTCTGTTGACTCATTATATTTCACACTGCTTGAATAGAAGAAATATAGACTAACTTGCTTTCAGTTGGTAGCACCACAGAGCATCATTTGCAATTTAACAGAACTGTTATGAAAGAGCTAAGTTTCACTGAAATACTATAGTTCCCTGAAAAGCTAACCTTAATACTATGTTTCTGGAAAATACTTAAAAACAAACAAACAAACAAAAAAACCACTGTGTATTTTTATAAAGCAAATTAATAAGAGTTAATAAAAATCAAAATATAAAGGATTTGACATACTTATCCCATTCACTGTAATCCCGTGGTATATTTTTCTTATTTCTTTGTTTGCTTTGTAACTTTTCATTCTGAAAAAGAAACAGCCAGTCTATAAGACAGTTTCCAAAAGATGAAACTCACATTTTTTTTGTTTCTGTAATACATATCCCTACTCATTAACACTGTCATGACTAATTTGAGCAGCCCTGAATACTTCATTTGCGTAGCTTTAAAGAACATCTTATGCATTTGATGTATCACTGTAACCAGACTTTCTCTGCACTGCCCTGTTACGCATCACAGAGGCACTGGATAAAAATTTTCATACAAGAGACTGCTCTTTCTAAAAATGCACTGGGTTGCCATCTTCCAAACCATACTTTCAACACAGCAAGGAACACTATTTAATCTTGGGAAACCCCAGCTTTGTAATGAGATGTTTAAAGGCGAAATTGAATCACAAACCTCATTTCAGGCTTGCCATTTCCAAGAGAATGCAACGCACAGTTTCTGACAGCCCCTGGAGGCTTCCAAACAAGCATAAAATGAACGACTGCTTTGACTTTTAGATAGCATCTTTGTACTTCTTTGACACATTCCAGCCAAGCTAATTACCAAGATGATTTACACTCATTCCTGCTTTTAGACAAGGTCCATCACTGGTATTTACCTCACCTAGAATTTATCTTTAGACGATTTATCCTTCAACTGTCGGTCCCAATAACTGACTCAGCTGGCACGTAATGTGACCCATTTTCCATCCCAGTGGAACATATTTCCACCTTTGGCATCTCTTCCACCTTTGGCATCCCTCCCACCTTTGCCAGACTGTTTCTGATACGTCTCTCCCTGCTTGTTGACTCCAACATTCAACAAGGTGTGGTTCCAAATTGGATTCCATTGTGGAACAGCCAGGTCAAAATATTCCCATGTACTCTTTGCTAATTGCTCAGCCCTCCTCTTACCTTGCAATCCATCTCTCACCAAGTTAGACCAGTGAAATTGTTTGTAGGATTGCAGATTTACAATTATGTGGGTTCAAACAATTTTATAGAGATTATAGTGCAACCTCTAAGCATCTATACCAGTGCAAGTGAGAACATGATAAACTGAACCAAAGAAACCAGCAGCAACCTCCTAAACTAGCTTTACCAGTGGTGACACTGGTACAAGGAAATACTTCTGCAGTTGAATATAAGCACCTCATTTTACATAATGCAAATGTGTGCTTTCCTATAAACACTTGAAGCTATCTATAATACTAGGTTACATGAAGTTTTGTTGTATGTGACTTCAGAATTACACATAATGTTCTCAGTCGTTCAAGAAGCTAGACAAAATGACAAACACTTCTAGTGATTACTGCATGTTTGAGAAGGTAACCCTAAATATGGCTTCCTGGAAAATGACACCATTATGTATGCATTCTGGGGTATATTTCAAACTTTGAATTTTTCAAATATATTTTCAAATCAGAAGTACATAGCTTAAATGAGCAGATAATTAAACTCTCAGAAGAAAGCTCATGATGTATTACACACAAATCCAACTTTAATATGGCAAGAGAACTACAGTGTGTCCTTTAGTGGAACAACAGAAGTGTTGACTCAAAATTTCAAATATCCTTAAAATTCTAGGTCTCACACACTTGGGGTCATTGTAACCAAACCTTGGCTCCATCAGAGTCAGGAATTTCTTGTTTGCTACTATTTCAGAGTCACTCATCCAAGAGCCTCTCATAAAAAAGTTATGCATAATGAACATACTTTTGTAAAAATAAAGTTTTAGAAAATTGGAGATACCTGGAAAGCAGGAAGACAGCTGCTGGAACAACGAATAGGAGGCAAGTCATCTTGTCCTTCATGCAGTGTGCCTGTTTTCAAAAACTGGGGTTTATCATCACCTTCATTCATTTCTGCCACCCAGCTCTGAAAATAAGTAAGTGTCTGTACCTTAAAGCTGTATAACAGATACACATCATAGTCTACAATGACCCTACGACTATCCTTACAATGCAAAGCTCTTAATAGGGAAAAGCAATTAAGATGAAGATTAAAAATAAAGCTTAAAATCAAGCTTAAAAAGCTTAAACATAATCTTAAGTTCCTTAAGTTAAAAGGGTTATTTCTGTTCATAATTTTGCCAATTCAAGAAAACTTGATGAACACAGTACAAGTGTACCTTCCTTTATCCTATTTTAGAGCCCAAAAAGGGGAACCATTGTAAAGAGAAATATGCAAAAGAAAAGTAGAAGTGCTTAAAATCATTCAGAAGCACTTGGAGAATCATCCTTAAGAGACTGGAAATAAATAGTCTCAAAAACAAATGGTATAATTTGATTAGAACATACTATAAACAAAGCTGCCTGTAACTTACCCTCTAGATTTAGAAAGCAACAAACAGCATTCACCTGCCTTTCCATAGAATCTATTTTAAAACAGTTATGTTTAATTTCTCATAATATTAGTTTTTCTGCTTTACTTTTTCCAGCGTAATTCAATTCATAGCATGTTCACTTCTGGGACATGAAAAGCATTACTTCATTACTTAAGGAGTATGCCCAGCAGGTAAGGGAGGTGATCTTCCTCCTCTACTCTGCCCTGGTTAGACCTTCCCTGGAGTACTGTATCCAGTTCTGGGCTCCCTGGCATAAAAAGACAGGGATCTCCTGGAAGGAGTCCAGCAGAGGGGCACAGACAAAAAAGGGCCTCAAGCATCTCCCCCTATGAGGAAAGGCTGGGCGACCAGGAGGGTTGTGGAATCTCCTTTTCTGGAGATATTCAAGACCCCGCTAGATGCCTACCTGTGCAGCCTGCTGTAGGTAGACTGCTTTGCATGGGGGGGTTGGACTCAATGATCTCTAGAGGTCCCTTCTAACCTCTACAATTCTGTGGTTCTGTGACATACACATCTGGATTTTCCATCACAGGCAAGGTGAGCTACTGAGGAATGACACTATAAGAGATTCTGTTTTTCAAATAAAGTAATATAATCTAAAATGCTAATGCTCACTTTGACTTCTTCAGTATTTTCTGTTGGATGAAGAAAACTTCAGTTCCTACACTGAACAGTATGGAAAAATCATCTGCTCTTTCATGAGTACATTGTGAAAAGTGCATTTCCTAAATGCAGTTTGCAATTGTTTTGTCCTATTTCAAACAAATAATAATATAAAAATATGTTCTGTAGATTTATAACAGGTATTAAAGACTCATTAGCATTATCTCAATAAATATTAAAAAGCACAACAGAATCCTTCTATCATTTCCTCTTTTAATCAAATAATTACTTTCTACTTAAGCATGAGATGAGGTTGAACAATCACTCAAGACTGATAAAACAAATAGATTACATTACTGACCACTAAAAACTAGAGTCATACTGTACCATCAGTTCACCATTAATTGTTTCCCATTCTTCAGCTGTAAAATCAGCTGCTGTTGCTGCAGGTTTATCTTTTCTGAGAACTCTGCTCCCTGGAGCTAAATGCTCAATACGCTTTTCGCAAAACAATGTCAGGTCAGGATAACATCCCTCTTCACCAGACCTTTAAAATAAACACATATGTAAGTTACAGAGAACTAAATTCTGCTACATTCCCCACAGATTCCATACTTTCCTATATACAGTGACTATAGAGTACTATTTTCCTCTTGCAACTGAAATCTATCCCCTCTTGATTTTGATCAGAAAATTTCAGTTAGTAAGCCACTTTCCAGTGGACATACAAACACAGTCCCAAGTACTTATAAAAAATGTTATTGTAATTTTCAGTAGAAGTAGAGCAGGGGTAGAATCTGATTATCACAAAAAGGAAAGATGCGATTCTATAAAAATGCAGTAGTAGAATTTGAAAAAAAGCTGTCATGATTTATCAAACCTCTCTGAGGGGTTAAACGAGGACTGGCATTTCTAATTCTGCATTTAATCATCTGGACACTTGTAACACAATTACTTTCACAATGCATTTTAATTTCTAGCTTTTAAATTGGAAAGTCACAAAGAGGCTCAAGAGAAATAGAACGGGAATAAAATTAATAAGGAAAAATGGTAACGTTTACCTTAGCACCCTGAGAATCTTTTCCAGGTGTTTAACATCTGTACATTTTTCAATGAACTTGTATTCGAGGTGACCAATAGGTATTTGATATGTTTTAGTAGTTCCTTGGTCCAGCAAATACATTGTTGATTCATCACCCATAACTAAATATTAAAAGATAAAAATTCTCTTGACACTCAGTTGTATTTTGAAGCAATGCCAATTTAAGGAATAGCCATGTTTATGCCACAAAGTGCTACTGCAGTGGAACTATTGCTACAAAAGCAAAATTTTCAATTAGAAGACTTGATGACACGATTTGTTCTTTACAGAGGTTTACTGAGAGAAGTTATATGAAAAATATATTTGGGGAAAATATGTTGTTGTTTCAGCAAGTTAGAACAAGTCAGGAAATACACTTAAAGGTTATGCATCAGTCCCTACTCTTCTTTAAATAGATATGGTATTCGTTATTTTAAACGAGTGGTAAGTTTGATAGCGCAGGGTTGTCTTCTGAGAAGGAAGGTGATAATCACTTGAGTGCATCTTAAGAAATGATAACCGTTGTCACCAAAATACATCTGATTGGTTGTCGTTCCTCACTAACTGCATTTTCTGTGTCTCTGATAATATTTCTAAATTAGTACAAATCTTTTCCACTAAGTCTGCAACGGATGATGCAAGGTGTTCAGAGCAGACTTGTCCTGTATCCCTGTTGCACTGCTTAGACGCAATGTTTGCTTTTAATGCCGAGCTCTGTGGAGCGGAAATTTTTCTTTCCTCCACATTACATAGGGCTTAAAAGGCTCAGTTATTTTAACAAGCATCCTAAGGACGGCTAACTAGTATGTGATAACAACTGCATGTGGAGATCAGCCCAAGCAAATAACCGTGTTCTAATGCACACAACAACACATAGTGATTTGCAGTAGCACGAGGTACTTAAAATACAGCGTCATTTAAATAATAACTGGTCATACTTAGGTACGGCATAAATACAGCATTCTGCCTCAAGAATCTAGTGTAAGAGCAGGAAAAGAGACGTGGGGAGTGGCAGCAGAAGGTACGGAACGGACCCAAGGCCACACTAGAGCGGCCGGCGCGGCCCTGGCAACTGTTGCTATGTACAAGATGGCGGCCGGCGGAGCACCGGGCAGGAGACCGACGGAGACCGCGCGGGCTCCCGCACCGCCACTCCCTCGCGAGGCGCCCGCAGAGCCCCGCCGGCTCTCCGCGGAGGGACGGCGCCGTGTGACGGCCCTCGGCACCCACCTGCCCGCTGCCCGCGCGCCGCACAGCGCCCGCCTCTGCCAGGGACGCACACTTCACCCGCGCATGCGCAGTGGGGCGATGGCGGAGAAGCCCTGCGCGGCGCTGTGGGCTCCCATCAGGCGCTTCTGCTGCGCCTGGGCTGAGGGGTGCGCTGCCTACTGGCAGTGCGGGTCTCTAGGCTTACAGCTCTCTAGCGTTCTGGCTGTTAGAAACGCGTGCCACTGTTTTAATTTGTCGTTTCTTAGATATAATTGCCACCACTGTACTTAGAAATAAAAAGGTTCTTTGGTCTTAGAAACGATTTGACTTCGAAGGGTGTATTGCCTTCCAAAATACGGTAGTTGGGTTTTGGCTTTTATAAAACACCACCGGTTTGCTTCCAGCATAGTATTTTACCCAGTTTTAATCGATCCAGTTTCCCTGAGCCTGCCCACTGCCCAAAACCTTTTGTTCGCCCTCACTAAAACCCATCCCTGTTGCTTTCTGCAGCAGTCTGCATTCCCTAACAGCAGCACGGTACCACACAGATAATAGTGAAATCACATGTTTGACTTCCAACAGCCTCATCAGCACTAACATCAACATCTGGATTTGCAAACATTTTATCAGGCTAAATTAGCATCAGGCACAAAGCAGCGGTGTTACAACACATGAGCACTATGGATATTTTAGTATTACTTAGCAAGTACACTGAACAGGAAAACAAATGCAAAGAGTTTGGGCTTATCAGTACAAAACAACCACCTCTCCTTACAAAAAAGTTGAAACACAAGGAAAGTTCAGGCGAGAGTCACAAAAACAAAGGTAACACAACTCAAAAATGAATACAATACCAATGAATTTAACAGATTGCTACACATTCTGACTAAAATTTAAGTAAGATATCTGTTTCTGAAAGTAGTATAGACATAATTGTGGTAGTATGACAAGTAATATGGCAGTAAAGTTTAATATTTCAATATCTTAAACTACAAAATTATGCATTTACACACCAATGGTTTTACAGAGCAAAGTTGCCAGAAATACCGAAGTATAAAATTAATATATCTTCAGGTCAAATCACCGGGCATCAAAAACCACCACTGGAATTGTGCAGTTAAAGAAAAATGTGTTGTGGTTGGAAAAAAGATTTAGGAGAGGAAAGAGTCAGGGAGAACAGAAAGAGAGAATGCTTAAATCTGAACTCACAACTATAAACAATTTCTGAATGCTTTGATAATTAATCCCCTAACACTTTTCTTTTTTAAAAGGCTGTATAATAGCAAACATTCACAGCACGTCACACAGGATTACTGATGATTATTACAGCTTTCTTAAAAAGTTGAAAACTGAAAGTACCAATAAACAAGGTCCTGAATTACTCCAGACACGTCCCTGTCGTAGTCTGATGTGTTGAATTTTGGCCTTGAAGGATTCTTGCATCATTACTCTCATTTTCAATTTTCTTATACACCTTGCCCCCCACTCACTGCTTCCCAAACACATTCAGGTGCCTTTGTAAAAGGATACATCTTTTTGTTCTTTTCTTGTACATTATCCTGTACCCGCATTCTCGGCATCTGATTGGATCTCTTGCCTTTATTTCATTTTCTGTATGACATTCTGATATGATAGAAAAAAAGAATGGCAATGAGTAAAAAAAAAGCACTGCTAAAGAACACACAACTTTCAGAAGTAATAATAGCCAAATTCCTATTACTGGCTAATAAAACATAATAGAAAATAATTGTAGTGAATTTTAACAAGTAACTGAATGATATTAAGATACTGTTTAGGGAAAAAAAATGGATTGGCTAATTTATATTGCTAAAAATTATCCAAACATTACTGTACAGAATACATTCTACTGTCAAAACTCTACTAATAAAACCTTCATCTCAGCCCCTCCAAACCACCAAGTTTATTTTCTTAAGTCAAAACATTTCAGAGTGTTTTAAAGTGACTATTCAAAACCGCTAATTTTCACATTATTAAGTATAGGTAAGAGAACATGTGAGTACAGAGCATTAGTAAAAGTAGAGTGACAACACTATTTCCAAAAAACCTTGTCTCCAAGATGCACTAAATCAAAGTTTCACTATCACCCTCTGGAGATGCAGGACCTCCATACAGCAACAGAAGTTCTAGTGAATGACTTCCATATCAATATCTACAGGTAGTCCATGCATGTGGGAGCATCAGTGTGTAAAGCTTAAGTTGATGCAGTTCTGTAGATTTCTGTATTGTGCAGCATGTTATGCATTCATCATTATTAGAGCACCAATATCATTTTTCTTTACCTCCACAAATATAAATCATTGGCTGCTGCTTTGGAGGCTGAACATCCTTCTGTGAATCCATGTTCTAAACAAAAACAACAAACAAAATACATGTTTGCTTACACAAATGTTTCAATATCACCATCTGAAGTTGATAGAAGTTGAAAAACTTATTTTAAAAGTAAATACAAACAAATTCAAGCAGAGTTTGATACATGCTACGTAAAATGATTCACATTGGAAGAGTCTTCAGAAATTCATCTAGTTCAACTTCCTCCTCAAAACAGAGTCAGCTCAGATCCTTACAGTCCGGTGTCAAAAACCTCCGAAGATGGAGGCTGAACATCACTTTATATTAAAGAGAATTTTAAACAGTAACGCTCACTCAATAATATTTTCTTTCCTCCCTCCTGCTGGTGGTAAGCGTTTTAACCTTGTTTAAACAAAAACAAACTAATTCCTCTATCCCTCACATAACAATAGTGCTATCATAAAAACATTACGTCTGATTGTATTTTTTCTCTCATATAACACTAGATACCTTAATCTACCTTTTCATTGATCTAATTTATTAGAAATCCTGGGAGCAGTCTGAAGGGAAAATAATAATAGACAGTATAAAGAAATGAATAAACATGGGCCAGGGAGACAAAATTCCACAGAAATCCTAACAAAGCTACCAAACTGATCAACTGTTAGACGAACAGCAGTACACTCCAAGCATCTCTTCATGTCCTTTTGTAATAGTTTAAGTTACTCAACCTTATTTGGAGTCAAGAATTCCTTCACAGTACAAGACTACTCCACAAGGATTTCAAACAGTTTTTAGCTCCATCTAACATGTAAGTACTGTTGCAGCCATATATTTTAAGGTTGAGATGATACATGGAAAGAAAACACTTCTTTTTTTCCCCACTCAGTGTTAAGCCTAAGCTAGAACACAGATATGTTCATGTTTTGTCTTGTTTTTCATTTGAGATTGCTGTGCATGGTTACAGGACACTTTCATTTCATCTCCTAGTGTATTTCCCCGATCTTCACAGCTTATTCCAATCCACATGCACAAATGGCTTGAGAACTGGAGGTTTGACAGAAATACTTTATTCTTTGTTGATGAGACGCTGATTACTAAATACCAAATCCCCTTGTTAAAGCCACCATCATGCCACTTCATTCTAGATAACTCGAGATAACCCATTAAACTCTATAGTTTTTCAATAAGGTTTTGCTTTACCGCTATCACGGTAACACCTTAATATACATGCGGTATAGTCTTGTTGTGCCAGTAGATTATAATTAGATGCTGACAGTCACCCCTTAGGGCTTTGAAAACAACAGCACAACAGCACCAGGCAACCCCCCCCCACAGCCCGCCTAGGTTCAACGCCAGGCACACCTCCTCCCGCTGACCCCCAGGGTTTTTAATGCACTTGAGCGGGCCTTTCCTTACTCACCCCTCGCCACGAAGGGCACCACTACGACCCCAGCAGAGAGAATCCGAAAGCAGCAGCGAGCCGCGTTCACCGCGCCGTCCCCTCGGCGCCGAATGATGACGTCACTGCGCCGCGCCGGAGGGGGCGGGGCCTGTTCCACCATCCGTACGCGCGATGGTGGGCTTGGAGCAGGTAGCGGAGCTAGAGGGGCTATTAGCTGAGCCCGGCCTTGGTAGCCCCGGACAGGCGCTGAGAGAGGAGGAGAAGGCTCCCAGGGCACCATACAGCCGCTGTACATCGGGGCGGTATATACGGGGGAACTGTGCGCCCCGTGAGCGCCGACCTTTCTTACGGGAGCTCGTCCGTGTCCTATAAAGGAAGCAGTCAGCCGCGTGCTTAGCTAAAATCCTGCCACAAGTCTCGACGCACGGGTGCAGGGTTTTATGGCAGAGGGGTTTATGAAAAAAAGCTCCGATGTGGGCGATTGCAGTGCGCGCTGAACCGAAATAGCCCATTTCAGTGGTAGCGGTTGCTGTCGGTCACCGGCTCAGCCCCGCCGCTGGGAAAATGCCGAGTGCCCCGCAAGCACCCTGCTTGCTAATCACACGTGCTGAAATCCGTGATGATTGTGCTTTATTCCCGGAAAACCTTTAACAAACGCTGTTTTGAAAACACGCCGATTTAAATGCGTTCAAGAATCCCCCTGGTGCGCGGAGACGCCGCTTTCCGAACATCCGATAAAAATTGTTTGCCGTGGAGACGATGAGGTTTTATCAGTTATAAATTGAATCTCTCGTAGTAGCAAATCACTTTCGTGGATTAGAAAAATAAACTTGAGGAACAGTGAACGCTTGCCGTTTTCCTAATCCGGTATTTAAGCTGAAATTAATAAAAACATACTAACGATTTCTAGACAGCTCATCGGCTTTGTCGTGCTCCTGTGTGTAAATAAATTTCTATCTAACCTGAGTACCAGAATAGAACACATGCAAGATAAACGCGACGTGCCCGGCAGTGTTACCCGCAGTGGTGCTCACTACCCCCGGACCTCAGCCGCGGTCCTCGAAACAATCCCTTCCTCAGCTGACGGACGCTAATTAATTAACAGCTCAGAAGTAACCAAACATTTAAATTAGCGAACAAAGCCCGCGCTCGTTTTGTGTTTTAAAAAAGGGTCTGTCGAAATGATTTGTCGAGATGATGCTTTAAAACCGGCTGGCTTAATTATAAGCCATGAAAAAGTCGGATGTCTCAAGGAAACCATGATTACTTCCGTCGTTTAACTGTTCCTTCGAGGGGGGGGCTTTCTGCAGGCACCTCCCGCCCGCCCCGCTAGAGCTGAGGGGCTCGGAGCAGCGCGAAACGCCTCACCCCGGCTTCGAGTGCGGCAGCGGAACGGAGCGGGCGGGGAGGGGGCAGCTTCATGATGGGCTGGGCGCGGCGGGAGCCGCGGAGTTGAAGTATAAAGTGCCCTATAGAGGCAGCGCTCCTCAGGCTACTCCCTGCCCTCGCCCTGGGGCCGCGCCGCTCCCCTGAGGTGGCAGCGCGGAGCGGTTGGTAAAGGCGGGCAGTTCAAACCCAAGCGAGGGAAAGCGGCGGCCGCACGCGAGGAGCCGGTGTGGGTGGAGAGAAGCGAAGCGGCTTCTCACTAAGGGCAACGGGCCCCGAAGCTGGGCGGTGAACTGCTGAGGCGGCAGGATCCCCGCCTTCCCCAGGCAGCTGGTGGGGGGCAGCCTCGCCCTTCTCCTCCTCAGGGAGCCCCGCCGACCTCCTCAGCTGCTCCCGGCGGTGGGGGTCCCCTCCAGGGGTCGGTTTCTAGCAGCCTAGGGGACTGAGAGAAGTCCCTCACTCCAACATTGCTCCCTAGGTAGCGTCAGTTATCCTCATCGCTGGTAGGTGGACGTGACAGTGCAAGCACGTACAGACCGACGGGAAGCTTTCTCAGCTGTTATCCCGCTTCTTGGTAACGTTCCTCTTGTACCTCTCTTTTCTGCCCGTGCCCCGTCTCACTTTAGGTTGTCGGTAAGGGATTAAATAGTACTTTGCATTCAGTGCATTTGCTGTGGAGGATCTCCAATTGCTTCACAAATTAGGGTAAGTTAACCCCGTCTGACAGAAAGGTATTGAGCTAACGTACTGATAGTGTTAGATCTGGGAGCTCGAAGAGCACAGGCTTCAGATAAAGTTGGTTTTATTGAAAATGTGATTTCTGTTGATATATCTGTGGAAGTAGTCCTGTATCACCAAAGCTTCACCTTAATCTGTTTAGTTAACAGGACAGAGTTACAAATAAGGACAGAAAACATTTTGTTAGAAGCAGGTTTTCACAGTATGCATTACTAAGGAATGTAAGTTAGAATCAATATCATGGTAACTACTGTAGAACTCACGTCTAAGCTATAGGTGCCTTCCATTAAGTGTTTTTTTCCCTTCCTGTTTATAATGCTTTTTAAACCTAGACATGTCAGTATTCATTTCAAGTCTTTCGTTTGGGTCTCTGAACATGAAATAATTTGTTCTGAAAAGTGCCAGGAAGTTTGCTGTTGACTTGTGGGACAATTTGAAAAATAAGAATTGAAAAGAGGTGTTAGAGAAATTGGAGAAGCAGATATGCCTTTTATTCCTTCTTCTGTAACAGACTTGCTATGTCCTTGCTTATGTGACCAATCTGTTCTTCCGATCTTGTCTACCTTCTGATGACGCCTAAAAGGAGGCACTTTCAGCAATTACTTCAAGATCCTCAAATAGGAGAGGCTTGATTTTTATATATCACAACTAATGGATCAAATGATTCTCCTTATAAGAGTGCCTTATAAAGCAGTAAACAAGTCTTTAAATGTTTTACTATGTATCTCTTATGAATATAAATAGTATGCCATTCTAGAATGGGAGATGTCCAGCAGATCAGAAAGGCTCTCCTTTTAGTACTATAGATCTGTAGAACAAGACCTAGTGTTTAATTAAACCTTAACTTCAAAAAGTAAGACATTTTAGGGGAAAAATGCTTATGAAAAAAATAAGGCGTAAACTTGGACGTGTTGTAAAGGTTGTAACTTGACACTATCTGCTCTGTGTCCATTTTGCAGTGGTTTCCCTGTAATTTTTCAGAAAAAAAAAGACAAAAATCAGTATAGAAAGCTCAGAGACTCCTCCTGCTGGACACTGGTTCACTAACTGTGTAGTTTTCACTTTTGCTTAAGGTTTCAACACAGCTTTTCTTTTAACTGCCATTCTGATCACCCTGACAACAGTAAGAACATTTTTTCTTCCCTACAATTTTATGATATTTAAAAACAAGTTGGAATAAGTACATCGTGTTGTAGTATTTCAAATTTCCTTTATTCTTCTTTTGTTAAATGAATGTATATCTTGTCTGTGTCTAAGGAAAATATTAATATTTCTAAAGGTAAATGTGAGTACGTAATCTTTGAGGGGAGGAGAGGGATTGGATTTTTGAGTATCTGTCTCTAAACCACATTCAAAATTTAATATCTGTCCATCAGTATTTTTTGGTAAGACTGTCTCCTAGAGACATTTGCTAATGGCAGTTCAACAAAATTCAACGTGGCGAATGAGACCTCTGTTCTTATATATTGCACAAAGATAACGCCTTATTGCTACTTCTGGGATGTTTTAACTTTTGTGAATAATTAATTGTTAGGCAGCAAGGAAGTACGTGGGGACTTTTCATACCTCTTTTCTAGTTAAAATGTTATATTTGAGTTCACGATACAATGTTTTAAGCCTTTTATCTAAAATGTTTAACAACTATGCAGGTGAAACACTAGACACTGCTGAGGAACGTTCAGGTTGGATGTCAGGAAAATATTCTTCTCTGAAATCATGGTCAGGTGCCAGAATAGACTGCCTGGGGAGGTGGTTGGGTCACCATCCCTGGCTGTGTTCAAGAAGTGTTGAGATGTTGCACCAAGGACATGGTTTAATGAGGAAATACTGGTGGTAGGTGGGCGGTTGGTCTGGATGGTCTTGGAGGTCTTTTCCAACCTTGGTGATTCTATGAAAATACTTTCTGTATTGCAATAATTCCACAGACTGCCTTCATCATAGGTTGAACATTGCTACCAAAATGACCCTAGGTCATCACAGGATAATTTCTACCCCACTTTTCACTCTAGAAGTTTGGGTTTGCCTTGGCAGTATTTGGTGGCTTAGGTCCTGACTAATGGATAATAGTGATTAATGTTTGTTTTTTAAGCCACCTATAAACATTCCAGTTATGTCTGATCTAAAAATTCAGTGATTATTTCCAGATTTTAGTTCCAAGATACCGGTTCTTTAGACCAGTAAGATACTCCACTGAAATCAGCCACTTTAAACTTTGAGACTCTTTGGATTTCCTTTTCTTCCTGTGAAAACAATCCTCATAATAGCATTATTCATAACATCTTTATTATTACCTAAATGGGTGCATTGGATATTTATTATTATTTATTATTCAATTTGGGGACTGTAGGAGCTAACAACGGAGAGAACTGTAGACTACTGTCTTCTCAACTAATCCTTTTTTTTTTTTTTTGTTAAGATAAAAGAAGTTTTTCTCATTAATTAATCGATATCGTACCTTCTGCTAGTTCTTGAGGGCTACTGTTAGTGATTTCAAGAACCAATACCATAATGCTGATTAAAAAGAAAAAGTAAAACATTCAAATTGTGTTGAATGAGAGGGGAGTTTTGTCTCTGATTTCAGCATGAGTGGGATTCTCACTACTGTGTTGCTTTTTTAAAGCACTTTTCCTGGATGAAAGTTGGCAGATTAGTCAGCTAACTGGAAGCATGATTTATTTATTTGCCACATGATATACTATGCATTTTACTTTGCTCATTCTAACAACATACTTGATTGTAGTATCTTTGTACTCATGTATAAGCACTGTTTCTATTAAGTCTAATGGAAATGTTTTGTTTTTTTTTAATGTGTATTGGTAGATTTACATGAGTTTTTTTTGTTTCTTTTTTTTTTTTAACCATTCTGAGTATCTTTTGGTGACTTCTTTCATTGTTTGTTTCAATAATAACACTGCTATCTTCATTTACAGACTTAAAGTGCAAAGCAGAAGATGTCAGATAGTCATTCAGTAACGTTCAATATTGTTAAAAGAAACAGGGTAACATCTCCCAGCAGCAGTTTTAAATGCTCCAGTTTTAAAGACACTCGTTCCACTTCAGTATTTCTGGACAGCAGATGCAATGAATCATTCAAAGGTCCTGATGCAGAACATAAAGAAACACCAAGAGCAACAAGTTCATCGTTGCTACGAGAGCGTCCCGACCATGTTCATCCAAATGACCTCTGTTCTGTGTCGTCTATTGAGAATGAAATGAATTCTATCTCCTTATCGGAGAGAAGAGAAGCAAACAGGAGTGCATACTTCTTTGAAACTCCGAAAGCAGGTAGAAAAGGCTCCTCATTGCGCAGGAGACTGCTTTTATCTCAGGCTGGCACAGTTGTAGGAAGCTGTGAACAACAAGCTAGTTCTTGTCTAGGGAGCAGCAGGAAAAAGCTATTCTCTTCTGTTCGGAGCTCTGAAGAAAAACTGTCACAAACTGCCTCAGACTCTTCAAAAGATAAAAGCTGCAACACCCTAAGAGTTAGCGCTGCAGAAACTGAGGGCTCTAGTCCTGACTGTCTGAAACGGCGACTATCCTTTTCACAACAAAGGACTTCTACACTAGATGAGTCCAAATGTAAGGATCCCTTATTGCTGGAGACAGAATGTTTTTCTCCAATTGAGTGCAAGGATGTTACTAACACTAATGAATTCAGTGAGAGTGTCCTCATGAGTGTTAGTGAGGGGTTGCTTCAGACTCCTCCTACTTACACTGTGTTACCTGAAGCCAATGATAGCAAGATCCTGGCTTCGATTGATAGTCTTGTAGAGAAGTTTAACTTTGAACTGTGTGATAGAAGCAATCCCCCTGATAAGCTGGCAAGTTACCCAGATGTTTCAACACCTGAGGATAGCGGGTATAATTCACTTCATCTGGACAAATCTGGAGACTCGTTGTCTGATCATGAGGGTTCTTTTCAAGAGAGCTTTCGAAAACGCAAAGAAGGTTCCAAAATTCTGGATATTAAAAAAAAGGCAAGAAAACTTGAACGAGTGAGAAGGTTATCAACACTTCGGGAACAGGGCTCACAGTCGGAGACAGAGGACCATCATGGCAGTCCTCCTAATTCAGCATCTATGTTAGCAGAAGAAAGAAGCTTTGTCACAGAAGAGCATGGAATAGTTTTAAAGGAACAGTCGGGTGATGACTTAGCTATAAATTATGGAGATCTCTCTAGAACTCCAGCTCTGCAATTAGCCCGTGAAATTTGCTTGCAGAGACAAAGATCAGACAAAAATCAGATATTAAAGAATACTGATGGAACAGAAATGGTTGCATTAGAACATCTTCTTGCTGGACTTATTGGCAAGAAAATGGGCCTTGAGAAATTAGATATTTTAACTGAATTAAAATACAGAAATTTAAAACATGTTCTTGCTATTGTTTTAGATGCTTTGACAGTGGAAAGTCTATGCAGGTAGGTACTGCTGTTGTTCTGCCTTCTGTCTATCCCGTTAAATTCTGAAAATGTTTCTATTAATAAATTAGAGTAATTTCCGGAAGAACGGGAGTAGTCAATATAACTTTTTTTTGTGATTTAGGGGAAATTAAAAGGGGTTTGCCACAAGTACTTAATGCACATAAATATAAGTTTAGGAGCAAAATTAAGTAGCTTATGTGGAAAGAAGTTTACTTAATTTGGCAAGCCAAAGATGTGCTGTTGATATTGCGGTTATTACCTATATTCTTCTACATGTTCTGTGCAATGGTGCAGAATATGTGAAGTTTGTTGTCTGACAATACAGTGGACTTTGTAGTGTATACAGCAGTTATCTATAAAATGACAAAAATATTATGTGAAATAACGTGAAAATCTTAAAAAGGTATTTATACTGTTTTCTGTCATACCCTGAGAAATTGAGTGGATAATTTCTTTCATTCATTTGCTCCAGCATTTGGAAAGTAAGCAAAAACTGGCGTGAAATCATTGTACAAGATAAAAGTGCAGATAGGAGGAGAAAGTCATACATAAAACAGCTGAAAGAAGAAGCTGAGGTAAGGTTTGTCTCAACGGTAATGTTTTGTTGTTTTGTTTTCCAAGTGTTAAAGCATTTGGCACAGAGAGGACAGTAAACTTTTAAAAGGCAGCTGGTTGCAGCAGTTCTCTAGCATTCTAACATGAGAATGTCAATGTTTTGATTTTATTGCTTTTCATCTGGTTCCAGTTTTGAGTACTAACTATTCTTTAAACCTTGTGATTTCCTTCCCCCCACAACCTGAGCATATTTTCATCAGATGATTCTAGCTTTGCATCTTAAACCCTTCTAATACCTTATGTCATGGTATTTCCTATTTTACTCTAGTCTACAGTCTATCAGATCTCTGGACTACTTCCCAGTTATTTTTCAGGACTGCTAGAATCTTAGCTTCTTCATGACGTACTTGTACACATCTGAGGGAAATACAGATGATTTTTAAGAGGTTTCTAGAAATTAAGTGTATTATTAATGGAATATATATTTTGGGATATTCTCCATGTGTGCACACAATGTATTATAAGCTTTGTCACAGTTAAAGCAATATTTAGTAGATTTGTGATTGCTATTGAGATGCAATCTGTTTCAGAAACATCAGACTAATAGGAGGTAATCAAGTGCTGAAGACTGTTGGCTTGTTTACCCTGCTCATGGGACTTTGTAGTAGTTCCTACCTTGTCTCCTTACTAAATACAAAAGTTTAATGGCAATGCATGCACTGTACATATTCTGTTTCTAATGTGTTATTGCAGTGGGGAAACTTAAGCAGCAAAAACATAGCTGAAACATCTAAAGTAAATAAAGCTCTGATTTGCTTCCTTCTCATTCACACCCCCCCTCCCCCCTTGTAATTATCAACTTTTTATAGGAATATTTATTGAAAGCTGAAGATGCAGCCACAAGACTCAATGTTATCAGCAGATCTGCTCTAAGGCCAGTTCAAGCTCAAGCCAGAACTCCTGTACTACAAACACCACCCTCTTACACTGAGCTTACGCCCAGGAGATGCAATTCTGTTCCTCAGTCAACCAGTAGACAGGAGGAATACATGAAAGTAGGTAGCCAAGAAACTGTTCACTTTCAGTTCTGAGAAAATTCTCAATTATGAGAGCTAAGTAACTTTTCCCTCCCTCCTTTTGCTACAGGTTGCTAAAACTCTGTTCACTGACGAAGCTCTAAAGCCCTGTCCAAGATGTCAATATCCTGCAAAGTATCAGTTGGTAAAGAAATGGGGGCTGTGTAGCAGAGAGGCCTGTGCATTTGAGTTCTGTATTTTATGTCTGCATGCTTTCCATGGGTCCAAGGAATGTAATAGTTTATCAGCAAAACAGAAGAATAAAAAAGATGCTCCTCCAGGAAGCGCCCAAAGCAAAAGAAATTTAAAAAGACTCTAAATTTGTAAGGCGTGCAAGTCCTTACATTTCATTCTTTTTTCCCTTCTTGCTGAATAGTGACATCTTGAAAGTCAAATTTGATGTGGGTTTGCTTATCAAGATAACTTCACATGTATATATCTTAATTCAGTGTATTTTTCCTTTTGAAAAAAGTGAATATTTTAAAACATTGTCTTGTTTTATCTGTCATGTAGTAGCTAAGCACTTAATAACATGTTAATTATTGAATAAAGTATCTTAAATGTAGCCTTCAATATCTAGCCTACAGCATCTCATAGGTGTTTAAAAATGTGATTCTTGTCTTAATGACAAATTAAAGAAAATATTTTTTTAAAGAATGTTTTTGGAGATTGATTTATTGTTCACTGCTTTTTAAAAGATGAACTTTAAAAGTTGTACCTTTAAAGTGCGTATGATAGAAATACTTATATAAATGGTGATACTTCAGAAAGAATGTATTAGTTGTCTGAATTTTGTTTACTCGATTAGAATAGTAATTCTGTTGTTCTTAGACTACATAGTGCAAGTCAGTAGGGCAATTGAAATCAAGGTGTTGCTCTGTTGATGTGCTGTTTGACTGTTTTTTATTGTTTCTTCTTTACTTGAAAACTGCAGGTGACACTATTTATTGCATATCTAAGTAAGATGTTGTATTTCTCTATTGTTGTGGGCTTAAACTATATACTTAGTGAGGTGTTACTTCAGCTTCCAGACAGTGGTCATCTTCATTTCTGTGCTTGAATTAAAGGATAGAAATTATCATTTCTCCTCTTCTAGACTTAATAAAGAGAATTCACTGATTTTGTACTTGAGCTAAATATATTGACCCTTTGCAGAAAAATAATTCAAACTTCCTCCCAGACATCAAATTTTGAATAAATACAGATAATAGAATACTATACTACTTACCTGATGGAGATGCAATCTCAATTTACTTTCCCAGTTGATATTTTTCTACTTGCCATTTCATGAAGATTTTTTGCTTGTAAGCATTTTTTAGGGTGTTTGTAGCCAGCTGTTTCCTCCCTCCTTTCCCTTATTCCTCTTTTCCACTTTTTTTTTGTTTTTTTTTTTTTTTTAAATTTTGTACCATGTGTTGTTTGAGACTTTAAATTCACCGTGTGTTTTTGCTGGTAAACCTTAGCACTGGGCTGTATTTAAAATGCAGCATTAAAAAATGCTTTCAAGTCAGTTTTAAGATGCATGCTTTCCCTTATATTGTCTTATATTTGTCTCATGTTTATTCCTATATCCTTTTATAGCTTAATATCCTTTTATAGCTTAAAAACTAAGAACTGCAACCTCAGACTTTTTTCCTTCTGTATTATCTGTTGATATTTAAGAGAAAAGCACTGATACAGCTAATGAAAGGATATAACTTCGTATTTCTCATTTCTAACTCTCATAATTTGGTTACTGCTTTTAGCATACTTGGTTTCTGGGATAGCTCCAGATAGCATTCAAAGAAGGTAACCATATGGTTAGTAAAAAGTCACTTTAGTACTAACCTGAATGACCAAGCATGATAACATTAAAGAAGAGATCAACTCAATATATGTGCCAGAAAATAATGTTTGTTTAATTATCAGTACTCAACTCTGTATTCATTTGCATTCTGTTAAACCTTTGCATTATTCTTGCCTATGGTTAGACTGGTAGCTCTCCAACTGGAAGACTGAGAGGAATTTATATAATTTATTCTCAGGATGCAACTTGAGAAGGGTTTTGGTGCAAGCTAGAAAAATTCTCTCTGTACAATTTTGGTTTGGGAAGAATGGCACTTCATTACAGAGAAAACAAGAGCAAGTGGGTTAATAGAAAAATGATTTGATTTGGTTAATACTTATTTTTTCGTTGTTTTGAAATTTTGCGTACAAAGTCTAATTGAAAGTTAATTAGATTGGTTAATTTTTCATTTTTAGATATACAGTAGCTAAATGTGTACTTCATACATCTTTACTAGTTTTTATTAACAGCTAAACTGATATGAGGATGAGATTCCCAAGTAGAAAGTTGTATTGCACTAGATTCTGAATGCATATAGTTTGTAACTTTGTAATGACCTCATTTGGTAGGAGAATTGTCACAAATGGTGAGGAGGCTTAGCTCACCATTCTGATATGCAGTACTACAGTCCAATCTAGAAATACATGAGGACTGAGCGTTGAGTGTGGAGCTGAAAACGTTAGCAGTTTTTCTCAAAGTAGTTCTGAACCAGATGCACGTGTTTCAAACATCCACCTTTGGGTGGAAAGCCATATGGGAGTTTGGTTGAAGAATCAGTTGTTAAGTATGCTTTCACTTAAAGGAATAAAATCTAAGATATATGTGGATTTGTGCAAAGAGTTTGCTTTTTGCTAAATCTGAATAATTCAGTGAGAATGGGACTAGTAAATTGTTTCTGGTATGGCCCTTATTTGTTTTTGGAAGTAGTGTCTTCGACATCCACAGTGTCCATCCAAGAAGGAGTACATTGTGAGGAAAATCACTTGAATAATATTTCACAATTTTAATTTTTTACAGTTTTAGGATATTTAATTTATTTCCTCTCCTTCCTTGAATCTCTCTTGAAAATTATTCCTTGAATAAAGTGTTTCTTGTTCAGTTAGGTTTATAATGAATATTTCAGTTCTCTGTGTTCAGGTGAAATGAGTTCCTTGCTACTTCTATTGTAAGGGTAATGCTTCTCTCTTCCTACATTATTTAAAACAATATATATATATATCCTTATGCATTAAGGGAGAAATATAATAATGATATACTTACTGTGTGGCTTAAAGTTAATATTTAAAGGATCAGAAGGTTTGTTATTATTACCTAGTAGCCCCTAACAGTATGAGTGAAAGAAATCATTGGCACATACAAAGTCTTCAGTCTAGGAGAGTGGAAGTAAATTCTTGACACCCTATTAACGTGTATTTTTCTTTATACATAAACTATATTCCTAAATTAGTCTCAATCAGGTACCATTGAAATATAAAAGTCTAAATCTGCATAAAGTAGTGGAGGAGAACATCATTTCTTACTTCGTAAAATAAAACAGTTTCAGGGTGTCTAGAGATTGATGCCCATTATCTTTTTTCCTACTTGGCTGAATTAACTCTTGGAGTCCTTAACCTGGGATTTGCTCAGTGCTGCTGCAGCTTTAATGACTAAGGTTTGTCACGTGCTAACACTCCTTTCCAGCATAGAGAAAAAGGATGCAAATGTGGTCCTTAGGTAGAAGCAATAGGGCGATAATGGTCAGGACTTTCCTGAAATGTTTTGCCTATGCTTACTCCAGCTCCTGAATTTTTCTTACTACTGACAAGGTAGTGAGAAAAAAATGAGTGAATTATCTTTCACTCTGAAAGATATGGATAATAAGGTTAAACTTAATGCCTAATATAATTTATTGCTGAAAAACTCATTTCTGCCATTCCCATTTCTCTTCAGACAGGCATGTCCTGTAGTGGGAGGAGCAATACTGCCTACAAAAGATGTCCATAGAAATGTGTTTGGATTTCTGAAAGTGATGATTTGAGCTGAAGTTGTGGGTTTAAATTCTAAAAAAAGGAAATTCTTACAAATAGCCTCTTGCTGCTGACAGGCCTTGCTTCAGCAGTCATACTTCATAAATCTTTCTGTTTCAGAGCAGCAACCATAAATGTCAAGTGGTCTGTGAGAGGGAAATTGAGATGACTTAAGTCTCTGATCATTCATTCCTTGGAGACACGGAGCTTGGGTAAAAGTGCTATAAATTTTTTGAGTTGTTTATATAATAAATAATGTTGTTATGCTTTATCACTGTAACTCTAGTTTAAAAGAAGAAACTTTGTTCATTTAAATTAAGGAACTCACCAACATCTGTCAGATTATTTTCCTTTTCCACATGTTGGTTATTTGTTAGTATACTTTAGGCAATTCAGACTATTTAGGGTAATTTTAATACAAGAAGTAATTCCTTTTCATTTTGTTTTCATAGGCACGTGAAGAAACACAAATCCCAGATTAGGAAGGGACCTCTGCTTCCTGGAGTCTAGTGCCAAGCTCTTATGTCAATGCACCAAACTCTGTCTTAAAACTAGATAGAGCCTTGTCTAATTACCTGAATATTGAAGATCTATTCTAGATCACTCTACTAGTCACTTAACCAGCCACCTTTTCTCCAGCATTGCTATTAAAATAGCTGTTGAATAAATCTATTCCCAAATGTTATTATTGTATAGTATAAATATCTTCTCACCCTTTATATTATTGACAAAACAACCTGAAATTTATTTAATCTTTTATACGTATCTTCTGTTCCTTTGATTGTCTTACTGACTCTTCACTGTTTCCATTTGAATCTGTTCTCTGGATCTATGCAGTTAGTATTCCAGGTGAAACCACCTCGAGATCCTGAATAATATTAGTGCTTTCCTTTCTCTAGCAGAAATGCTCAGGTGGACTAATACAGAATAAGTGTAGTATTTCTTTTATATGGCTTCTGCACACTTGCAATTTAGTCACTAGATGTAGTGCTAAGTATAGTACTTCTACATTCTTCTCTCTGTTTTTGAAAAGATCTCAATTTCTTTAACAAATTCTTAGTGCATATTAAGTGTGCAGTCACAGAACTGGAAGGGTTGGAGGGGACCTCTGAATATCAGCCACCCCAAACCCCTGCTAAAAGGGGTTTCCCTACAGCATAGGAAAGCATCCAGGTGGGTCTTTAAATATCTGCAGAGAAGGAGAGTCCACACCCTCTCTGGGCAACCTGCTCCAGTGCTCTGTCACCCTCACAATAAAGAAGTTCCTTCCCCATGTTTGTATGAAACTTTCCATGTTCCGGTTTTTACCTGTTGCCCCTTGTTGCTGCACGCTGCTAAAAGGCTTTGGCCCCATCCACTTCACTCCCAGTGATGATGTTTAACCTGCTGTAACCTTGCACTTCCTACCACTAAGATTTTTTTCTCTACTTAAGTCTTGCAGTGGTTTACTGTTTTGTGTTCATATTTTCTAAAAATGCTAATACTTTGTAGTGAGTCTTACAGGATTTTTTTTCTTTTGATGCAAAACATACAGCAAGTTGTGTTACTGCTTGTCAGATGCTTCAATGAAATCTGACTGCTTCTTTATTTTTTATAGTTATACAAAAACAAAGTTTGTTTTTATTTTCCATGACTTCTTGAGCTCCAGTTGGTTGAATTGCTCATTACGAGAAGATTTAACACTTCTATTTTAAAAAAAGAATGCTTTACTCTGAGTTTTGGCAAGTCTCTGTACAGTAGCGGAATCTGCCCAAGCTTGTTGGAAATGCAAATGTTAGTAAGGCTTTACTGAGTTGAGTGCTACTGGATATGTAGTAAAGACACCAACTATTCAACTGAAAATATGAATGAGATGGAGTTCTGAATGAACTTAAATCTTGGTGTTGAATACTAGAAGCTTCCTCTGAAAACAGGTCTCTAATTTGGACACTTCTGTTTATGTCTTAGAAGTACCCCTACTTTTTTTTCAATGCTTTCTAAAAGTAATTCTGATAACAGCTGTGGGGGGATTGCTGAATTGTGTCATAATTCTGTGGGTACTTTCTGCCAAATGGGAAACTGTACTCTTCTTCAGTTCTGAATGGTAGTGAAGATGTAATCCCATAAACTGTTTAAGCAGAAGCACTGTGTCATGTCTAGGACTAACTGAAGTGGTAGAAGGATTGTGATTTCAGGCAAAAGGCAGATAGTTAGCAAATATTATCTAGTTGCTATGCTTACTAAATTGTTTATTGTTTGGAGCAGCAAGGTTCTTGTAAGATTAGAAAACAGCTCTGCAGTTGTCTTTCCACTTCAGCAAAAATATTGTCACCCTAAATTGCATCTTCTGAGTGGAGTACTTTACTCTCATATTCACTGAGCAGACATAAAAGTTCCCTAAGCCTTCAAGTGTGCATGACAAATTACTTGGGGCCAGAAGATCATGCCTCTTAGAAGTGCTTTATCATGACAGTAGTTGGTGGTTAAATGACCAATATATTAGTTACTGAGATCCAAACTTAGCATTTTTCTCCGGTTTGAATCCAGTATACTTTCCTGGTGTGTGGGCTGGTAGATTAGATGCTACACAGACTGTAGACAAAGAGAACAGTCTGTCTTTGCTTTTAAACACAGCTTGACTGCATTGAGAACATCCTCCTGTCTTTCAGGAGGAAAAAATCTACAAGAAAAGCACTCCCATAAATCACTGGTATTACAGGTTTGCTGTTGGGTTTTTTTTTCATCCTTTCTATGTGCTTCGTAGAGTACAAAAATGCACAATTGGGATGCAGTTATTCTCTAGGCTTTCTGCTGAAGATCTTGTCAAAAAATGTTTAAAATATTTGAATCCAAAATGGGCAAGCAACAAGTGTGATTTATTTTCTGAAGGGCAAGGCATGGATACCATTTTGTACTCTGAAAAGAAATGCTTGCTAGTGCATTCATTATTTTATTTCCTGTTCTGGATTTCGTCTTTAGCTTAAATAATTGTAATTCACTGAATCACAGAAATGTAGGGGCTGGAAGGGACCTCCAGAAATCGAGTCCAACCCCCCTGCCAAAGCAACTCCCTAGCCAGTCACAGATTATCATATAGTTGTCATAGAGCATGTGACAGAACAAGGAATGGATGACACGATGACAAACTAACTTGAGGAAATGATTTACACAATTATCTGAAATGCAAATTCATCTTGAGTGTAAAACTGTTTTCCACACTGAAAATAGACCTCTATTTAAAATACCTGGACTCGGCTGATGAAAATATTTTATCACGAGGGGGCGCCAAAGACTTTAGTTACAGAAGAGAATTTATTTTTATTTTTTATTTTTATTTTAATTCCTTGCTTTAACCCTTACACACCAACTCAATGTTGGGTGTATAAAATGTTTTGAATGGTTTGAAGCAATGGTGGCCATAATTCCTGACCCCAGGGAATGCATGCCAAAATCTTCTGTCAGGAGAGGAATGGCATCCTGGGAATAAATTCAGATGCTATTGCTTCTTCAGGACCACTTTTGTGGGATGAAGCTGTGCTGGGTACACAGCCAGATCCTACAGCAAGTGGGCAACATTGGCCCGAACAGCCTCAGTTCCTCTTTCAGCCACAGACTTGAGTCATCCAGCGGTCTCTATGGCAGCCTGGTGCTGACTGCGGAATCTAACTGTCTCATTAAGTGTTACAGTTGAAGTATTTGAAAACTGTCAGTTTCAACAACTGCACATTCTGGGCTTATTGCAAACTTTATTTTTCAAATATAGGCTTCTTGCAATAAAATGTATTATCGTTTTACAAAATGAGTAATTTACAAGTGTAGGGCTACAAAGATGATAAAGGGCGTAGAACACCTTCCTTATGAGGAAAGGCTGAGAGACCTGGGTCTGTTCAGCCTTGAGAAAAGAAGACTCAGAGGGGATCTGATCCATGCCTATAAATATCTAAGGAACAGGAGGCAAAGGGACGAGGCCGGACTCTCTGAAGTGTGTGGCAACAGGACGAGGGGTGATGGTCACAAACTAAAGCATAGGAAGTTCCACATAAATGTGTGGCAACTTCTTCCCAGTGCAGTGACGGAGCACTGGCACAGGCTGCGCAGAGAGGTGGTGGAGTCTCCTTCTCTGGAGACGTTCCAGACCCACCTGGACACCTACCTGTGCAACCTGGGCTAGGGAGCTGCTTTGGCAGGGGGTTGGATTAGATTTCTAGAGGTCCCTTCCAACCCCTACAGCTCTGTGAGATATTAAAAAAGGCTATAACCATATGCTTTTCTGAAGCATTGACATCCTAAGGAGCTCCTATTGGTTAATAATTATTGCACAGTACTTAATATCCATTGTGTTGGCACTGGTCTGTTCTAGAAGCTGGTGTATATAAAATCTTCCTCCTTCCCTTCTGAATTTTTCCTGGGTAGATCAATCTCCCAGTCTACTTCCTTACAGAGGTGTACAAGATGTACAACCCAGAACGGTACGGATCAGTTGTCAGTGGGAGGTGCTGTTATGGATCCATAGGCTGGACACATCAGCAATAATATCCCTTGTGGAGAATTCAGCTGTCAGCTTGGGATCCTGCCTTTAGGGGCTGTTTTTGATGTCTGTTTGCTTGTAACAGCAAGATTTGACAACTTGCATGTACTGAATCTTGCTGGTTACATGCTACCTGCTGCCAGGCAATGATTGCATTGTAAAAGTATATTTTGGGCATTATTGGCATATGCTGTCACTATCTAATGAGATTGCCTCTTTCATATAAAATCTGTAGATGACTAGGCCACCTGTTGAGCCAACATCAAGGAACTAATCCAACTTAAACCAAACTACAAATAACACCGGGGGGGGGGGGGGATGTCAAAGCATTTGGCATTTAGCATAACTGAAAGTGAGAAGTGGTGGTAAGCTTGTAAAGCTTGAACTAGCACTGTTAAAGCCTAGCACAAACCATTACTTCAGTTTATCTTCATGCAAAATAGAGAATAGACAGTAACAATGCAATCTTTCATCCACAATACATCTCCTTATGGTAAAATCATTGAGAGAAATAACTGTAATAGTATTTTTCTGTTTTTTTTTTTTATGTAATCTTCTTTTATGTTTCCTCTGAAAGCTTTGGCATCCAAATTGAGACCTTTGTACAGGTGGATCTCTTTGGATTTGTTTGCCTTGTTCACTACTAAAAGCTTTGTAATGTTGATAGTAAAAACTTACATTGAATCTCTTCCTTTACTATTTATCCCTTCCTACCTTGGTCTAGGTGAAAAAACTTATCTTCAGGAATTATCTTTTTTTCTCTTTGGAATTCTGTGTACTCTTCTTCTTAGTAAGTGTTTCTTCATGTGTCTGTGCTAACTCTTTCTGTCAGAACTGCATTAAACTATGATATGAACTTGTGTTATCAGAGTCAATGCACAAAAGCCATGGCACTGCAACAGCTGGCTTCTGCCATTTTCTTAATAGAATCATTCAATGCATTTAAAGGCCAGCTTTCTGACAAGGAATTCATGTTTTCCTTTCAGGATTTAACTCCCATTTTGGCAGTCCTGCAGTCAATATTTAAACAGGTTTCCTAGCACCTGTTTTCCGAACATGAGATCGCTACTTTAACAAATACAAAACCTAAAATGTATGTGGCAATGATCCAAAGAAGAAAATCTTAAATTTAAGTAAGACTGGATTATTGCAAAGGTGGTTAAATATTAATGATAATACATGTTGAAGTGTCCACGTGCAGCTGAGATGGGAAGTTTCCATTGAAGTCAATGAGAATTAGTTCAGGCTGCCATTGGAGATCCATCTGGACACCTATCTGCGTTTTTCTTAATGGTAATGTTAGTTTTGTATGCATTAATTATGGAGATGTTCATGATTTCACTGTGATCATTGGCAGGGATCAAGCACACATTAGCATCAGAAAAATGAAACAGATGTTTGTTTCATATAGTAAAAATAAGATGAGAAGAGTAGAGAAAGAAAAATGTGGGATGAACTGAATCTTTAATTCCAAATTTCACCACCTGATGAGCTTTTGACTGGTGAACCAGCAACATAAAATGAGGAATGAAAGGTTCTCTTTCTCCACACACACATACACAGGTTGATGACTGCTGACAGGTTCTCCGTGAGAGAATACAGTCTGTATTTCCTGATGAGCATCATCCAAAATCAATCTCTGAAGCATACTACAAAGAGAACAAAGACCTGAGGGTTTTATACTGAAATATACCAGATGACAAGAGGGAAAAAGGACTTTTGTTTTTTACTGAATTGTTTCCAAACTTCATTTCTATCTAAGATGACTTGTGGTTTCCACTTTGTATTTTTTTTTTAATACATTTTTCATGCATCTATTGTTGTTTGTGCTTACAAATTTACAAGCGAGTTTGGATGTTTAGGAAAATGTTAAGATCTAAATATACATCAGAAAGAAAAACAGGCAAGGGGAAAAGGAATAAAATAGTCTACTGAACATTAACATTTTAAATCATACTACTTTAGTTACAAGACTATGCAATTTTGTATGCAGTGCAATTCTGCTATCTGTTGGAAAGATTCCACTTTTTGTGTTATCTTGTTATGTATGTTAGGTGTACCTGTTTGAATATTGCATAATCACAACAAAATATGCCCTGATATTTAGCACTAAGCAATCGTGAGTTTAGATGTATGTCATTGAGTGTGAACCTACTGCTTGTCACATCTTCCAGAAAAGAAGCTACACAGAGAGAGCTTCACTTGAGTGATTAATACTTCATCAGAATAATGACCACACTAATTAAATTGTCTGCAACTCACTTAAATCTGGAAGACCAAAACTTTATATTGTTGAATATGTTTGTCAGACATATCACACTTTTAGCTGAAGTGTATATCTTGGCTATAATATGATTTAATATATCTTAGGTCTTTGAAAGCATTATTCTTCCCTTAGGTGAAAAGCAAAACATGACATAATATGCTAAAAGGTTAATCTGCCTTCTAACAACATTCCAGTGAGACAATTAGAGACATTATTCTAGTATTAGTGATTAGAACTGTGAGTAGGATATTTGGGCAGGCACCTCAGTGAGTGAATGTGCATCTGAAGTAAAGGCTGCAAAATAACATGTCCTTCCAGGGAATTAAGCCATTTTATCTTGTCCCTGTGATATTAATTTGCTGTTTGTTTGGTTTGGACAGTTGTCCATTCCAGGATTGTAAGCCATAGTCATTTCTTTTGTTTTCTCTTGATTGTTCCGCCCACCAACCTCATGCAGTGATTAAAATCATCCTTTTTTTTTCTTTTACACCTGCAGAGTACGTCCAAAGATACTGTAAATTTATACGCATGTGAAAGCAGGCACAAGAGAGAGAGTTTGCTTGGAACTGAAAGGCTGAAATCCATTTTGAAGACTTCTTGAGCACAGGTGATAGAATAAGCTTCTCAAAGAAGACCTTTATGTAACCTACAATACCTGCCATACTGATCTCAATGGCACTTGCACCAAGCTACTGGAATCAGTACTGTTTTGGAAATATGGACAGTAGATCCTTTGAGGGGGAACTTCTGTGACAAAAAACAAACAAACAAACAAACAAACCTAAATGTGCAAGAGTTCAAGCAGTTCTAGGATTAGATACTCACTAAGTAGGAAGTCTTCAGATCCCAGCTACAGAACACCTAAAATCCACTGAAATTCTCATGTAGGAGCTTGAATTCCTTCCTCGTGAACGATTTTATTTAAGCAATCTAGAAATATGATTTTTCTCTTCTTTCCTTGAGCTCACTAAAAGGAGAGTAGGCTTTTTTCTGCTTCTCAACGTCTTCTTAATTGAGTGAAAATGTAGCTGCCTTTGGGTTTCTGCTAAGCTGGGGCCATGAAAGCAGTGGCAAAGGCTGTTTCCAAGGCTGCAGCTGACAGATCACAATGAGGTGCATGTCAGGAACAGCCCTGGTTTCAGCTCAGCCTGAGGAATGCCAAGCTCCTCTCTTTTCTTACATGGCTGAAGTGGAACCTCTCTGCCATAATGTGACTTCGTTACCTGTGATCGAGCCTCACAGTCTGCCTAAGGATACAGACTAGTTTGATGCATTTCCTCATTAGCTGAACAGTTTGAGATTTTCTTTAGAGGCAAAATCACACCTGGCTGAAGGGTTCTGCTCACACAGGAAAAGGCTGAACAGCATTTTGAACTAAGAACAGCTTAGGCTGCCTGAGAAAAGTGTTTAATTTAAACTCTTTCTTCAGATAGCCTCGAATTCTTACATCACAGACACCTCCTTTGCAGCTGTACCGTCAACATGTCCGTTATGTGAGCTTGCTTCAAGGAGCTCCACATCAGCAGTTGAAATACGTGCACCAGCTCAGCTTGGCTCTTCCCGTGTGTTGTTTGCAGTGCCATAGCAACCCAGGCCTGCTGAGAGCCACGCAGCCAGGCCCGGGAGTTCTGCAGCTTCCATGTATCATCTGCAGCGAAGGCTTTCACCTTTGTAAATGAGGTTGCCGTCCTGCAGGGATGTGTGATGGCCCTTTGGTGCATAGCTCCAGCATGAAGTCGAAGAAGCTTACAACTGGTAAGTAATGCTTCCTGAGCAGGGTAATGGGTTGGGTCGGTGTCCCACGGGGGGTCCGGCCCTCACATGACTGTCTCAGGTGCAGAGACACTGGCACAAAGGAGAAGGATTTTCAGCTGTTACGTTTAAGCTCGACTAGCAAAACTCTTCAATCTGAAGAGACAACTGTGATCCCTTAAGAGGCATCACAAAAGATGTTTGAGAGAGATTTTGCTGTCTGTGAATGCATCACATTCTTTTTTTTTTAATTATTCTTAATTTTATCTTATGATTCACACTATTTGCTGTTCAAGACACCCAGAGCCTCATGCAAGTCTGTATTTTCATTACAATCAGCAAAATTTTACTAATCAATTTTGCTGAGAAAAGCAGATGAGCAGATAACATATATGAGAAATAATTTCATTAAATGATGCTTTCATTGTATTTGAATAATTCTTGTAGTACTCGATGGTTTAGTGCATTGAACAACATTACTGCATCTTCTCAGGATTTATTTCTTCAGGTTACATTATTTTACTTCAGAATATCCAGAAACATTGTCATGCCTCACTATCTGCCTCTGATCAGTAGTTATAGTTAAACAAGCTTGACAGTATACAATACATGATATCTCATTTTTGTGTTTCAGAGCCTCCATGTATAACAGAAGAAGTGTTTGTAAGTATGTTTTATAATGCTTGATCATTCATTTTGTCATGCATTGCAGCTGTAGAGCAAAAAAAGAAAATAAGTTTATGGAAACTGTTTTCTGATTTCTCACTTCTTTCCTCTTCTAAGGATGGAGTGACTGAGCTATTTTTTTACAATTTTCCCAGAGAAAGAAAAATCACAGAATACTTAGTTTGAAAATAGTTAGAAAAAAATAATAATAAAATGGGAAAAAAAAAAAAAAAAAAGGAAACAGGATGAAAAAAGGAACATTCAATGCGAAGGTTCTACGTCACAGGTTTAACCCATCTTCTCCTTCTCTTACCTTTCCTGTCCTTTTCTCATAGCTCACTGTAGGATCTCCCTGGTGTTTGTCTTCTCGCTGGAAAGGTAGATAGGCTTGACTGTTAGTTCATGAGAAATGAAAACCTGTATCTCACAGCTGAGATCACATTCATCTCTTTGTTGTGGATGCCTCTGTAACTGCATCAGTATATTTCAAAGTATAAATGCCCTGCTATTCCTTCTGGGAGACTCTAGATACTAATATGAATGGAATCAATACTAAATTCATGCAGAGAAAAAACTATTAACTGCATATTTAAATCTTGATTCTGAAAGATACTTCACATGTCCATCCATGTTTGAATCCAGGTATATTTACCCAAGGGCACAAAGCTGCCAGAGTTCTATTCAGAGTTGGGGTTTATATTAGATTTAATTTTTGATGTTTGAAGACATTTTTTTATTATATATATTTCACGTGTGGAGAGGTATTTGCAATGCAGTGTGAAATATAAACTTTTTAAAAGGGCACCACTTTTACTCCCATTCAGATTCCCCTTTGTTTTCAAATAATATCTCCATTTTTCTGTGCTTTTTTTTATGATGGCAGTAATAGAGAGGGCTAATTAGGTTTGTTTCTATGAAATATCTAAGAAGCAGTTGCACACTTTTGCAAAAATGGTTCTCAAATTCCTTTCAGTGTTAAAAGAATGATGGAGAGCAAGCCCAGGTCTTGTTTGTACACACACTGCATGAAGGCAAAGCCGTTATCATCAAAATTGCAGTTTTGGAACAATTTTTAACACACCTTAGCCTCCAGTTGCAATTACAAAACAGTTTTTTCTACTAATAATTTTGACTGCGCAGCAGTCAGATGGAATGGGTAGAAATTAAACAAAATGATTCCTGACACCAAAAGTCAAAGTTATAGTAAACCATATATGACCCTATAACCTATAATATTCAAATATGAAAGAGCAGTTATGCTTTTAGATGAAAATAAGGCTGACCACCAAAAAATATATACCTGAGGAAGGTATATTTTGTTTGTAGATAGAGGCAGTTAAGTATGCATTAATAAGATCATAAATGTTTTATTGATTAGTGATTCAGTGTGTTTATATTTCTTGCTGTTATATGGGAGTACAGAGAATTATATTCCTGCTGAATTAAAGACACATGTTACCTGCACATTCTCTAGCAGCTTGTGCTGTTAATAAATTATTTGTTTTGAATAAGCCCTTTGAAACAGTGAGTTATTTACAAAGCATATTATCATATCTAGCAACCTTCAGGCTCATCTTTATCAGTTTGACATCCCGCTGTGTGTTCCCAAACCAACGTGAGGCAGACTGCAGTGTGTTTCTAATGATTTTCTGTGTTAGTTCACTGCTGAATTGAGGTTTCTGGGTCTGATTGACTGCTTAGTGACATTTGTGGGAACATTTTCTGTTGACTTCATATTGCTTTGGTTTAGATGGAAAACTCTCCAGTGTAATTGGTACCCTAACATCTCTAGGCCCACGGTACTACAACTGCACTGGACTGTGGGCCTGTGATCCAAATCAAGTGTTTTCTTGCAAAGCCTTGCTTCCAGTGTTGTCTGCTACCATTTAAATTCAAGAAACGAAACAAAAGCCCTGCAGATGCAGCCTCAATTCTGATAATGTTCATAGGAAGCTTCCCAGTTCTGTCAGACTGCAATTATGGCAGATACTGCTTGCTTGGTGAGCTGAATTACAGATCAGTAAACTCCCTCTTATTCCCTAAAGCATCTCTGAGCAGCAGTGTGGGAGTGGAAGCAGGCTCTGCTGAGCATCTATACTCCCCTCACTCCCTGATGGGAGAGAGGAAGGTATAATGTGAGACATTTTTAGAACATTAGCTTATATACATTTTTTCAAAAGTAAACATGCAGATGTTCAGCATTCAGAAGCTTCTGGGTTTATGAAGGCTTTATCTGTGAATTTCTTGGCAAGGCATTTCCTTACACGTGTGTTTTTTAAATTGCGGAGGGCCTCAGTGGTGTGCAATGGCTGGAATCTAACAATGATGCTATGATTATATTCTCAAAAGTGAGAATTGACATTTTGCAAAAGTTTACATGTCTTATCTCATGGAAAAACATTGTTTGAGGCAACAGTGTGTTCAAAACATGCTAGCACAGATTATTATAAGCCTTGTTTTCTGGTTTTGTGTCTCTGCAGGAAGACTACTTAGCCACAGATGCTATGCTTGTGGACTACTTTAATGAATTTTTGAGTCTCCCGGTAAGTGCCTTACAGAAATCCCTTGCAAAATACAGAAAACATCTTACTAAGACTAATAATAAGTTAATCCAGGTTGGAACATTTTGTCACTGGGAAGCTAAATGGCTTTTGCAATATGCCTGTATCTTAGTAGTAGCAGTTCTTACTATTCAACTTTACTATCAGTGCCAGGGAAAATCACAAAGTATTTGGACTTCTGGGGATAGATTTTCTCTTGCAAATTTATGTGTTTAACTCACAGTGCATCAAAATATTTCAGGAATATGAAATGAAAAAGACATATAAATACTTACGTAAAAAATATGAAGAGTTCGCTTTTATTACAGCATCACAACACACCAATAAAACCAGTGTTTGTCCTTTTAAGTTCTTTTAACAATGCACTCAGTGATTAATACATATTTTTGCTCAGGAACCAGCTCTATGTTCCTTCATGACTCTGAAAGCCTCAAAATTGGTGCTCTTTTTTTTTCTTTTCTCCTCCTATCTGAAGCTAAAAGGACACAGCTTTATGCTGCATTCTCTGCACTGATCCAGCTACTGTTAGACAAGCACACCCAGGGCCCTATATATAACCAGCATATATATATACCTATATACAAATAGATATAACCCTATACTCTGCTCCTTTTTCTCATCAACAACCCCGTTTCCACGTGCTCTCCTACAAGTCACATGTACTGTCCTGTTCTCAACATGGCAGCTTCACTCATTGTCATTGGATCTCCATGCTCCCATTTTCTGCACATCACATACTCAGTCCTTTGTATCATGGCACAGTCCTTTAATAGTTTAACTCATAGTTCCCGTGTGACCTCTCAGCCAACCTACCCCAGAGCTGCCCCACAGCCTTTTGCCCTCCTTATTCTCTGCAGACAAAAGTGCTGCACTACAGGGATATACTGATTTCTGCAATTTGCTTGATAGGAATTGCTACCAGGATTAGGTTCTTGGATGTCTGTGTCTATTTTTTAATATGAAAAGAGAATCTGGAAGCATTAAAATCTCTCTGTCAGAGATTGGGTTTTGTGCACAATAGAGATATTGACTCCTCTCAGATTCAGCCTTTATACCCTTCCACCTCATTACAAGATTCTTGAGGCTACTTTCTAAAAAGTGATAAAGACACAGCCAGAAGAAAATGTGTGGTGTGAGGGTTGGGTTTTTCTCTCTGTCTCCCTCTTTTGTTTTTCTGCAGCTGCTGTAGGATAATTGCCTAAATCCAAGCCTAACTATATAACCTTTAAATTCCTTCCACATGCCAGATTTTTCTTAGCACAGGAATACCATCCTCCACTCCTTTCACTGCTCATTTGGAAACTATGCTTCAGGTTTTCCCCAAATCACAGAAAATCCGAAGTGGGAAAGAAGATCAACCCACTTAGATTCTGGGTCCGCTTGGATATGTACGGGTTTCAGGACATCTTTTAGAGGCCAGCATTCTCTTTGGCTTCGCAGGGCTCTTCAACCCAGAGTCCTGGCTCAGCTCAGCAGCTCTGCATTGCAGCAGTGGTCCCGGCCCCTCCAGCTGCTCTGAAGCCCACAGCAAAGAGTTCACAGACAGTCCTGAGTAAACACTGCTTTATGCTGGTAATCTTGGTAGGTTCCTGAGATGACACGTGGTCTCTATTTATTTATTGACATATGTTCATGAAAACAGAGGATGTATTAGCTATGTTTATTTGTAATGGTCTCATAATTGGTTTTATTTTCTCTTTGATCTTTTCTTGAGGATTTACCCTCCACAGGATTAAGTTCCATTAATACCTTGGGTTCTGTGATTTGAATATACTCTCAATTTCCCTCTACTTCTCAGAACACTTTGACTGAAACACCGCATTGAAAATTCCATTGGTTTATTCTTGTTGTGCTTATCCACTGTTGCCTAGAAACAGTATTACCCAGGTGTGTTAGTTGTCAGGCAACAAGTTAAACTGAAAATGTTGTGCGACCTGATACAAGAAATCAGGAGTAGTGCATGCTTATTTTAAGAGACTGTCTCTATATTGATTTATAAAGCAACTCTGGTGTATGGAAAATGATATCACTGGGAACTTGCTATAGCAAAATTTTATTTTTTTGCTTTGATTTACAAAATATCCTTTAAGAAACAATAAAGTTATAATGACATTTGGTACGGCTTGACATGAGGACTGGTGTACCCCAAAGATCTGCATGCTGTAATGAAAGACAATTTGCGAGGAAAATACTTCAGAGAGACAAAATAAAATAAAAATCCCATGAGGGCACGTGCTGCCAGTACACTAGTGATTTACAGCAGCAAAAATCAGCCCCATGACATACAAACAAGTTATACCTTCTGTAGTAAATAATCAGAAATGAAAAATTTATGAGAAGCATTGGTATGCGTGCATTTCCATTTGGAGCTCTCAGCAGTCCCTAGAATTTGAACCTTTGATTCATTCGAAGTGTCAGAGAATATGCTTATCCATGAATGAAAAACCACGTCAGAAGCCTCCATTCAACTCTGTGTTGGAGGCCTCATTAATGTCAACTTGTTTCTCTCATGCCCAACAAGAGTTACCTGTTGGGCATGAGAGAAAACAGTTAAAGCGTATTAATTAATTACAGTGGAAACAAAGTTTGGGCCTGTTGCTCTTTCTGAAAAAAAAATAGAATTGGCCTGGAAAACCTGATACTGTCAAGAATAAAATCAGGCCGGACCTATGAGCAGCAGATGATAGAAAGGGCAGAAGGAAATCCACACTACAGCACATTTCAGGCCCTTCTCCGTTTTGAAGATGGCAATGAATCATTTTGTGAGACTACAATGCAGACTCATCCATTTCCTCTCGTATTTTTCCTCTTGTCTGTGGAGGGAGGCTGCAGGTACCATTAAAACCTCCCTTAAAAAATCTTTTGCATCAGTTCGGCTTCACATGCATGTTGTGCTGAGTCATATCCAGGACTAAAGCGTTCAAGGAAGCAAAGTAATCTACCCTAACTTCTTTTCTATTGCAAGCGGGTTTACTCAAAATGCTTCTTTCTTCTCCCTTAGATTATGGTGTGTGGCTGTGACTTGCTTCTTCCTTATCAACTGAAGGGAAATCCTGGAGTCACTAAGATCAGTGGGAGTAGTGGCACACTGACCGTATGACCATATGCAGTCTGAAGTTTGTAGGTGCTTCCTAGAGCTGTCGCAAATTCTTTTCTGGTCTGGATTCTCATTGACTTTTATTTATGATACATATAAACCATCTTAAAGATGTTTTGGCAAAACTCCTGGATGAGATTGTAGTTCATTCCCACCCTTTCAGGGCCTTAACCTAAGAGGAAGCCAAGCTGTGGTCATTCTGTTTCTCTTGGGATCAAGCTACAGTACTTGGGGTGGGATATGGTGAGCATATTTACCCATTTGTTAGCTGTATCTGAAGTGTATCTGAAAAGTGTTAAGGCAGAGAACAGCAAGAGTTATATGTCTGATATCCTGGCAACACAGTGATGAATGCTGTTTTGGTTTTGTTTTGGGAGGACTGAGGGAAATTTCCCTTCCCTTCAGTTAAGTGTATAATTTTAGCTTTCAGAATTATATATTCTATTTATTCTTCAGCTGAAACTATATTCAGTGTACATATGACAGCTAGGAAATCTCTTTGCTGTCAAAAACACACAGGCAATTGTTTATTTTTTTTATAGTATTTCTGTACCACAATGTGAAAATAGTTTTTGTTGTTTGCTGGAAGGTTTTTATTTGAAGCTGAAATAACTACACTGAGTAATCTCAGTCATACTGGGGCCAGAGGGAAAATTGCCCATGGATTATAGTTAGTAAAGTCTGTAGACTTACTTGTCGGTATTCTCAAATCCTTGTTGATCCTATTTATTGTTCCAAATTGATAATGTATGAATCCCAAGTTTCAAGGCTCCTGCCAAAACTAATTTTTTTCTTTTCTTAAAACATCTTGCAGTACGATTTGGCTCGGGACCTTTTCCTCTTTATCTTCAAAGGATCAAAAACTGGCCCAAATTGGAAAAAGAATGCAGGAAAGAATGCATTGATACTTCTAGTCTTTGGTTATTATATTTTTCTTGTCTCTAAATTGCCAAATTTGGGGTAGGAACGGCATGTCTTAGTGTATTAGATTGGCACAAGTAACTTTTCCCCCCTTTATTTCATAGCGTAGGCTATCATCCAGTCCTTAACACAACATAGGCACCTTCACAGAAGAGATATCTTATTACTGCAATGACCTAGAGTACTGGTTATGCCATAAACTTTTCCCATTATTGTCCTGTGAAACTCTGTAGGATTTTATGGCACTTGACTTCTGTGGGAAAGGTTTTAGGTTTGCTGACTTTTTTTCAGTGTGTGTGTGGCTTGTAATGTGTGGGAATGGTTAGAGAGTGTGTTTTGTTCCAAAGCTTTTCACTCACTGAGAGGATTGACTGATTCTCTCTGTCCTGCATTGTAACTGGGAAAACGTTTCCTCCAAAACATCAGCTTAATTTTTTTTTGGGTTGGTGTTCCTGTTTGATTTTATCATAACATTATGATTTTTATTTTTGTTGTGGGGATAAATTAAGAAGGTCATGACTTACCTCTTCTTTCATTATGCCAGTACAAACTTGCTAGTTTATCATTCCAGTTTTCTTAAGTGAGCTGGTGAAATACGCTTCCCCAGAAAGGCTTAAACAGTTCTAAAATGTTTTCATATGATGCTTTGATGAAATGTTCTATGTTTTTGGAAGAATTTGGGGGTTGCACAGAATCATAGATCTCCTCATGCCGGAAGGGGCTTCAGAGAGGCCTGCAGTCCTGTCTACTGCTCAAAGCAGGGTCATCACTTTACTGGTCAGACCAGGTTGCACATCACTTTCTTCATTTGGATTCTGAAACTTCCAGTAACGATTCCACAGTCTCTTTGGACAGTCTGTTCCCACTCCAATTATCCTGGTTTTTGTTTTTTTCTTAGATCCAGTTGAAACCTCTCCTGTTTCAGTGTATGACCATCAACTTTTGTCTTCACACCATGAACCTCTGTGAAAAGCCTGGCTCTGTCAGTAATACCGTTATAAATACTGTCAGACTGCAGTTAGGTCCCCACAGAGCTGCCTCTTCAACTAAACAAGCCATGCTCCCTCACTCTCTCCTCACAGGACAGGTGCTCCAGTTTGTCAGTCTCAGCAGTCTTCTGCTGGGCTCAGTGAAATTTAAGAACATTCTTCCTGTACTGGAGAGCCAAAACTGCATACAGTATTTCAGATATGCTCGTACTAGTGACAGGTAATGGGGAATAATTACCCCTGAGGACAGGTAACTTATACCTTGATCCAAACCTCAATGTTTTGGACCAGAACCACCAGTTTCAGTCGAGTATGTACTACATAAAGTCTTAATCCTCTTAACCTATCACTGTATGTTCTTTTGTTTCATTACTACATGTCTTACTAGCTGGACACCCAAAACAGCAATACCCCTTACATTTTAAAACTTCTCACTGGTATCTGTTTCACTACATTAAAGTTGCCATATATTTTCCATTCAGTTAATCAGAATGTGTACTGAAAAACCTAGATCTAGAAAAAATTACAAGGGATATAATAAAAGTAGATATGTGTGATAAACTGTGGCATCTTTGCTTTGTTTTCAATTTGAATAACATGTAACTAAAATAATCTGTTCCTATCTAGTTGCATAGTCGTAGATTATTGCATTTTGTTTGCACTTTTCTTTTGCAAGAAAGTGCATTTCAGATCCTGAGAGACTGACGCACCTTGCTTCTTAGTGTGTTTTCTTCTGTTTCCCCTTTAAAAACATAAAGATATCTTTGGAGGTTATTAAGGTAGAAGTTGAACCACTTAGAAGTTGATAGCTGTCCAAATTAGCTTTGCAACTAAGAGAAATGTACACATAGCAAATGAGGAGGAGGTCTGAATGGAGTACAAAGAACACATAAAACAACATATAAAAGCCTCTTTTAAATGCTGTTCAGTACTTCTGGAGAAAAGCACTAAAACCTGCAGAGTACCCTGGAGAAAATTAATGCCAAAAGAGGCATGAGGTGTCAGAGGACAAAAACAAGCCTTGGTTTCAGCTGAAGGCAGATAACTAAACAGACTAACGCAATTCAGTGCATGACTCTGGCCAGTGACTCTCTGACATCATAGGCCCAAGTCGTAGACTTAAAGCCCTCACATGCTACATGCTTTGCCTGGCTGAGCCTCGGCAGTGAGACATTATGGGATAAGCAGGGAATGTTGTAACCACATGTTGCAGCCACATGGTTTTATTTTGGGTATTCCTCTATATGACATTGATCAACAAGGGGACTTCAAACAGGAGCAACAAAAAAGCTGACACTGACATGGATACTTTGGACTAATACAGGTGTAAGGAAGAATGAAATTGGTTTATAATATACTTCCATATTACATGGAGTACATATTCAATATATGTGATATGCATGTGAACTATGTCTGTGTGTATAGATATATATGCTTCTGTATACATACTGTGATATATAAAGTTCAAGGAAATGAAAAATACCGTACTTGAAATAATATAATAATCTTATTAAGTGCAGGGAAACGACAACTGTACAAACACCAGGTGGGAATGGTGCCCAGAAGGGTCTTGGCACTGGATCTGAATATGGTCAGGATTTCACACTCCTGTTTTCTTCAGTACTTGTCAATGACATGCCGTCTTGTCCTCATCTCAGTATGGGAAGATGCTCGTATGCTCTGGTTGTATAAAGCCTCAGACTCATATATGTCTTGGGTATTCCTCAAGATTTATGTAAAATCAACCAACGTAATTGCATATGATCACTAGCTACAGGCCATAGATTTTGGTAGATGCTTGATCTCCAAGTAATAACATGGGGAAAAGCTTTTCCTGTGCATGGCAGTCTTTAGATTCATCCTCCTCAAACGCTCTCACATTTTAGAAATCAGCTTTATTACTTTTACTACTTTTTCAAGTTTTGACTGATTATGGTTATAAATGTGAGAGTAACACTGGAGGTGTAATCTTGTAGGTAAGTAGTCTCCTACCAGAATAGTCATTGAAGTCACGCTAAACTACATATTCTAGGAATTTGTGTAGTGGATGTATAATTTGCATATGAAAAAGAATGGTCTATTATCGAGAATGAGTTAAATGCAAGAGAAAGAAGCCTCATAATACCATTTTGCATTCTGTAGGACAATTCTATTCTATAAAAAGTAACTTCTAAAAATGAGATATTTCCCTTATTGCAGTGTTCTAAACTATCCAAACTTCTTTTGTAGACTTTTGCCCAGCCAGTTAAGTTTAACTCAGACTTTGGGGTTTTTGAAGTAGTTAATGATATCCCACAACGCCTGGAACACCAGATGAAAAAAATTCTACATGATCAGAAACCTCCAAATCCCATTTATGATGTTATAAGAAAAGCAAAGAATGATGGGCAGCATTCCAAAAAGATCAGTGATTCTTCAGCCTTCAGTATTGATCCAAATTACAACACTATGGTAAGCATCTTATAGCCACTGGATTTATATTTAGATCTTACTGTAGAGATACTGGCAGTAGTTATTGTTGTGTTTGGCTTGGTAGCTTGGGAAAAATGTTAATTTATGTTAGGAAAACATAATGATGGGCCAAATTATGCCCTGCAATGCACATGTGTCTACCAGACAAGTGAATGGAATTACACATATATACATCCTGTAGCACAGAATTTTGAAGATTCTGTAGGGCAGGATTAAGTTGTGTGGTCTGAATACTTTTTAACATTAAAAGAAAAAATATTATGATAACTGTTACTTTATTAGTGATCCCTGGAATGTGCAAATTGACTGAATCTAATGCATCTCAGTCTTCCCTTATTAATTAATTTCCTTGTGTGGCTATGAGCTCATCTGTGGTCTGGCAACACACAACTTTCTCCTCCATCAATTCCCCAAAGATTTTGATGGTTACCATCAATTGAAATGGCCAGAAAAAATAACCTTTAGCAACAAGAAATGTTGGACTTCAGAAAAAATATGTTGAAGACTTGCTCAAACACTACCAATTTTTATATTCTTGCCTCTTTGCTTTCAGGACTGTCTTCAGCACTACATTAGGTATGCTAAAATCAGAATCTGAAGAACCATATGCACCTCAGAGAATGCAAGGCAGTATAAATAGTTGTGGGAGTTTAGCTTTAAGCAATTGCTTGAAGGAGGAGAAAAAAATATATATTCTCTGGGCTACTTGGTTTATTCCTGTCTTGCTTACTTTGCATTGATGTGACTGATCTGACTTCATTTAATTTAAGGCCAGTTTAAGGTCTTGCTACATTTTTAGAGGCGGCTGCTCTAAATTATGTCATAGCTGGAAAGCTGAGAGAAGATTAGTTAAAGCAGACTGCTGCTTTGCTCAGTATAAACTTGATGATTTTCAGAAAAGAAAACTGTGTTGAGAGAGGTCAAAAGGCAATGATGTTTAACAAAATGATAGTTAAGTGAGATTGCAATATCTATGATGGTCTATATTATCTATGATTCTATGATTATCTGCAATATAAACTGAACAAATGCTATGACAGGAAAATGCTCACAGACACTTCTACCATGTTAAACCATTATTTTAATGAATACATTGTTTGAGAGCACAAAAGCAGAAGAGCTATTCTTGATTTATTATCTGGACTCCAGAATTGACTGAGGAAAAGTTCTGTGCTTGTGCAAGAATGGCTAATACTGTTCCCTGCGACAAGTTCACACCATTGCAACTTTGGTCACCCCTTTTTGACAAGTTGAAAGCCATCACACTGTCTTCTCTATCACTTAAATCTCTGATGGATTGTAACAACAGGGCTCCTTTATTATTTAAGGACATCTTTTTTCTGTGGAATTTTCCAAAGATGGGAAGCATTATGGCATTTTTAATACGCTTTTGCACTTTGTTCACCTTTTTGATGATGTTTCTTCTTGCCTCTCACTTTCCTGTGAGTTAACATAGGTAGGCAGCTAAGCCCCACGCTGCCATTTGCTCACTTTTCCCCAGCAGAATGGAAGAGAGAACTGGAAAGGTAGAAGACAGAAAGCTCATGGGTTGGGATGAAGGCATATTAATAGGTAACACAAAATCTGCATTGTGCAAAGAAAGGAAAATGAGGAATTCATTCACTACTTTGTATCAGCGAGCAGATATTCAGCCATTTGCAGGAAAGCTGGGCTCATCACACATAGCAGCTGCTTGATGAGACAAACACCACCACTCAGAACATTCTCCCTCACCCTTCTTCTTTCCCCCAGCTTTATTGCTGAGCATGATGTCATATGGAAAGGAACACTCTTTTGGGCTGATGGGGTCAGGGGTCTTGGCTGTGTTCCCTCTCAGCTTCTTGTGCACCTCCAGCATCCTTGCTGGCAGGGTGTGAAAAGGCCTTGGCACATAGTTAGCCATGTCTAGCAGTAGCTCTCAACACTGTTCTGGTCACGGATTAAAAATAGCATTGTATGAGATAATATGAAGAAAATGAACTATCCCAGCCTAAAACAGTACAACAGGCAACTTATGTCCCTCGTCCTATTCAGCTTTGGCATCGCAAGGCTGAATGTGACCTAAGAGGCCAAAAATCAGTACTGCAACTACATAAGATGAAAGAAGTCAGCTTCATTCATTGTACCACACTGTGACTGAACTAGAAGTATCTCAGTATCAGCATCAAGTAGTTCACTTCAAATCAAATAGGATTTGATCTTTCAGGCATACAAGGCTGTTTCCTTCACTCTATCTGCTTATGTCTTCAGTTGCTTCACATGGTCTGAAGAGATTTACAGTTGCTTGAGTGTTACATTTCTATGAAAAGTCAGCTTGAGCAGCCATCACTGTCACAACAGTGATAGAAATGAGCTGTGACTGGGAAAATTCAGTAGACCTGAAATGCACCTAATCTAAGAAATACATCAATGGTGCTTTTCTCTCTGCCTTCACCTCACGCTGCCACAGATCTACTGATAAGTAAAAGATCTTTCTGAATGCATGCCCTCATGCTTGGAAGTTATTGATATGGAGCTAAGCATCTTCTTATCAATGGCTGAAATCAACTAAGTGTGAAACATATTAAGAAAAAACCCTGCAAACTGGGTAGACCCAGGCGTCACTATGGAAAGAAACTGGCTGGCATCCCACATACCTTACCTCAGAGAAACCCCAGTTCAGCAAAGCACTTAAGTATGTGTTTAACTTTAATCAAATGAAGTTAAACACATGCTTAAACTTTAACATGTGCTAAAAGCTTTACTGGATTGGGTCCCACAAATGGCCTAAGGCTGACTGGGTAAGGAAGCTAACCAAGGTAACAACCCTATTAGATTAAATGTCACATCTGACTTAGGGGAAGGGAAAAGAACAGAGATTAGTTCCTTCTGATAGTATGTATAATTTTGTGTACCAGCCATGTGCAGACATGAACGTGCTATGAATCACTCAGATAAAAACCTAGGCTATGACTCAGTTAATACATAAATATGAAACACAGATTGATTGGCCAAAATAAAGAGACGATCTTCTGAATTTCCAGAAGGCTTGTTAGTTACCAAAAGGAGGTACACTCTGTGTGGTTGGGAGTAATTAGTCTCCATCTCCACAAGTTACATTGTGTGAGCCACTGCCAACACAAGCTTTCCATATTTTGAAATATTTTCTTCTCTCTAAGTGAAACCACCCACTTTCTGAGTAATTTATATTTTTAATCCCCTACAGATATATATGAAGGAGAAATAAACCTAGTCCCAAATGAAATATTAGCTCATGGAAAGAAAATTTAAAATGTAAACTACATGAACTGATTATTTGCATGTAGCAAAAAAACTGATACTTCCACCCTTGTCCAAAATTCACCTGTTCCTGTGGTCAAGAGGAGTAACTGCATTTTCACTAATCACTGACTTCATGTTCATTAAAATGAAAAGTGCACTTCACAAAAATAAAACAGGTCACCCGCTAAGAGTGCATACACTGCACTTTGTGGAAAGGAGAGAAAGGAAAAAGAAAAGAAAAGAGCGTGAACAGTGTAATTTTTAAGAGAAATAGTTCACTGTGGCCCACACTCAGAGGACATGCTCTCTGTGTAAGACCCTTAGGCAAGTTTTTCAGTCTGCTGGTTCTGTGAAACTCCTTACTTAACATCTCCAAATGACCATTTTGCGGCACCTAGCTGTCTGCTTTCGCTGGGCACTGAGAATTAGACCATCTGAGCAGAAATCTACTATGAGCCTGATTTTGTTTGCACTTAGATATACATTAGAAGTGTTGCTGCATCCAGTTGAGTTACGCAATGCTCCAACATAAAAGTGGGAAAGGTAATAACTAATCAGCTTTGAATTTGTTTGATTTTGTTTTTTATACCTCCCAGTTTGGGATTATAATTTAAGATAGAGCTTCCTTATTCCTCAAATTATTGAGGAAAAATGTAATAGTGACTGCTTATAAATGGCGATTAAGTTAGAGAAATTAGCAGTTTCCTACTTATGGACCATTTATTAGCGTCTAGTTTGCATTGGAACTGTATAATAAAAGTATGATTCATACACATTGCCTTCTAAGAACTAGCCACGGTTTGTTTTAAAAGTTGTACTCTTACAGAAGAAATAGAATTAGATGTAATTACCTGCTAGCAACCAACTGAACAAACTCAGCTGTCTTAGCACTAAGGTTAAAATAGATAGCAAAGGTGATGTTCAGTGTATATCAGTTTCCCTTAATGCTTTAGAAGGGAGTTGGAGAGAATCATTTACACGGAAAGCAAAACAATTGTCATGATTACTACACATTTTTGGTATTTCTTTTTTAATAGTGTCTTGATCGAGAACAAGCAGTACAGTGGATTAAGAAAGAAAGACTTCCAGCATTTCTAGAAAGCGACTGCTACTTTGAGTACAGGTATTGCAGTCTTTTATGCTCTCACTTTAAAATTTGTACATTTATTTTTTCTGTTTACCTAATCTTGATGATATTTTCAATATGGTTTTCTCCACCTTTTTTGTTTGTTTGTTTAATTTTAGCACTTTATTAACCTGAATAAATGAAAACCAGTGACTTTTCCTACTAGTCATTCCGTAATTTTCCTTGAGCACAGATTACATACTATGTTACACCACTACAGAGAGAGTAGGAATGGTCTTTACAGTTATCTGAATCTCTCTTCCACAGAGGTATCGTGGTTGCAATAAATTTCTCTCTAATCATTATAAAAGACATGTGAGTGAAAGACATCAATCCATGAAGTCTGTTTACAAAAGACGACCAGTCCTTTTTATTTCAATTATTTAGTTTCTATCTTGAGGCATACAGACTTCCTTTTGCAAGGTTCTCCATGGGATGCCACAGAGTAGTGGGATGATTTTCAGTTACATATTTGCTATATTTTTCCAGATGTCATTTCAGCCTCTATCCCAATGTTCAGGAGGTTTGGTGTGACTTTGGAAGGAGTTGCCTCTACTCTAACACTAACCCCCACCCGCCCCTCCCCTGCCACAGCTCCATGCCGTACCCTCGGGTCGTCACACAGAGCAGAGCTCAGCGCTGCCCCTCCGCTCCCTGTGAGAGCTGCAGCCGCCATCAGGCCTCCCCTCAGCTCCTCTGCTCTGTGCTGCACACACCCAGCAGCTCAGCGCTCCTCACAGCCATGAAGGATGCTGGTTGCGCCTCTTTGAGTGCAGATTTAAGAAAGGAAATACCTGCTGCACATCAGCAGCTGGGAGAGAGGAGTGAGAAATGTGAGAGAACAGCCCTTGCAGGCACCCAGGTCAGTGCAGGACGGGGGCAGGAAGTGGAGGAGCATTGGAATGCTGTGAAGTACTCTTACAGCAGCTGACTGAAGATGATAGCACCTGCTGTCTTGCTATCATCTGAAAGCTCAATTAGTAAGAGCACTGCGGGCATTGCTGCTAGAAGATTACATGCGTCAGGAAGAGCAAATGTAGTGTCTGGTACTGATACAGGGCTTCTGCAATCTGGGAAAATGGTTCTGTTTCAGCAAACAATATGTTTAAGTGTTTCTTGGCATGATTTAGACTGTGCTGATATATCCAAGATCATCCTGGCAGAAATTTTACTGGTTAAGATTTATAATGTAAAGCAGACTACCAACTGTACAGCTGTACACTACAGTGGAGTGGCAGTGCCGGTGTTCACATATGTGACAGCAGGCACAGGGTGAAATAATAAAGTACAACATGAAGTTCACAGTGGCAATTTATTTTCAGAATGATTATGTTTTTTATTGTCTATTCTAGGGAGACAATCAATTGTTTCTCTGACTAAAAGCTAAGCTTAACTATGTTCTTGTCTGAACATTTAATTTCAGGCTAGCTAAATTGATATCGCAGGTAGAATGGAGCCAGACTGGCATTAATTTCATTATAGATAGTAACTACTACCCCTGGATAAGGAAAGAAGATGCAAGTAAACCCCACCCTGAGGAGGATGACACTTCATTCACTATGAAGAGGTTCTATGTATCACTTGGCCAGGTAAAATAAATGTTCAGTGGGTGTAACATAGAGCTAGAATTAATACATTGGATATAATTATTGTAATGGAAGCCCCACCCTGAGCAGACAGCTGATTATCTGATTATCTCTTCTTTTTAAAGCTCTTTGTACTATAGAAGGTTGATGTGCCATAAGACAGCTTTAACAGGAGCACTGCTATGTCACAAGTGTGCTCAGCTACTGTCATACAACTCTTTTTGCTGGGAACTATTGTTATAGAAATGTATACAAATAGACTGCAAAATGATTGTAGACAATAAGCCCTCTCCTCTCAGAAGCACTTCAGTAAATGAAGTTGAATTATTCTATGAAATGTCTTTTTGTAGGCTACTGTTTCTCAGACAATGGATTGGTTTACATTAGCTAAAGGAAGTGAATCCATGAAAACTACGGATTCATTTATGCGTCCTATAGCTTCTATTCAGATTCAAGATATTCAGCATTTGCCTGGTCTGCCTGAAAGAGAAGGTTCATTGAGTGAAAAGGCTGGCCTTCTAGGTAAGTATCAGGGGCTCAGCAATAGTATTTATAACATAAATCTGACTCAATGGAAATATAAGGCATTCTAATGAGTTGCTGCAGATTCCACTTACTACTTTCTAAATATCACAAGATATCACAGGCTTCAGATGGGGAAAAACTGGATTTGTATCTTTCTGTAGCCACAACATGAAATGAAAATTTGGGTTAGTAGTTTTGTAATTTCTCTTACTCTTCTGTTTGCTTTTGCTTTTTTTTTTGTTGTTATTATTTTTTTTTTTTTAGATTATTTTAAAGCCCTTCTCTACCAATCTGATGTAATGCATGTACTCAGGGGTTTTAGCACCCTCCTCACTGACAGTGGTGACTGAATCTACATTGGTAGACACTTAGTCATAGGATAGAATATGAAGGCCTAGATCTTACCTCTAGGAAAAGAAAAAAGATTAAACTTATCCTTTATTTTAAATGTTGGATTGATACTGTAAGGCCACGTATGAATTATGTCTTTTTTTCACTCTGATTCTGTTGATGTTCAAATATTTGTAGTTTTTCTGCTCAGTTTTACAGATCTAACCTTACAGTGATAGCAGCAGTAACCCACTTAAACAGTACATATATTCAAGGTAATCTCTACTAACGTACTCCAGAAGTTCTCAATTTGTTTAAAGATTTTCAGAATTAGAAAAGGTGCCTGATCAAGCCAAAGCTGAAAGGTTGCTTGTCTCAGCAGTCTGGAATGGCAGGGCATGATTAATAACAAGGGCAGAAAGAAGACTGAGGTAGTGTCGACAAAAAGAAGCAGGGCTGGTCACTGTTCTGAACTTGCTAGTTATGGGATATCTCTCAATAGAAAGAAGCCATGTCTGCGTGGCAGACTGAACTGCAGGTCTCTTAAATGTTTTCAAAGTCCTTGATGTAATATGCTTTGTCATCCTCCTGTATGTGTCAGAATTTTACCTAAGTAGCCAAGGCCAGTTCAGTAATCAACAGAAGCAGACTGAGAGTTATAACTTACTAGCTTCCTCTTGCCTAAAGAGAAAAAAAAATGACTTTCATCAAACCATGAACAAATACTCAGAAAAGAAACCAGGGCTCGCAGCACAACAAGGTGGTTTAATAAGTGTTGAGGAGCATGGGTATTCAGCTGAGTAAACAAGATAGCTGTCTCCAGAGAGAGTTGTTCCTGAACTTGGCTGCTCTGCTGGTATTCAACAAAGAATGAGTTTGAGAGTCATGGAGTTGAGTTTCTAGCTAGACAGCAACAGCAGAAGCACCTCTGCTTGTTACCTGTACTGCAGCACAACATGGTCACATTGTTCTGCAGCACAACACAAATATGTTGCTGTGGAAAATGTGCAAGGGGACAGCCCTGAACCAAAAGGGTTTTTAATAACATTTTCTGATTTAATGCAGAAGCAAGTTCCCTTTCTAAGGAATGTGACCACGGCAGATTCCTTTCCTCTTCAAAGACAGCATCCACAGAAGATGGCATTTTTAAGGAGAGATCAAGAGAAGTTGAGGAGGGTTCTTCTATGGCCATTGCTGAACCTCCTTCCTACACTCAGCTAAGTGTTTATCCAGACCAGAATCTGGAGAGCGCAGCGAAAGAAGAAAGTGGACAGGAAAATGCAACTCCTCAGATACTGGAAGAATTAATTCCACCTTATACGCAATTTGTAACAAAGGAATCAATTTCAGAACTGACGCAACAGCCACCTAGTGAGATTGAGAGCAATGTGGATTTCCCTCAACAGCCTAAAATGTTTATACATGAGTTATCAAATAATGAATTTGCCTGCGGTACTGAAGAGCCACTCTTTTCCCAAAGTTCTTCCCCAGTAACTGTCTTGGACTCCATGGGAGATATAAGAGAACAAGATGCTGAAGAAGTGAGCTTAAGATCAAGCTCTGAAAGCAGTGGTGCAGATAGTAGGGCTGCTTGGTGTATTAACCACAGAACTTATGACACTGGCAACAGACATGAGTTTGAAAGATTCAAGAAATTCATTAAAGGAACACTTGGTGAGAGGTATTGGTGGCTCTGGATGGATATTGAAAGACTAAGGGTTCTTAAGGACACTACAAGGAGACAAAGGTATTTCTCATTATATAGCACATATTCTCATTATTTATTATACTTGTAACACTGATCAATGGAATTTTTGAGATTTCAGAATAATGGCAGTGTTTGAGTAGAATAAACACAATCATGAGTATCCTGACAGGTGAGTCAGGGATGACTCTTCTGAAGCTGATAAAGACAACGTAAGTCAGAATCACCTTAGTGTTAGGCTTTTCTAGAAAGAAATTTGAAGAACAGGAAGCAATAAATAGAAGAAATGAAAATCACAAGTGGGGCATTGTACATGACAAATGACTTTAGTGAAAGACTACTGGTTTCAGATTGTCTATTCTAATGCACATTTTTTGTTGTACACGACCTGTCTCTAATATGTGGAAACATTGTTTTGGCTTCTGACACTTGCAATTAGAGATGTTGTGTGACAGCAGTTTAACCCAGTAAGCTGTACTTAGTTCTGTATGGCATCTGATACGTGCTTATGTGACTATTTTTGTTGTCTCAAGGCACATTGATAAAATGAAAAAACTCTATCTCCTGAGCAGTGGAGACTATTTCCTCACTTCTGAAGTGTTACTCAGACTAGATTTACTACGTGGAGATCAGTGGAATATGACGCATTTAAGACAGATTCAACCTGAAGTAGTGAAACCTCTTCTTCTTTACTGGTATGGAAAAAGAACATGAGCTAAGATTCTACTTTTTAACAAATTTTCTTTTATTTGATAAGACTACTGTTTTTATTTCATATCTCTTATCCTATCGCAATATTGAGAAGTAATGCTACATAGATAATAGCAGATGTGGTCTCTCAGTTTTAGTTGAGATTAAACTAAACTGCAACCTGCCCAGAAGACAGGTAGATCTGCTTTGCTGAACCCCTATTATTTTACTGCCAGAGAATCTGAGCTACTTTTTGTATAGCTACCTTGGATGCCATACTAATAAACTTTAGGCTCCAGGGTAGGGAAATCTCTTTAGGCAATGAAGGTTAATTCTGCCCTGGCCTACTCCTCAAAATGACTTTCTCAAGTTTCTGAGGATGCTCTGTATATACATATATGTGGAATTTGACCTTGAGACTTTACTGTTTAACATCTGTTATACAGAATGCCTTTACATACTGACAGCTTGAGCAAGGATACAAATTCTAGCCTGCTTTAAAAACATTAGCTAAATGTTTGAAGGTCTTCTGTCCTCCCCAAGAGGTATCAACAAATTACAGGCAGAAAGAAATAACTGCAGTAGTGTACTTTGCTGAGGAGCCTCATGAGAGTTGCGGTCTCTGTCCTGTGACCTAAAATTCTTTCCTAGTTTTTGCTGTAGGACGAATGTGGCACATCCTAACGTAGACTTATGTAAAGATAATTTTGTAATGGTGTATTATTTGCAAATTTATTTAGGTGTAGCTTGTTTTTAGATTTGGAGGAATGCAATGTCTAAACATATCTTTATTTTCTAATTCTAAGTGCATATAGGACTATATCTTGATAAAGACCATTAGCCAAATATCTCAGTATTTCATTTTTTCATATATGTTTTTCTTTAGGGGTCCCAGATTCTGTGTCACTCATTCAACAGCAATAGAAACTGCCAGTGCAAAGCTGAAGTTCTGGCGTGCATGCCAAGAGAGACCAAGGATGGACACTGATCCTTTTCCACAGATGGTATCCTTGCTGCCGTTGACAACTAAGTCTTGTATGCCTAGGATACCACCTTCCCTTCCTCAGGTAGGTAATGTCATGACTTTGAGACCAAAGCCTTGTCCCATCAAAAATAATTATAAAACTGCTTGAACTGAACATGACAAAAATATTACACTTGCTTGTTAGAAAGTCAAGATTTAACACATTTGTCTCCCCCAGATGATTATATTAGAAATGACAGTATCATTTTACTGTATTTCATTCAATAGATCACTGTAAATTGAGCCAAATTACCTTCTCAGTTATCCTGGCTATTTCTGAAGTCTTTTGGATACTTGTTTCATCTTGACATTCTCAGACCTGCAGGTTTAAAGATCTAACAGCCCAGATTCCATCCTTCAAGCAGACTTATCTTAATTCAGAGTAACTCTTGCAACTTCACTGCAGTTACCCCAAATCTACCTTCATATTTGTAAAAATAACCGAGTTTTGTCCAGTTCCTGTCCCCACAGTCCTTCAATCAGTAGCTACACATATAGGTGGACAGTTCAATTGTTAACTCTGCACTCTCTTGAAAGACTTAATCTAAGAGGTGATGGTCTTGGCCTGCAGGTTTTCAGTAACTGTTAAGTCTCAGGACAGAAGATACTTGGAGAATGTGAATCTAGACTGTGGTTCCACTAAGAACTAGATTGTCTATGACATATATTTGTTTAAATAAACTTATTTTACTTCGAAGTGGATTGTTTTAGATTACAGTTATAATGTGTGTTTTCAAAAGCTAATTCATGGAGATAATGGGGGAAAAACAGTGGGACAGATTTCTTGTTCAGAAGTGGCTAGGCTCACGACTGAGATCCTGCTGAGCACAATAGGAGTGGACCAGAAGCAACTGCTTCTTACGGAAACATGTCCTGGCTTCACAAAGTGTGCTAATGGCACAGGACTATCTGTAGGTCATAGAGACACGTTCCTAACTCTGTGGGTTTTCTAGCCCCCGTTGACTTCAGCACTTGAAGAAAACTATGACCTGGAACCCGTGAATCGCAGAATCAACTGACGAACCACTTCTTGCAGCTTTATTTTTCTTTTCTTTTTCTGTGAGAAATCTGGGCTTCTGAATCTTCCACCTCTACTGTGCTTGTAAAAACTGAGAAAGAACAGCAACTCAGGCTGAATTTCTGAGGGCACTCTGAATGCCACTGGCATCTCCAAAAAGTCATAGAATGATTTTGTTCATACTGAATTAGCCACAGCATGGCAGGATGCGCCCCTTCTTGTTCTGAGATATAATATCTATGTTTGCAAAGATTCACAAAGCATGTTTTTCAACTGACATCCTCTGTAATTCCATGCAAAGTGTATGTAACATATTTCTGCTTGCTAAAATTGTAATTTCAAAGCTATAATGTCATGAAAGTGTGCTGAAAAATCTTGGAAGATATTCAGAAAATTATTTTGCAATTAGCAGATTTACATACTGTGACTGATAAGGAGCAATGACACTGAAAAACGTGTAATATTTTGAAGTAGTTAATGAGAACATGTTAAGAAAACTGCAAGGGGAAAAAATAACCAGAATTGCCCTATTTTCTGCTATGTCTTTCAGAAAAGTAAGACTGGCACACCAACAACTTTATTGAAACTAGACACACTGGATTTCTCTTTGAAGGGTTCATCAAGATTATCATCTGCCTTGTCATCAAGACAAAGCCCCCAGAGGGATGATATTCCTAGCAGTAGAAATTGGTAAGCACAGAAGTCTTTGTATGTCCTTCTCCACACCAGTATGCATCAAACATTTATCAGAGGCATTTAGATTCACAACATACATTTAATGTCACAAAATACATTTAATACGATATTCTGCTTAGTGATATGTAGTTATGGTATAGATTGCTCACAAGATTTTCTTTCTGTCTGATTGTGTTAGATTTTTCTAAATATGAGATTTTTCATATCTCTTGTGTAAGCATTGATATTCTCTCTACATATGTTTATATTCTTTTAACACTCCTCAAGCACTTAACCTCAAAGATGCACCGTGTTAGTGATTTCCATGGGGTTCCATACAAAATGTATTCCTCTACTTTTCTAAGTTCATTGTAAGTTGGAGCTCATTTAATTTTCCTCTTCTATTTGCTATGTCATTCTGCCTGTCTGATGTCCCTTCTTAGTTGTTCAATTCATTGAAAGTCCTAGTTTTTTCCTAAATAGATACTGAAATTTTTATTTGTTCACGGATTCAGGCCAGAGTCAGTGAGCGGGGACATGACCCATTTAGCTTTGGATGATACTACACAAATGAAACACTTGGCTCATAGAAGGTACACCTATGCTGAGTTGCTCCCAGTAAGTAGTACTTAAAATTTTAGTTGTCTTGAATCATTGGTTAAGATATTTAATTCTGTAGTATTTAAGGGGAAGTAGGCAACGATGGGGGGAAATTAGTTTGATTATGTGAATGTCAATGCCTTATGCAAAGGTGTTATTAGAATGTTAGCGTTTTGTGTGTGGCGTCTGTCACATAGTTGATAGGAGATCATGGCACATACAGCAGTTTATTTTCACTAGAAAGTGTTGATCTTTTCCATAGTGACCATGTGTTCAGTAGGTTACTATGGAAAACTCACTGGATAAATGCTTCAGTGGAATCATTGCCTAGACTATACCAGACTTATAATGTAACTGAGAACTGAATCTGCCCAAGGAAGTTACTAAAATACTAAAATTCTTAAGAGGAGAATATTTCGGTTGTAAAATCCATATTTATTGCTTGTGTACTTTATTCTCTTGTCTTTTGAATTACTGCCTCCAAGCAAACCCTCAATCCAGCAAGCCTCACCAAGGACAGGTTGCACAGAAGAACCTTTTCTTATCGCTATTAAAATGCAGACAAATGGAGCATTTGTGATGTCCAGATTTGGCAATTTAAAAATTATACAAAACTTTAATGTCTGTGATATGTTCTCAAAGCAGCTTGCTTTTTCACAGAGGTACTGAGACCCATGACCTCAAAAACAGAAGAAGTCTGTCATGAAATCTGAGCCTGTTTATAAATGCATGTAGTTTGTCAATCTGTTGCACACAATTATTTGTTTTTCACATAAAAATCATACTTTGCTGATTACTTCACTGAAATATTTTTATTTCACTGTTAATTGTGACAGAAGGAAAATCTTGTATTTGCAGTTAGGGACATTTACTGTTAGAAGCTTATATTCAAGAAATGCTTCTTCACATCATAAACTATTCGATGTCATATGCCTTTGTTATGCATGGTTTCTCTCTGGCTGAAGAAGTAAAATATTAACAATTTGCATTTATAGGTCTAGACTGGAGCCTACAGTCAAGACCCCAAAATTTGCTATTACAAATGCAATGTTAAAAGGAATGAGAATGAGGGAATCCACGATTTGAATTCCTGCTGGGAAGTGGGATCTTCCTGCTCTGCTTCAGAAACCTTGCTTCCTCCCACCCTTCTCCATCCCTCTTACTGCTTGGAAAGAAACTGGTTGTCAGTCACCACACTCATCTACTCCCACCTTTTCTATCAGAGTTGTCGGGCCAGCCAAAGTTTCTTTCATGAGCATCAGAATCTAATGTACTAGTTTGTAACCTCTGGCTCCTCTGTAAGCCTTGGGAAAATGGATGAATTCTTCCTCAGATGCTCTTGGAGCTAACTGAAGTAAAGGGTGTGGATTTCCTGTCCCCTCAAATATTGATGGTTTTGTTCATGATGTCAGTGGCATAACTCCAAGAGATGTATCTTTTATTCCGTGGTAGTTAACCATTATGAGGCTGGATCAGAAATATCACTTGTTAACTTTTATTAGTAGAAAACACAATTCCCTGAACTGAGACAGCTTTTGACACCTGAGTGTTATGGCTTAGTATTACTGGAATTCCCTGAATTCAGTGCTAAATAGATCACAACAGAATTATGGCCTAGTTTATTATCCTGTTTCAAGGAACTATCTAAAGGATACTATGGTCATTTTGCTACTCAACACATCTTAAGTAATCAAATTTATTCCATGAGGCATAAATATTTAGTGGGAAAAAATGTATGGAGACCTATGATCAATTGCATATATAACAGAAAATGGAGTCTGATTTCTTGGGATGAAGGTACTAATTGAACACACTGCACAGCCCTCCATTGCAATGTACTGACATTTGAAATAATGAAAGTCTGCTATTTCTTGTTGTATAACTATATATTTTTTTTGACTAGGGGAAAAGTGCTGCTGGCACTGTTGTCTTAAAGGGATCAAGAATGGAAAACATGCTGCAGTCTCTTTATCTAGAGAACAGAGCAGGCTACTACTTCACACACTTCTGTGAGAAGTCAGGGAATAAGGTACGAGCATTTTCCTACCCTGTGATAATTTAGTCCACAATTGACTGAATGCCAAGTTATAGAGGGCAGCCAGACTGAAAAAAAAAAATAAAAATTGAGAATGAAAGATTGATGACTGGATGAATTATTACTTGTGAGACTACAATCCCTCAACAACAATAAACTGTCCATGTGTATATTCAAACTAATGATAGGTCTTAACCAAGCTGTCAGATCCTAACTGTCTCAAACCTATTGGAAATCTGAATGTACCATCAAGGATAAAAAAAAGACTAATTGTTTTTAAAAACTAGCCTTTAACTTGGCAGAAAAAAATGAGGTCTTAACCCACAAAAACATTTTTTATTAAGATGGAAAATCCACTGAGCTATTACTCATGATAATCTGCTTCCTTGCTTGCTGAGTTAGTGATGTCCAAAACTTTCAGTGTTTTAAAAACGTTCTTCTACTTCCATGAAGCTTCTTGAATTTCTGAGAAACATAACGCTATTTCTCGCCTGAAGTCAGCAGACGTCATTCATTGCTGGATGTGAATTGAGGATTGGTTAGAACAATTTATTGATCTCAGTCAGTGCTCAGTGGCTTTTGAGAAACATTGAATGTTTAGGGGAGACTTGAACACTGCTAAGATGGACGTCTGTTTCACCCCTATCATGACCCAGAATCCAGCAGCAGTAGCTAGAAATGCCTTTAGCTTCCAGGAAGCAAGAGCCAACGTTTCCACAACTGAGTACCTTAAGCTAAAAACGTTAAAGGTCTACAGGTAGAAATCTAAATAAAAATAACTGATTTTTCATGGGAGGTAGACACCCATCCACATTCTCTCCAGCACTTGCAGGTGGCAAACTCATTTGAAAATTATTTCCTTAAGATCTACAGCTCTGGAACCTATTTCATTCATATGGCAGGTTTGGTGGGCTACAGTCTGTAGAGCAGTTCTCTGCCACAGATTAATTATTGTCCGGTGATGGGGGTCTTAGGGTATTTTTCTCATTCCAACCTCATAAGCATATAATTAAAGGAGTGGACTTGGGGAAATATTTACTCTCTTTGCTGAAAGATAACTTGACGTTTGTTTGGATTTGTGAACTGGGGCCAAGATTCTGTGCCTCAGAATTTCATGTAATTAAAATGCAATGATAGTCACAGTAACATATGTCAAGTACACAACACTTAATTGTTTTGGTTATTGCTGCAAAATGCTATTTAGCCATGACACAAATTTTGCATGTCCATTATCAGCATTTCTTCTTAAGTGCTGGCTTTATGCCACTGAAATGTGGTTACTCTTCAAATGTTAACTACAATGTTAACAATTTTAATGGCATAAATAAATGCATAAAGGATACAATAAAAGACATAGTATCGTAGTGATGATGCCATTAAATAAGTTGTCCTTTTGCCAACAAGCAACAGAAGATCATATCCATCTTAAATTGAGCTTGATTTATTATGAGTTAAATAATTACTTGCACTGGAAACTCAGCCTTTTTATAAAAGCTTGATATTCGAGTAGCAATAACTTACAGTTTTTTTCATCCCTAGCTGTGGAAGAACAGTGTGTACTTTTGGTCTGACCTACAGGCTTATCATCAGCTTTTCTACCAAGAAACTCTTCATCCCTTTAAAATATGCAAGCAAGCTCAAGTAAGTTGTAAATAATGTGTTTTTTTCCTTCACAAATACACTTGTTCAGTGTAAAGACTGGAAAAGATAGCAAATAGAAAAGTTTCCAAATCTTGACAACTCACACCAAAGTATATCTGGGTTGTAGACAGTGAAAGAGGCTCTCTGGCTTGCTTCCACAGAATTATTTGATTTAAATGTTAAACATGCATAGTTGGATTTCTAGGCTCTGTCGTCTGTTCCCAGTTTTATCTATTCTACTCAGTTTACCTAATCTCCCCTTTGCTTCTCTGCGTTGTATTTAGAAACTGCTTGGTTAGTGTTAACATCTGTGATAACATTTTTTATGAATCACCTAATTGTGCTTTACCTTTCTTTCCATCTCCTGCGTGGGTTAGAATTGCAAGTCTCATAGACCAGACTTCATATAATGACCTTCAGTCATGAAAATGGACCTTCAAATTGTCGGTCCTTTTTTACCTTTTCTAACTGTCAGGACATTACTATACCCTTGACATAGTTTTCTTTCATACCCCAAGTTTGATCTTTAGACACTTATTTACTCTGATATGGAAAGGATGTTTCCTGTAAACCAGTATTCTTAATTGAATATGCACTTTAAGACATGGAATAAAGTAAAAATAAACTGGTTCACTGTGGGCTGTAGGTGCTGATACCTCTCACTGACTGTGGAATAGTCTGATACTGCCAGAGAAGGAGTCTGCAGCAGTGTGATATTTTTACAAGGATTCTAAGCAAATTTTAACATCCTTTTGTGAAACTTCAGTCTGTTTTTCCTCTGTAAACCTTGTGTAGGAGTACATTCTATCTGCATATTTGAGTATATGCTGTAATAGAGCAAAGCTGCTTCAGATGTCACTGGAATAAATATCTGTAGGGAGCAGTAGAGAATAATCTCATTGTATGGCTTATGTTATTGAGCATCTTGAATTTGTCTTCCTATTTCAAAGTTTTGCTGGGTCAAATAACAGACATTTGTATATTTGTCCAGAATTTTCACTCAAATTAGTGTTAGTATGGAAACTCTAGGCTGAGACTTGTACTCCCTCTTTCCTGTAACAAACTCGACAACATGAAGTGCAACCTTGTTTATTTTTTTCCCCTCTTGCTCTAGTACAGCTTGAAGTGCAACTAATGGCATCCCTAAGGCAGACCATCCACCCAAGCCTATGGCTAGAGACCTCATTCACAACAGGGATGTTGTGAATGCCATGCATGAAATGCCAACTCCAGAACTGTCACTTGTCAAAGAAGGTGGACAAGCATATTGAAGAGCAAGATCATATTGTCCCTGTCCTTATATATCTTCATAACTGAGTCTGTGATTAACTAGATGCTTAATTAGATGATCTTCTGGGAAACTTGATAGTGAGTGTTACTCTGGGAAATGTCTGGATGTGGGAGATCAGATGAAACCCATTTTCCATTAAGAAAAGTTATACTGCCCCAAATTTACTGTGGAATTTGTGGGCACAGTTAGTTTTCTTAATCAGAGAGTTAGGTGCATAGCAGTGTCACTCTGCTAAAAACATGAGAAATGTCTTCTTCCTCTTCCACCTCTTCTCCTTTTAAATATAATTTTACTTACTGTATCTAGACCGAATCTTGATTTTCCTGTGGTTTTTATTTTTTTATTTTTTATTTTTAGGAAAAATCTTAGGTTGTGGCTTATAATTTTTTATTCTGTTTTTAATTTGTTTTAAATTTGCACTATCTTCCACTCTTTTTGTAATGGTTGCAACGCTGAAAATTAAGACCCAGGTCTTTTTTCTTTTTCTTATCTTATTTCCAGTGCTGGCCTGATGGTGACAGCAGAACATCGTGCAATCTGTGTTACTAGGCAATTGCAGAGAGCTACATGCACATAGCCATTAAAGTAAATACATCAAAACGAAATATGTGAAACTGTTCCATTAGCATAACTAACAGCTGAAATGTAACATAACAAATCAACACATGTGCTGCAACATTTGGTATCATTCTCAAGCTTGCCTTTTAAGGCTGCACAAAAATTATTCTTGTTTTCATTGGAACACTATGAAGAGTCAAGCTGCATCCAATCTACAGGATCTGCTTATGGAAAAGATGCTTTCCCAAATTCTGTGCTCACCTTTGGCACAATAAGATAGTCATTCCAAATACTCCTAAGAGAATGTGAATCAAATTCTAAGAACACATCATCAAGTATATTTTACTATTTATTACAGAAAGAGACATGCAGAATATTCTGTACATGTTCTGCCCACTTCCTGTTAGAAACAAAAGCAAACCTGTATTACTGTGTGTCTGCTATTCCTCGTTTCATTTGTTAGGTATTTTTATCTCAGCTTTATGATAGAGTAAGGAAACACATTCCAGGGTGTATATTCATTCATTCAGGGGAAAAAAAAAGCCATAGTGAGGCATAAGAAGAACGATGGGTACCAGTAATCATCTAGGAAAGTATGTGGTTATTCACTATAAAAATGCACATAGAAGTGTAAAATAAATTGGGAAAGAAAAACAATAAAGAAACAGATGTTGTAGTTTTTGACAAAAAAAACAAAAAAAGTTGTTTAGAGATAGAAACTTCAATATTGTTATGGGAAACACAGTATTTTAGCACTAGAATGAATTTAGATAAAGGGAGTTTTCATTACTGTGAAGTTTTAGCGTCAGAAACAGATTTATGTTGGTGGGAAGTGATGATGGGGGTTAAGGCAGTTTAGCCTTCCATTTAAGACCAGTCAGTGCATTGTATATTTCCCTTCATGTGATTCTGTTAAACAGCTGCACAAGCCGCTCATTTAGATCAGAGAAATTTCTACACCTTTGGGCAGCAATACGAAGCACCTGGGCTTTAAATCTTCTTTGTGTTTCTTGCTACATTCTAGTCATTTTGAGATCACTTACCAAAACCTTCTCATCTGGACTGAATTCACACCAAAACCCGAAGCCTGAACATTCCACAATTTGGAAATTAATAAGTGATGCCAAAATCTGAATTTGAATTTCCTAAGCATTTCATATCTTCAGATTTGTGCCATCATGAGTAATGTCAAGATGCAAACTTTGATCGAATTTCCAGATCAGGGTTTTGGGTTAGATCCATCACTTCTTCTAAAACACTCATAGGAAAATGTATAGCTGGCAGGTAGGAAAATTCTTTTTGTTTTACAGCAGAAACAAAACACTGAGTAAATGAAGCACAATATGCACTTGATATCACATGCCTAAGATTTTTGTATGAAATTTATAATCTTTAAGTTAATATAAATGTGATTTTTTTTCTGTAGATTCTTTTAGAACATTGGCCAAAAACACTGTTTCTCTGTTCCACCAAAACTGACAAAACAAAAAAAAAACAATTCCATGACATAGGGATCAAAAAAGGCTATGAATGTATTAGTTTTAAAAGGGTACCATGCTGTTGTTTTTCTTCTCTTTTGTCTTTCTAACATCCTAGCCCAGTGCTGAAGGCTTGAACACAGGATCTTTTACTCTTTCTGACATGTCTAAAACTCTCAGTTGGTCTCCCTATAGTCCTTGCATTGAAATCAGTGAAGATCTACAGATGGGCCTGAAAGCAAGGGACACAGGATGAAAGGTTCTTGTTTCTTCCCTCATCTGCAAGTGCATACTGTCACTTTGTCACTTTGTGATGCTTTGTTTTCACTTAGTGGGTCAAATCCCATAGCAATGGATTCCTACGTGAATGAAGACAAATAGATGTCATCACACCAAATCATCACGCAGCGTAAAATCTGCATCTTGGAAAAGGGAAGAGGTTTTCCTGGCTACCTGAGGATCTGGTTCTTTGAGTTCAGAAAAGAGTACAGCTGAATTAACTTCCTCTAAATTTTTGTTTTACATGTAATAACTCCCTTAACAATTGTTTATGGAAAAAAAAAAAGTCTGTCACTGTTATGCTGTAGTTTTGCATATGAAATTAAACAGGGCTTGAGGGCCATTCTGCAGGTAAAGCAAAGGCACTCCCTAATATGGCAAAATATTGCAATAGTGTTTATGTGAGCAGATTATCAAAGCCTCTTTTCAGAATCCCAGAATCCCAGAATGGCTGGAGTTGGAAAGGACCTCTGGAGATCATCCAGTCCAATCCAGTGCTACAGCAGGTTCCCTTGAATAGGTTGCACAGGAAAACATCCAGACAGGTTTTGAATATTGCCAGAGAAGGAGACCCCACAGCCTCTTTAGGCAGCCTGTTCCAGTGCTTTGACACCCTCAAAGTAAATTTATTATCATGTTTGTATGGAATTTCCTGCGTTTTTGTGCCCATTGCCCCTTTGTCCTGTTGCTGGGCACCACCAAAAAGAACCTGGCCCCATCCACTCAACTCCTGCCCTTTAGATATTTTGCATTGATGAGATCCCCTCTCAGCCTTCTCTTCTCCAAGGTGAACAGCCCCAGGGATCTCAGCCTTTCCTCACCAAGGAGGTGCTACAGGCTCCTCATCGTCTTTGTGGCCTTGGGCAATTTCTTACCCTTTAGGCTGATATTTTAGAGGTCAACTCTAAAGAATAGTAGTAAATATATTTAAGTTAACCTATTTCATATAAAATCATGTGGGAAAGAAGAGCTCCATGCATAAAGCTGTATATAAGTATATTTTTTTAATCTGTAATACTTTATTAAGAATGACTAACTGTATTAGGAACGAGGTTAAATGTGTTTTAAAGTGTTAAGGACCTATTTCAGCTCCTTTCACCAATTTACAGGTCCCTTGTGTGGACCAGTGAAGTCATGACAGGTGGACCAATGAAGCCCTAATGTCTTTCTTTAAAAAGTCTATTTTTAAAGATACCACATTTTTATATCATTGGACTGTTCCTTTTTAATTTGTCTGTTTTATGTGTTAAATGTTTTAGAACAGACTAGAGCATGATGTAACTGAAACTTTTTAGCTTTAGGGTTCTTCAAAATGACTTCCAAGGTTTGAAATCACTATGAATCTAATTCATACTGCATCTGTTGAATTTCAAGTCATTTGGAGGTTTGCTGAGAAGGGCGTAAGCTAAGATAAATTGGTCTTATTGTTCAGCTAATGCTATTCTTGGCAATGTCTTAGTTCTTTGGCCTTACCCTTATACCTGCAGGCCTGTATTGAACTACTGAGGTGGTCTATAATAACTTTGTTTTTAGTGATTGCATCTACACAGAAAGAGGGTGGAATCCTGCAGAGACAATGTATACACTAACCCTAACAAGTTCTACTTGGAGTATGTCAGCCATGGTGTCTCTGTATTCCTCAGTGACCTGATATCATGAGAGGATAGAGCTGCGTTTCAAATTGTTAAGGTTCAAAATAATGGAGATACAGTCTGATGATACTGCCCTTGTTTGAATGAAGGTGTCTAATAAGTCAGAAGTTGATGTAAAAAAAAAGATCATTATTAAATGTACTCAAATATCCAGGCACTGTGCTAGAAATTGAAACACAGCAGTGCTTTATTACTGCTTGAAAACAGAGTAGGTGTACCATTTTCTTCTTTTTACTGCTTTGCTCGCCTCGTGTTTACAGCTGGATTTAGCAGCATAAGGAAAAATGATTTCCTGGATTCTTCACTGTCAAAATTGTGCAGTGATAAATAATGAGAACAGATTCCTCATTGCAATTCTGACTTATGCTACTCATTTGATCCACTAATCAGATGCTGAAAAATTAATTAGACTTTGACAGCATGAAGAAGATAAAAAAAAAAATCTATATGAATTTCGTTATGGAAGTATCTCTTTTTCACTTGATCTCCTATCTGCAGTCAGAGTCATTATGTTTTAGATGTGCTGGAATATATTCTATCGAGATATTACTGCAAAAAATGTTTTTATCTGTCTTTCAAGGCAATTTATGAAACATTTAAAAGGAAAGAAGAACGTGATTTAGTCGTCTGTTTGAAAGAAGAAGCCTTTGGAAGAAAAAAATGGCTCTGTGCTACCAGAAAGTGTAGTTTGGGAAATGGAAATGTTTTCCAGGCTTAGCTTTTTTTCTGCTTTTACATATTGAATGACAAATTCTGTGTTTCATCAAAACACCTGATTTAAAAGCACCTGTTATAATCCTTACTTTTTTAGTCACCAGTTCAGCATTGGTATCTCCTGATACCGATCCTGTATCACAAAGGAGTCCCAGAAATGTCAAAGAAATGTGCAAGAGGAACTCAACACATAATGAAATCTTACCACTTTTTTTCGTGAATTTAAAACCTAAAATTACAAATTCCCATCTATTCCTAGGAAAAAACAGAAGAAGAAATCCTCTTTCACAAAGTGGCCCAATACATATTTTGCAAAAGAACTCAGTGCACTCAATTGTAGTATTACAGAGAAAAGAAACTTTCTACTTCATGAAGATATCCATTGTGGATATCTGAATCTAGCAAAGAATCAGTCAAACATCTCCAAAATTGCATTAAACACTGTTTAGTGTTCTAATCACTTAAACAGGTTTGAGTGAAAATGACAGGGAGGCCAGTTATGGCAATAACTGAATTTTGGATAAAATAATAGCACAGGTAAAATATATAGGATAATGTAATTAGGTGCACATTCAGAATAAACAGCAGGGCAGTAGGGGATACATATGCATTACTGGAACAGAAGATGTCTAAGAAACTGATTTCTTCTGTTTCGTTGTAGTTCCTTTATGCAACATACATTGCCCCATCTGCCAGTATGGACATTGGCCTTCATCAGAGTAAGAAAAACATGATTTATCAGAAAATGGACCCAGCTTTTGAGGATCTTTTTGACCCAGCAGAAGAACATATCCTCCTTATTTTGCTAGAACCATGGATGAAGATGGTGGAAGCAGACAAGTACACTTACGGAAAGGTAACTGACTTTTATGGCACTGTGAAAAATTCTTATGTAATGGAAGAAATTCGTAAGAGTTTTCTATACAGCCCTTTCTCAGTCCTGCATACTAATCTGTTGCATTTACAGTCAGGAAGAGTGAAGTATTATGGGATGTTTCAATCACTCACTCCCTTCTTGTATGGAGTAGGCTGAGCTTCCTGTGAAGAGCAGACTTCCCCTACAAAAGGATGGTGTAGGCTTCACAGACCCCACACTCTGTGAAGCAGGAAAGAATGCATTTTGCTATGACAAGATTTCTCTTTGCACCCAGGAAGTGCTACATTTCTTTGATATTGTTGTTGATCAAAAGAAATTTTATAGTACAGTGTATTTATTATTTTTTTTCATACTGTCATTCCTGCATGTATGGACAAGTAGTAGAACAGAGATAGATACCTAAATACAAATTTGAGAAAGGCTTTCTAGATCTATTTAGATGGTGGCCAGTGCTTATGTTTAAGAATAGTGTAAGAACAAAAAAATGATACAGCAGTATGACCAGCTTCAGCATTTAGCAATCAAGGAAGTGCATAAAGCAGAAGTGTTGTCTACCCTTTTTGTGTTTAATAGTCTTTCTTAGAAAAAAGAGCCTTTTGCCCCATGACTTCACATAATGTGTCTTGAGTCATCATAAATCTTCACCCTCACAGTAGCAATGGGTTTAACCGTGCAATAGAAGAAAAAATGCTTATTTTGGTTTGTTTTCACTCTCCCTGCATCCCATCCTCACCTCCTGATAATTTCACCTCATTCTCTAGTTCTGCAAGTCCTAAGAAAAAGTGAACAACTGTTATCTTGTCATATTCTTAGTGCTGTTAATGCTTTTACATGTCTCTGTCATATCCCACTTCAATTACATTTTGTTGAAACTCAACAATCTGTGACTATTTAACGTCCTCTTTTACAATTGTTTCATACTTTTCTTATTCTTATACATCCCACCTGTATCTGTTATTGTATATTCTTTTCATGAGATACAAACAGTACTTAAGAACTGGATGCACTAAGGATTATCCTGTGGCAGAATGATGTTTTCTATTTCGCTCGTTGTTCCTTTGCTAATTGTTTCTATCATTCTAATTGCCTTTTGACTCCTAGTGAGCTCTGAGTGGCTGTGCAAAATGTAAGCTAATAGCCATCTGCAATGATTCCAAGATCTCTTTACTAAGTAACAGCAGCTAATGTAAAGCCCTAATTTGGAGCTAGTTTGAATGTCTTAATGTTTACTGTCATCAAATTCAGCTTCTCTTTATCACATAGATACCAAATATCCTGAAATCCTGTAGCTCTTTGCAGTCAATTTCATTTTCTGCTCCGTGGTATTATTTTGCAAATTTTGTTGTCTTCTCACTCACCTCCTATTCCAGATAATTTCTGAATACATTTCAAAAAACAACCTCAGCACAGATCCCTAGGAGACTGAATATGAACCACACTACATTATGAAATATATGTATTTATTTTTTATTTCCTACCTCTAATTAATTCACAAAGGACCTTTTTATCTTATCCTGTGATAACTTAATTCCCTTAAGAAGCGTAAAATAGTTTGAATGCATTTCATCTAAAATTGCTATTGACCTGCAGAATGCTATGTAATTGAATTGTGCCTTCGTTAAGCTGAAGTTATGTTTATTTTCTATCAGGTTATTATTAAACTGAACATATGTATGTATTACTATTACTTTTTGTCTAGCATCTTGTGCCAGTTCCTCACTGAGACAAGTCATCGGCTTAGCAGAGTATTAGGGTATACCATCTGTGTACAGAAAGGACTGCTTTCAGAACACTCTGAATGCAGCATTTTCACTACTTATAGTGATAGAAGGCTTTCTCCAAAGTCCAAACCCTTACTTTATGTTAATTTAATGCATATGTCAGGTGTTGAGTTAACTCGGGGAGAATCTACTGCCCTTTCGGTTTAGATGATGTTCTGCTTTGCAAGTGTTCAGTTATGTGCAGACTTCTAAGTAAATGCCCTAATAACACAAACATCTTAATCAGAGCACGAAAAAATAGAACCACATCCTTCTTAGTGCACAATATGCATTTGTGAAGAGTTACTGTATGCAGACATAAAACGACCTGTTCTAGGAGGCACTAGGGTCTCTTTGTACTAGGCGCAGGCTGATGCATTAGGCACACTCTCGATCACAAAGAGAAGGTCTGCTTTGTATTTTGTTCAGTCCCTGGCTCTACTCTCCTCCTTTGTTCTCCCATACAGAGGGATATATTTGGCCCATAATGAAACAAGATATTTTATCAAGAATTAGGTGAGTTCAAAATTGTTTATTTGCGACATGGTTAGTATGTATCTACATTTTTATCTTTAAACAAAACAGGAAAAAAAGAATAGTTCTTTTTTATTATTGACTCTCATGCTGCTCTCTGTTTAAAGTTCGTGAAAAATGTTCTGAATTATTTTCCTGTTTGCTTTCAAACTGCCTTTATTTTAAGGAAAAGAATACCCAAAAGCACTTTAGAACAGTGGAATAGAATTACACTGAGCCTGGAGGTATTCTGGTAATACAGTGACTAGTGTGATATTCACATTTAGATAAAAGTGTAATGATATTAATCTAAAACCCTTTTATCTCTCTAACATGTAAATTATTGTATAATAAGACCACAGTTTTTTAATCTTTGTGATGGGAATGCTGATCAATTCAACTTTTGTCTAAATTTTACTAAATATCCTAAAATTGCATTTGAGTGGTTTAGTCAGCTGCGAGGGTCACCAAACTATTCTTTATACTGCTACTGGTTGTTTGCATATAGCAGGGGAACTACTGTAGTTATACCTATAATACTTCTAGTTAATTTGAAAAATGCCAACACTTAATGAGATCTAATCATGCACAATTTATTGTTTTAAGGCACTAGCCATTATCAAACTGAAGAAAGAGACTGAGACTCTGAAAGCTTTCACCTTAATTGTTTTGATATTACTATGACATCTTTGTCTCTAATATCCACTTTTGGAAACATGTAAGACTCTGTCTTTTTGTCATTTACCACTGAGAGTGATGGTTTTAAAGCCTGTCTTTCTGCTTCTCAATGGCACTTTGAAATGCAGTTTGCTTGTGGAGGCAATCAGGTAAGTCTGGCTTGCTTTACACAGTATAATTCAGTATGTTTTTTAATATGAAGTTTTTCACTTAAAGATATAATAGGGCTATTTAGTGGTGTTCTGCAGAAATCTACATATAATCCTGCACAGATCTGAAAATATTGTTCCACTAGACCTTTTAATTGTTTGTCACAAGGATGTGACTTCTAGGGTCTCCTAAACGTCTGTCTCATTATTGGCAAACATATTCTTTTCTATCCACTGTCACTGGCAAGTTGCCTGTCCAGTTCTTCATCTTTCTATAATGTGTACTGTAGGGATGACATAAGATATTATTTTTATTAGGTGGAGTTGGTGGAAGAAACTCGACAGCTGGACTCTGTGTACTTTAGAAAACTCCAGGCTTTGCATCAAGAAAGCGTTTCCAAGAAGAATGAGGTAAGACAAGTACCTACTAACAAAAACAAACTCGTTTTCTATCACAGAGGGTTAACACTTGAAGTATCAGCAATGAAAGACTGTCTACTTGCCAGTTTGGAGTATCAAGTAGTCCGACTTTTACCATCCATGTACTGGGAAATGATTGATAGCCACTGTGTTAATTACAAATTCAGTTCTGTCAGCTACACCAATATCACACCACTGTATGATTGGACTCAATGGAACAGTTTCCACTGGTGGAGTATATTCTGGGCCCTAAAGCTTGAATATGTCAATTTCAAGTAACTTACAAATATGTATTAGTTTATTTAATTATGGAACGTGCACACATTAATATGTTTAAAGCAAACATAAAAATAAAGCTGATTATGAGCTGGAGCCTTAACTCAATTTATTCTCTTGGTGTTCACAAAGCTGTTCTATGGAGACAGAAGTTATCTAATGCAGGATTATTAGACTGGGGAAAATATAGATGAAAAGGTAGTTATGTAAGTGAAATAATTTCTTCCCTCAGAGTACTGTTGCTGACACTGATCTACCATCCTTTCCTGACATCCTCAAAGAAGCTCAGCACTTGCGTCAAGCTTCCAAAAAACTGGCAGGTTCTGATTTATATGACCTGATCCACAACAAACAGAAGCTAGAACAGTTCTGGGTTTTTCTAAAAGAGCATTCTGCTGGGTATGTTTCTTCATTATAATTAATTTACTTGTTTTTAAGTTCAGAAGAAATGTATGTTGAGGATCTTGACTGTCTAAATATTCATGAATTTAAATCTTTTTTTTCTTTCAAGTATTTGTATATTTGTGAAATTCACATGCACGATGTCTGACAGCTGAATTGTCTTAACTTTTCTGGAGGTAAAAAACCTCTTATCATAGCATGTTTGCGGTTTGGTTTTACTTTCAGTTTATGCTCTGACAAAATCCTGAGTACAGCAATTAGCCAATAATGAGAAAAAAATGATCTTTTTTGTTCAGATTCAATTTAGTACATTTGTAAAATAAGGCAGAATGTTACAGAAATATACAAGTAGAACATGACCATGTCATTCGCATAGTGTGAAAGCAACTGCAGTTTTCTGTTTACACTGATCCAGATGATTAAGTACCAGCTGTTAGTAGATACAATTTATGGCAAGTTTTGAAAAATAGCCCACTTGTTTAAGAATGAATATCTGAACAGAAGTTCTAGAAGTATATGTGAGTTTGCTACTTTTTTTTTTCTTCATTTTTTTTTCCCCAAGCATCACTAATCTCTACCCTGTTTTAGGAACCTTAAGTAGCTGTTAGAGAGATTCTTAATTTTCACTTCCCATTAGCTGACGCTTTGCATATTGTCTGTTACTTAAAGATAAGTACTGCTATGATTTTAAATTGGAGACTGTCCACCTTTTTCAACAATGTACAGAGATGTTCATCTAACGCAGGATTCCTCTGGCCAAGACACAATTTCACTACTTTTGTGCATCATCATAGGTTCCTTCTGTAGTAAGAGAGAGAAATACACATTTGATGGAGACAATTTTTCTAATTCTGAAGAAGACATCTAAGATTAATAATTCCCAAACCTAGTTATTTTTCATCACCAGGTAACAATCTCAGATATAAATTTTCATGGTGTAGGTGTTCTATTACGCGTGATGCCACTCTTCTAAGTTAACTGCCTAGATCAGTAGGCTCCAGACATTTTTGATTGTGCGCTACTATCAGAAAAAAAATGTATACCCAATGTATGCATATTTATTTTTTCATGAATTACACACTCTTACTACTAAAGTTGTGATTTTTCATTTCTCCCTCCCAGTGTCTCATACACCTCTGAGATGTGCAAACTCCATTTTGGAGACAATGGGTGTAGACTTCCTCTCTAACAGGGAAATGGTAGCAATGACCAGTGAGCTGGCTACAATGGAGAAGTGGATGGGTATGCCGAATCACCTCTGCAAGTTCCCATCTCTCTGTTAATCACAAATAACTGTTAAATGTTAGAGCCAGGGAAACATTTAATTTATGTTCAAATTGTCTTTTGTAAAAATTACTAATGAAGAGAAATGTGAAAAAGTCTCAGAAAGTGGCGAGAGATAGAGATATCTTCTTAGAGATAGTTCTAGAAGCTAGAGATAGCTCTAAACTAACTGAAGTTTATTATGGCTCAATTATAAGTGAAGTTTTGGAAAGAACAGCTTGGTTGCTGAGCACAAATTCTGGTAGGAAATAAAATCAAATTCCATTAATTAATATTCTGTTAAACATACAGGATGCATTCATTCAATTGCAGGCTAATTTGTCTTACTTTGGCTTCATGGGTTATTATTTGTTAGTTTTACCAGAGCAACCAACTATGCATGTCCTCCTGTTATACTATATACAAGCTGTTGGAAGTATAAAGTAGAGCATGCTTAGGTAAGCCATCATGGTAAGCAGTTTAAACTAATACACTTTAAGAGGATATATTTTGATTTTTAAGTGAGACGGACATATTTGGTCTGTTGTCATGGACAGATGACAAGCAATAATTCTATAAACCACAGCAACTTGGATCGCTTGCCTTTGGGTGAACTTATTTCCCCTTTGACAAACCAACAAATGAAAGAACATCAATCTCAATAGAACCTAGGCCTGTAAGGGTCTCAAAAGACTTCTGAAAAGGAGATATCTGTTCTTAAATCATTTGGATGCTTTTGAAAGTTTTACTCAAAGATTAATGCTTCAAAAAAACCAGTTAATAAACAAATGGAAAAGTGAAACAGATTTGTCTGAATTTAATGTTTCACATTTCCTGCTGCAAATATGAATGTCCCCACTGAAATGCTCACAAAACTTTGGATAGTAAGATACTGTCAGAAAGCAGTCATATTAACCTAATTTTTTTCAATTAACCTGAAATTGTTGATATGTCAGTTATCCTGTCCTCTGGTTTAAATAATAAAACCAATGCATATTCAATTAGAACAAACTCAAATAGACAGTATACACTCAAGTGAATATGAACAACACAAACACCAAGAACTGCATATGGAGATTATTTGTCACTTATAAATAATTAAATAAGTAGTAAATTTAGTAATTTATGAAAAGGCAGCCCACAGAAAGCCCTGGAAATGACATTTTCCATAAATTGTTTTTGTCTGCTTGATTTACGGATTAACTCATAAGCTCCAGTGCTCACATGGAGTAGGAAGGGAAATGATTCCTGGGTAGCCATTCCTAGCTGTCATCCCTGCTCCTCTATCAGAAAGGGCTATGAAGAATCAGAGCGGGGATGTCGACTCATCTCCTGGTGGCTCACAGCCTGCAGTATCAATTCAAATATTCATGTGTTTCTTTTTGCCTTTACTTTGTGAGCTCTGCTCTGTGTCTCTGGTTCACAGCCTCTGCTGGATACAGCAGTGTCAAACTGAGGAGTTTGCTCCTTTCCACAGTACTCCAGAAGGGACCCTGAATGAGATCCCCAGGATGGGTTTTGATCTGTCTGTACAGCATGTGCTATGGTCTCACCAGATGATACAACCAAAGAAAAACTGACATAAAATTTCAGTCCAATGTAACCTGGTATTTAGGACTTAGCACTCTGGTGGTTTGTGGTTAAACTAATAACTCTCTAGAATGCTGATGAAATTAACTCTATATTGAAATAAACATTCTGTTTAAATTTGTTTGTAGAATGGATCTCATGTGCTGGATAGATATTGAACAGTTCAGAAAGATGCTCCACAAAGACAAAGAAAAAAGGGAGGAAAAATCCAAGGAAATTAAAAACAAGTACTTGAACAAAAAATACTTCTTTGGACCCAACAGCCCAGCTACGAGAGAGCAACAAGAACAGGTACCAGTTACATAACTGTTAATTAAGAACAGTAATTGCTGTGACAGAGATTAGAGTACATGATCAGCTTTACTCTTGCTTTTCCCCTAGCTATCTCCTCAAATATTATCTTCATTTTTGGCTTGTACTTTGTATTACTGGAACAAAACTAGTCTGGTTCTATTGTGGTTATGGGGGTTCCTTGCTTCCTGTTGAGGCTTGTCCTCCCAGATCCTCATAGAACATCTCTCTTAAATCCTGACTTGAGGCCACAGCCAAGGCACACACAGCACAGCTCAAACAAAAGTGTTAGAATGGCTTTCAGACGGAGTGGCTTGTTCCAGCTTTCTATTTTGGTATGTCAGTAAAGACACAGATGGCAGGTCTGAGCTGTGGTACTCTGACATATCTTGATAGTTATGAAATTTACTTGGTCAAGCTGGGGTATTTTTTGCCAGAGTCTGTATTCTATTATAGGTAGGGACAAATATAATCTGTTCCCTTTTATGAAAAGTACATGTGAGCCTTGGGTAAGCATGCTTTGCTTACAGTTAAGCTCATGCTTTGCTAAATCAAGAATGTAGAGAGACAAAGGACTTTTGGTATACACAAAAGTTTATGTCATATGTTATTGTATTTGGATTGCTTAGCTAATGCATTCAGGTGGAGGATGGGGACAAATCCTTCATGATCGGCTTCCTCCAGCGGTTCTGCTAGAAATTCAGCAGTGGGTCCAGAAGAGATTAGAAGAACAATGGCTGCCATTGTTCCTGGCAGATGAACAACAAGGGGCAGAGGGACAAGCAAAGGTAATTTTTGAACAACAGCAACACGTACAGGCATTGTTTTTTGTTTGGCTCATAATTTACCATTGGGATTAAAAGGTTCAGAGGAAAAGCAGCCTATAATTCACATTCAGATTACATTCTAAAAAACACCTAACATGTACAGGTTGTAGCATTTAACTTGTTAACTGTGAAGGCGGTTCCTCTGAAGGCCTAGTCTGGATCACAGTAGTTAAACCCTAAACCTGAATAAGCTGATGTTGGCTCTGATGCCAGCAGGCAATGCTCATCTTTGCTGCAATGTTGCTCTTTCCATAAGCTATTCGGTTCTAGCCATACACTTGCACGTAGGAGAAATGCTGCTTTGTAAAGAACAAGAACACAAACAAATGAGTGGGCTTCCCATGCTGTGTTTTCCCTCTCATACACTGTCTCTATTTTCCCATCTGGCGTTAAGAGTGCCTTGTAGAAATTACTTCAAGTCTTATGAAATTCTGCTGAGTTGAGGAGGTTAACTACTACAGACCTTTCTTCCCATTGGTCACTTTAAAAAGTTGCAAGAAAACTAGGAATGAGGAACCATTCCTAAAGACTGGGGTATGGGCAGAGCTTATATTTGCCTTTGGATGGCTGGGATCTGTGCAAAATCATCCTGGTGACAGTTGCAAAAAGGCTTGTTTTCCCTGCACTGCCACAGAAGCTCTGAAAAGTGATGTCAAGGGAGAAGGAAACTTGACGGTTCCGCCACGTGGACACACATGCGCACTGCATTGACTCATAAAACCCTTGATCTTTTTCACATCCAGAGGTTTATTAGTAGTGTTGTCAGAACTGCACATGAACTGGATCCTTTTAATTGATTCAGAGCACTAAGCAGTAAGAAAGTAGAGGTTCTGATAAGATAAATGGTACTTTAATAATGATCATATTAAAGCAAAATTTCCTAACCTTCTGCCCTTTTTATCTGAATTTAGCTTCCCTGATGTGCCTTGGCACAAGACCATGGGATAAGACTAAGCTGCTTCCAGTTCTGGAGGCTCCTTCATTCCTCTTCTTGCACCTGCTGCACTGTACTGGCAGCCAGAGTAGCCCCCTCATTTTGGAAAACACTGAATTATCCTCTAATAAACAGTTCATGGGAAATACATAGTTCTAATCTGCTTTTAGTCTGTCCCTAGCTTCATTTATGTCTCACTGTTTTTTTCTCTTTCTTACTGCAAATTCAGAGGATGAAAAGGTCCTTTGAAGAATGTATTTTAGAAGAAATGAAACCAGATGACATTCTCCACTTGGCTTCATATTTCACAGTGACCAAACACTGTGGGCATGCTATGTAGCCTTTATTCAGGAAATCTGCCCTTGATTTGAGGTGTACTTTTTGCTGCAAAGAGGCTGCAGAATCAAGTCTCTATTTCTGACGTGTCTGTCCAAAAGAGCAAAAATATTTCATTTTAGAAACACCCCAATATTACAACCCCAAATCTGTTTGCAACATGATTGGTTCCTCAGAACATTATAGCTAAGGTAAACCAATGGAAGAGCACAATGTAACTGCCATTGCCTCTTGACTTCTTAATGCCCCAGTCATGGAACCATAGAATGGCCTGGGTTGAAAAGGACCTCGAAGATCATCTAGTTTCAACCACTCTGCCATGGGCAGGGTTGCCAACCACTAGAGCAGGTTGCCCAGAGCCACATCCAGCCTTGCCTTGAATGCCTCCAGGAATAGGGCATCCACAACCTCTCTGGGCAACCTGTTCCAGTGTGTCACAACTCTCTGAATGAAAAACATTCTCTTAACATCCAACCTAAATATCCACCGTCTTAGCTTAAAACCATTCCCCCTTGTCCTGTCACTATCCACCCATGTAAACAGTTGTTCCCCCTCCTGTTTATCCACTCCCTTCAAGTACTGGAAGGCCACAATGAGGTCTCCCTGGAGCCTTCTCTTCTCCAAGCCAAACAAGCTCAGTTCCCACAACCTTTTCTCATAGGAGAGGTGCTCCAGTCCTCTGATTATTTTAGTGACCCTCCTCTGTACCCATTCCAAGAGCTCTGTGTCTTACTTGTGCTGGGGGCCCAGGTCTGGACACAGAACTCCAGGTGGGGTCTCACAAGGGCTGAGTAGAGGGGGATAATCACCTCCCTCTCCCTGCTGGCCACTCCTTTTTTTAATGAAGCCCAGGAATAGTTGGCCTTCTGGGCTGCAAGTGTGCACTGCTGACTCATGACCAGCTTCCCATTCACCAGGACACCCAAGTTCTTCTCGTGCTTATTTACAGCTTAACAAAGGATGGTGCTCTTGTGGGTCCTCAATAAGTTTCATGCACCAAGAGCCAAATGAAGGTGTATCAACTATTCTACCACTGTGGTCTCAATCATTAGAGGGCTAATCATCAAACAAGAAGAGTTAAAAAATGAAATGACAATCTTTTGTTCAACCATAGGTAAGGGACAAAACTGAAGATCTCCTAAGACAAAAACAGAAGACAACTAGGATGTGGAAGGCAGGTGAAGTTTATTATGTCTCTTGTGTCTGCACCTTCACTGTCTTTTCTGTTTGGAACTTACACATGATTGTATTCTCTACAGTAGGATAATTACTCACATTAGTGATGACTTTAGCTCCCTGCTGGACGTTCATGGTAAATTTCTTTCCTTTCCTGTCTGGAGAGGTCATACTGGAAAAAAAATGTCCCTTGTTCTGTGCCGTAGATCATTCTTAACCCTCCTTAAACTGGTATTGTACCTTTAATTCACATTTATCTGAATTTTGCATGCAGTGGACTTATTGGGACAAGCTGTTCGTTCCAGCATCTGGTAGTTTATTTATTATTGCGAGTGGATTACGTGCAGACACAAAAGGGAATGTGAAGTATGCAGTGGAGTGGGCAGGTTTAATCATATCTCACAGTATCTGTTTCATTTAGAATTGTATTTTAATCTTACAGCACTGAGATAATATCAATTTTAAACATCTTAAACCTTTGTAATAATACATTTCATCAGATGTTTGCCAGCTTTTTCTCTTGAAGAGCAGTGAACTCTTGGTGATTGCCAACATACAAGTTGCGTACATTTATTCAGTTGAACTTTTATTGTGTGTTGAAATCAAACTGAAGACCCGGTCACCAATTATCCATGCAAACCATTAGCTCGGAAGTGATCCAAAGTGCATGTGGGTTCTGTTAACTAAGTTTTCTTTTTGTCTGTTTGTCAGGAAGATAGTTATTTTCAGTATTCTGCTTAAGGTTGCTGATCCACAAACTAAGCAGTGCTTGTACGTTAGTATAGAATTGGGAGCAACATTATGTTCTTCCTTTTATGAACATGCCCCCAGAATGAATTTTTTCCAAAAGCTGTCTTGTCCTGGTCACAGTGCATGGCCCACGTGTAGAGATGTGGAGGACAGCCGAGAAGATGCCATCTTGCAAAGTTGAGCTGACTTATTTTAACCAAGGGACCCTATGGGTAATCACCACACATCCTCCTGCAGGGGTAGGTGCCCATCCCTGGCACCTCAGCAGCAGAACATGGAGCATAACCCTTGTTTCTAAGTAAATCTATGGAATGACTTTTGGCTTAGAATTGGGTTAGATTTCCAGGACTTTTTGCAGCTAAAAATGTTTCTATCCCATGAAGATCATTGAACAGCACTCCATCCCTCCAGAACTTTGAGAGTTTTATCCCACTGTTGGAAGATAGTTTTCATTCATCCATCTGATAGCAGAGGGTGACTGTTTGGCTCGCTCCTCAGTGACAGCACAAGAACTGTTTGTTCAGGAAGGCAGGCCAGCCTGAACTTCATTTCAAACAAAATGTCCCTGCATAAGCCATCTTTCTTCCTCCACCCTTTCCTGGCTGCCTACTGCTCTCTGCTTTGCAGCAGGAGGATTTCCAAAATGTCTCGATGACTTTAAATTCTATTTTACTATTGGTAGCTTTACTCCACAGAGAGCAGACTCTCCAGCTTCTGTTGGTGGTCATGGCAACACTTTTCAAAACTCATTTTGTTAGTGAGATCCCTGTCAGAAGCATTTAACAACTTCTAGCTATGCGGTTTGTCTGTTCCTTTTTCTTTGTTGTTTGTTTGCACAAAACTCAAACTGTTCTCTAGAAAAGTAGCCTGTTGCCATAATCAATAACAATAGCTGTTTCCATACTTTATAGTATGTAGTCATATGGTCTAAATCATTGTCAGTCATTTCCTCTCCCATCACGTTTTCCAAAAAATGTTGCCCAAACCAAACTGGAAAAAATAAAAGAGAAAAGAAATGAAAAGAAAGAAATGAAACTACGCCAAATTCTATTGTATCCATGTCATAAACTCATAAACTACTGAAAGTTACGGTCAGTGCAAAGATAAGAATCAGACAGTTTAAGCTAACTAATGCCTTTGTTATTGCTTTTTGAAACAAAGTTTATTTGGTGCATTTATTTCTTCTTTTGACAGCATGTGGACAATAAGAGGGTTTCTTCATCTAGTGAAATAATTGCTTTCCGCAAAGCACTGCTGGATCCAGTGACAGCAAATCAGTTTCAACGCTTTGTGTCACTGAAAGGAGACCTACTGCAGAATGGAGTGCTCTTTTGGCAAGAGGTACAGAAGTACAAGGTACGGTAGTAAAGCGGCACAAGGGGAGTACTGTTCAGTTTGTAAGCAAATGTCACCTGTTACTGCAAATTAGGAGAACTGTAACAAGAATATCACTAAGTATTTTCTTGTTCGTAGTAAAACCTCATTCACTGTTTAACTGGTTTCGTTCCTTAAGAATAATTGCTTTTTAATGCCTGTGTTTCTTTTACTTGTTCAAACTCTATCATTCTCTTGAGTCCTTAAGGGATACTGTTAACCAGCTGATGCCCCAATTTTGGTATACATCTTCTGAGAACCAGAAAATATGAAAGCATTAAAACGTTTACTCTGTCTTTACAGCTGAATACTGTTAAACATGGAGATTATTGCTGAGTTTGGTAGTTACCAGAGAGAAAATATAAATGCAAGCAAACATACAACAGTAAAGATAGTATCTACCCCAAAAACTTGCATGTAAAATGCAGACACCAGCTGCCTTGCACTCCACACAGTGCAGTTGCATCTAACTGCAGCTGAAGAGGTGGCCAAGGTCAGCAGCAATTTCCTCTCTCCCATTTATGCATGTCTAGTTGTACAATTGTGGCAGTGTACGGCAGCACACCACCAGAATCTTCTGGAGTGAAAGTTTAAATCACACACCAGCTTCTCAGTAGCACCCTGGACTGAATGTAAGAGCACCACGGATCCAAGAGCACCATGTTCGTCTTTTCTTTTGCCTTTGGGATATTGCAGAGCTTCTCTTGGGCTCTTGAACAGGATGGTGTGTGAGCAGGAGATTAGCTAATGTGCTTAGAAATTAGGAGGTAAACACAGGTGATACTGCAGTAGCATTTGGGAATCTTGCTGCAGGCACGTGGCTGCATTTTCACTGGTTAGTTCTGGCATCTGGATTTGGGGTCTATTTTAGAAGCCAAACCTCCAGCTCCTCTTCCTCCAGAGGGCAGTTGTCCCATCCTCACAGAGGTTCTGACCTCAGTGTGAGGAAATGTAGGCTGAAATGCTCTCTGGAGGTGCTGCTGTCTCTCTCTTGGTTACCAGAGGACTAGTTTTGACTAGGAGCTTGACATTGAGGCACCTGAAAGTACATGGCATGAATTATTCTCAGAATATCTGATGTTTTTCCAGATTGGTTCCTCTTCATTCCTATATTGCAGAGAATACAAACTTGCAGCAAATGTGGAATGTAGTTTAAACTTTTTTTTTTTTTTTTTGTGGATCTGCTTTCTGAAGAAAGCCTTCATTGTTTTATATCCCACCCCTTCTCCTCCTTCTTTTTTTGTTAACTTTATTTGTCTACTTATCAAGAAAAAATACAATCTGACCTTATTTCTACATGCATGCGATTTGTCATGGTTGGCAGTTGATGCTCTTTATAGAAACAAAGAGCTGGAGTAGTAGGAGTGTTGTGGGTCAGGCTGATCTTGAGGAATATTGCCAAAGATGTGGGCAGCGCTCTGCATAGTGCATGCTTGTGTTGTCTGAGCCCTATCATGCCATCAGTTTAGATATAAATCCCTAGGGGAGCTGGTGTCTGCACTGCTCCTTGTAACCCATTCGGGCTGGCGGCACATCTTGGGACAAACAAAAAATAAAAAAAAATTTTTTTGAAAACAAATGTGAAGAAATATAACTCTGTGGATCATTTCCATCTGTTCCTGTAAGTTCACGTCTCATTCCTCTTCATATCCTATGGCTTGTTTTTCTTCCCACTTACTACAGCTCTCTGCTTTTTCTTCTATGCTAGATGAGCAAAGAAAGCCATAATATATTCTTAGGATATATTGAATACATTTTTGTATTGCTGAACTTCCTTTGTTGTAGCTGTTATCATTCTTTTTTCCTTCACAAAACTAAGAAGTATCCATAATAAAACAAACCAGCTCTTCCACATGCCACATTTCTGGTTAAAAGCCCTGTTTTTAATTTCTTCGCAAAGTAAATAGCCAGCCTTCTCTACCAAAACTAAAAGCATACTCTTTATTTAGAGATTTCTCTTCCTGAACATTCTCCAGAGTTCTCATTGCGCCTTTAGTAGATACATGAAATAATCTATTGTTATAGAAATGTCTTGATATTTATGGATAGATGGAAAGTATGAGTTTCAAAGGGTTTCAAGGAAGCTCTCTGAATGATTTTTCTCTCCTGCCAAAGTGCAGTGGTAGCATCATCAAAATGTGAAAACACAGTAAAAATTGCCTTTACCAGAATTATAGAATCTTATTAAAATAGTAAAAAACCCCATTGCTCCTTTGAGATCTCACCTTTGTAAGTTCAGGTTTGTTTTGTATTCTATCTACCCTGCCATGAATTATTTCAGACACTGATGTTTAGGGAAACAAGAAGATCTTAAAGAATGGGGAAATGAGAAGATTACAATGAATCATAGACTGTACTTGCAGCTGCAATTGCCCTCCCTTGCGCCAACATTCCTGGCTATAATATCTTGTACCCCTCTAAATCATTCCTCTATGTACTTGGAGTTTGTAGAGCACTGGTGTGTATTTTTTTTCCAGTTACTATTGCAATGCAATAGCAAGCTCATTGTGAAAATCAGTGCATTTCACACCTATAGGTGCAATTTTCTTTTCAGCAATGTCTCCTATTTGCCTGCAATACACTCAGATGGAGTGCAGGATAAAAAATATACTGGCCATCAGAATGCAGACAGAAATCTATGACTAAAAATCAGACCTAAAATCAATGACTGCTGTATATCTGCATTTGCAAACCAGAAGCCCCACTCATGTTTTAACTATGGCTGTGATCATGCACATTTGCTACAAGAATTTCATCCTACACACTGAAGGAATCTGTCTGTATAATTATTTTTGTATGACTGCTACTCTTTGATCAGTGGGCCCCTGCAAAGGGTCTTGCATCTCTCTCTATGTTGACTGAAAGTGCTGGTTTTTGTCTTTCAGGATTTGTGCCATTCTCACTGTGATGATGCCACAGTCCAGAATAAGATCACGACTATTATTGATTGCTTTATCAATTCCACCGTACCCCCAGCTTTGCAGATTGACATCCCAAATGAACAAGCACAGAAGATTTTGGAGCACAGGAAGGAGCTAGGACCTTACATCTTTAGGGAGGCACAGGTAAGAAACTGGGAGAATCTCTGACACAGATTTGGCTAGAGTTTGTGTGGCTGATTTTAAGGACAGTCTTCATTGCTTCTGTGACAATTTTGACTCTGTATACAAGCCTGGACATGAAGTAGAACACTGGAGTCACTGTTTTCAGTGAAGACTGTATGATGAATATGACAGAAGGGATCCAGATATTTACTGCTACATAAACTGGACAATTTATGTCAGCTATCTGATCCTAGAAAGGTGCTATCCAGGTCTGCCTAGGCACTCTGGCAGTAGAAACGAGCACTGTTCATTTTTTGAGTCACTTGCTCTTTACCATTTAGTTAATGTCAGAGAAGCAGTTTATAGTTAAGAGTATTCATTCACAGAAATGTGAAAAAAATGCAGATGTGAATAAAGTGCAAAGCTTAACTTAGCGAATCTTTCCCTTTATTACCAAAAGTCTGCAGCCAATTTCTGTCTCTGATCTGTACTAATCAGACTGAGCAGCAATTTACAAACCCTTAGCACAGCCTTTCTATTTTCTTATTCCTTGCTACTCCTACAACTTATCTTCTAAGAACAAGAAAGCTAGTTCTTCTTCCTTTGAAATTACCAACAACATTTAAAACTCAAGTGTGAGTCCATAAGATGTTTTGATTGCATTATGGTTTGTCAGAGAAAAGGGAAGGTATGATCCTAAGTGAAATCAGACTTATTTCAGCCTGTGTAAAAAAGAAACCAAAACAAAATAAAAAATAAACAAGTGGCAGAAAGAAGGCATAAAACCAAGGGAAGAACTTGGCCAAAAAGTTGTGGTTCAGATATGACGGTGACTCAGATATCGCCTTCAGGTACTTTGAGCTAGAAGCCATGAGGTGCTGAGCATGTTTGACTCCTTAGAAGCCAACTTTCTGAATGAGAATTAAATATCTAAATAAAATGAAAAAAGTGAGCCTTAGTATGTGCAGCAACAGAATTTGCTGAGCCCCTCTGTTTGCTTTGTAAAAATTGTTTTTCTTATTCTAGTTCAAAAAAGACCCTGTGAGAGATTATATCATTTAAAAATTATCCAAGATTTGCTCATAGATCTGTAATGTGGTTTAAGAGTCTTTCCAGAGGCAAAAAAAGTATTTCCTTTCTCTTAAGGAGGAAAAAACCTCTCTCCCTAATGAACTGAATATTTGAAATACTTGAGCAGTACAGTGGTGCAAAAGAAATTCTACTGGTGTATATTTTATCAAGAATACTTGTAAAAAAATGATGGATGTTTTCATTAATGCAAACAATTGTTTAGGGAAATATAAAAAAAAGAAAGTGCCTTTTAACTGTGTTTTAGGAAGATTTCTCACCAGTAATAAACACACTGATGAAAAGCATGTGCTGAGCAAAGCTGGGCTGAAATGTCAGGACATAGTACGTAGGAGGAACAAGGCTGTGTATTCAAAAAGAAATAGTTATTTCATTCTCATGGTAAACTACATTTTATTTTACAGGAAACTCTGACTTCCTAACACAGACGAGGTTGACTTTCTTTTTTTCTGCACAGATGACTATTTTTGCTCTGCTGTTCAAATTTTGGCCAAAATTTTGTGAGTTTCGAAGCCGTTTGTCTAGTGACAAAATTTTACTTGCCTTGGAGAGAAAAAAAGGAAAACGGATGCAGACAAAGGAAGGGAAAACATCAGAGGAAAGGCTCACAAAATTTCAGGTGAGAGCTGATGAACTGAATAAAAACTGTTTCAAGGGCAAACGGATAGGAATACAAATATCCTTTTCTCAGCCCACACCAAAACTACTGAACTCTTTTTGTTAGAATTCAAGCTTTACATGCGATATAGTCTTAGGATGGTTAGTTCCCAATCCTGCCAATGCATGTATATACATATGTTTAACTTGAAGCAGATGAGTCAGTGGAATACTACTTCCATTAAGTAGGGGAGAAAATGTATTTTAGCGATCTTTTGTGCCAAGAGAAGAGTAGAAAAGAGGGCTGACTTTAAAAAGCATCCATGTGTACGATGGCTAACTGCAGACCTGCGTACTGTCTGTCCTTCTTTAGAACTTAATCTCCTGCTGGGTCACTACTGAAAAAAAACAAGTGATTAAACATTTCATATTCATTGTTGAGAAACAGTGTTTGAAAAGTCTGCATGTTATTATTTAAAATACTTACGTGCTAGTTGCTTGTGCACTCTTTGTCTTTTCTTATTTCTCAGCTTTGACAGTGAAGTGGCGAGGCTGTACACAATGAGTTTCCAGTGTCAGTGTATTAATAGAACTGTGATCCCTACAGTAATATCACTTGTGAATTTGTTTTTCTTTGAATTTTATTATTATTATTATGTATAGTTTTGCTATTGATTGTAGGCTTTGCAGCAGTTTATTTTTCACAAAGTATAACTGGCCAGCTTGGAGGAAAGAACTTTTTTTCAAGGGTAGAGAAATGATTGGACTTACAAACTGTCATAAGTAGCATTAAAAGACCTTTACATATTTTAAATACCACGTATACATATGTTGAGAATTTACTCACAGTGAGATCCACGTATGTCCTCGGACAGATAGTCACATACTCCTGTAAGAACAGGTACGCATTGTTATGTTCTTTTTAGACGCATGAAAAATGAGAGCCGGGGAAGCGTTACTCAAAGCAACACAGCAACGTCAAGTGAAGTCTAAAATTCAAGATTTTATGTTGCTTTCTCCAAGGCATGCTGCCTCCATGCAGATATGTATAGCAAGGCCATTGGCAATGCTTACAGTGCAAGAATGCAATATTTCAATGTAATATACTTCTGTGTTTTCACAGACTTATTTTTTCCATCTGTTTGTTGCCTGTCTGTAAGATTTCTGATTAAGATCAAGGAAGTAAAGAGCAAATCTTGGCCAGGAGGGTAGAAACCTATAGCTTTTATGGGGAGCAAATGGGAAAGGTGAATTACTCCTGTAAGCTGGTAAAAAGGGTAAGAAACTTTAGAAACTGACAGGCAGGGAATGCAGCTCAGTAAACAGTTTACAGACTATTCTTTTCACAGAAAAAAATAAATTAAAAAATCACTAAACTAGTTACTTTCTCTTGAAAGATTAGATATCTTTTCTCCCTTTTTTTCCCCTTTCCTCCTATATTTTTAAAGTGTTTGCTATTCCATGTTCTCCTTTGTGAGATTTCTATTTCCTCAGTGACAGCGTAACTGTTCAGATGGTTGATCCCGTATCCCTGGCACAGCAGGGCAGGAAGCTCCTAAAGCAACTCAACCAAGTTCAGGACAGAAACCTTTTCTACTTCCTGCGAAGTCCAGCTCCTGTTCCTCCTCACCAGGCTCACGTGGAAGGAGATGTAGCCTTTGGCAATCATTAGAAATTATATGTTTTCTAATAGCGTTTTTCCCCCACAGATATAATTTGCTTTTTTTTTTTTAATGCCAAACCGAACAATTGTCATCCTGGGGGAGGAATTTTACGTTCCCCTTTCTCAAAAACTTGTTGCTGAGCTGGCTGATTTGTTGTGGGTTGCCTCACTGTCTGAACTGACTAGATAAGGCAGCTGGATCTTTATGCTATGTAAAGGAAAAACAGGCAGACAGGGTGGTTTTCACTGAATGATGATGCATGACTTGGTATTATTCGACTATCTCGGTATTTTTTTTTGTGGGTGCTGACTTGGTATTTATAAGCCAGGTGTTGCTGAAGGCCTCCAGGCTGTGGTGTCAGTGCAGGGCCGTGGCTGACAATTAGGGAAACCAAGCACTGTACAGCACAGAGACCTCTTTCAGTTTGTGTCTGGAAGGCAGGAATGAGTAGGTATGGTGCAAAGTAAGCTGCAACACTTGGCACAGTGTGATTGCTTCAGAGTAGAGCTGAAATAGTTGCTTTAAACAATACTGCCTTGGGAGAGTATGGTTTGCATCTCCCTTTTCACATATTTGCGCTTAATGTGTCACAGCTATATGGGCTCATCTTTGGCCCTTCTGTGGATTCGTTCCCCTGTTAACTTCACATGCCACATACTTAAAAAATATAATTAGTCACTTTTTGCAGACTGCCTTGGTGCCAGTATTTGTAATTCATTGCATGCACAATTGCCCTTTACCTTCAAAACAGATTTTTTCAATTTTAGATGTCAAGTATACTAAATAGTAGGAACTTACACTGTAAGTTCTCTGCCTTTAACAGAGAAAGGTTAAAAACATTTCCATTTATTTTCCTTTGCCATGTCTGCTCCTATCTCTTTTAAAGCGTTTTAGTAGTAAATTTATTTGTTAGTAAGTGGTGTAACATCGTGGGCTATTACATTGCTGTAACACTGATTTATTATGGAAGGCATTAATAAGAACTCATTTAATTCACCACTTACATTTAGAAACACGGCAAATATAAATGGTAGTATATTACTATACACAGTATTCTGTACTGGCTTTGGCCTCCCTGTTCCAACAACTGAGAGTCCTACAGATGACAGTGAGCCTGCCTGCAGAAAGATGATGAGTGCCATGCTGCCTGGGCACTGTAGATGAAAGGGCCATTGGACAGTGGGGATGATGAGGAAGGAACAGGCATCTTGGGAGCAAGGAAGTAAGATTCTGGTCCTTTTCCAGACCTTCTGGGGACCTCCTGAGTGACTTTGGGAAATCATTTGACCTCTTTTTTTTGCACAAAGGAGAGTTACATGACTTGCCTCATGGAGATGTTGTGGGGTTAATTATCTGAGATTAAATATGAACATTGATTAATGTCCCTAAAGAGTTTTGGGATCATCAGACAGAACAAAAAGTGCAACCTTAATAAAAGACTAAAACAAGACTGAAGTGACAAATACTTATTCACTAGAGCAGATTGCCAAGGGTTACAATGCCTTGTCCTTCACTGTGTTTCAAACAAGACTGTGCCTTCCTAGCATGATTACTGTCATTCATTCACAGCTTCTGGAGCAAGGTAGAATTAATCATGGGAAGTTCCATGTTCTCCATTTATACCTCAGGCAAAATTAGGGTATCACTATGGTCTCGCTGCCCTTAAAGTAAGTTCTGTTGCAGGTGCTCCCTCTTGTTTAGTAATAGCTCAATCTTGAGAAAGGTATTAAACCTGAAATGACGACAGTCTGCAGAAATATAGAAGTCAGGAAACTTTAATTAGGAGAAAGAAAATCGTTAAAAAAATTGTATCTCTTGATATTTTTCAGTATGTCCAAAGTGATGAATTATAAAACTAAGCTTACTGTATTGCTTATAATACTGTCATATTTTGAATGACAAATTTTGCTTCCTCAGATTTGCTTTTTACTTTAGCACAGTAGCTTTAGGTCTAATTGGGAGTTCTTATTATTGTCAGGGTAAAGAAGTGGCAAGCAGTGCTCTGGGACATCAGACTGATGTGGAGAGAAGACCAACATCATTTTTGGATGGATATGGGTGGCAGGTGGATAATAAACATTTTGTTACAGATATCATCATATAAGATAAATGATCTTGGGAGAATGAGAAGGTGGATTTGGTTTGAAATATTATCATGTGGTTCTTCAATAATTGTTCATTCTTTTACCATTAAGTTTGCTATTATAATCCTTCCTCCCTCCCTCCTTTTTTTTTTTTTCCTTTTTTTTCATTATTTGGCAAATCCTTAGCTTGAAAAAATTTGGTTTAGGTTTGAGTCCTTTTCTACTCATGCATCAAAATATGAAGATGAACTCATTTAAGAAATCTAGATATTTATACAAAAAAATGAGACAGAAAACAGCCATATAGTACTTGTTCACTGTAGTGAAAAGGTAGCAGTCATTTTATTGCAGAAATGAGAAGAATATGCACTCCAGCTTGGACATATGAAGTGATCGTTCATAGCTGCATTGACATTGACATAATATAATGGGGAATCTGTGCTAGAAGTTCTTATCTAGACACAAATTGACAGATGGGCCCCAAACTTCTCATGCTGTACAGAAATAACAGTATTGTTCCCATTCTGATTTGGAAGAGTGATCTGAAGTTTGTGTGGAAGCTGAATTGTGTTTGTTTCATTTTTAAAAGCAACATTTGTTCACGAAAGGCATCTCTGCACAATTCTTTCCTAGAGGTAACATCATTCTGCTGGACAGGGCAGGCACAAAGAATGGTGAGGCTAATGAGTTTTGAGATGTGATTTGAGGTATAGCACATCAGCAGGATGTGTCAAGGATACAAAATGAAGTCCTCCAAAGCACTAAATGCTGCAGCTTTGAAGGGAGAAAAGACTGCTGTATTTAGTTTCTGCAGAAGAAAGTCAGAGTTGGTTAAATTGCATTTCATGCTGTTTTGAAATTTGCTCATTTGTAGTGATATTATTTTTCACATGATTCCAGTACTGTAATGATAGAAGCTCTCCTTTCAATAACTGAGATTATTCAACAAATGGGACATAACATAAACAACTTCTTTATCTCATTGTTGAAATGGACCGTGAACTACCAGTGATGTGGTCAGGATGCTGATTTTTTTAATGCTTCTTTCAGGCTTCCTGGTCCTATTCCAAGTACATAGAAGCCTTGGAACAGGAGAGAGTACTCCTTAAAATGCAAGAAGATCTGGAGAAAAATTCATCCTCAATATTCACAGGTTGTAATGCAAGGGGAAATGGCCAGAAACTGGAGCATAGGAAATTCCACTCCAATATGTGAATTAACTTCTTCACAGTGAGGCTGACAGAGCACTGGCACAGGCTGCCCAGGGAGGCTGGGAAGTCTCCTTCTCTGGAGATATTCAAGACACACCTGGCTGCCTACCTGTGCGACCTGGGCTAGGGAGCTGCTCTGGCAGGGGGGTTGGACTCGATGATCTCTGGAGGTCCCTTCCAAACCCTACAATTCTGTGATTCTGTAGTTCGAGGACATATTTAGCTGAAATTCTCTCAGGATATGGGCTTTGTTTGCTCTTCTTTGGTATATATACCTCTCCTATACATTTACTTTCTGCATTACATTTTGAGTGATAGGTTTTCTACAAAAGAGAAAGAAAAAGTTGCATGGTACCAGCACTGCCTCTACTGCACAGGCCATATGCAGAGGGGAATACTGGCTGTTTCTTCATTCTGCACTGTGACATGGCAGTACTGTTTGAGTAACATATAATGTTCACGTTCTTGGCTTCTTGTATTTCAGTAACCTATATACAATAGAGATTAAGCATTTTTTTCACCAGTTTGTCAGCATAGTTTCAGGGTTTGAGTGAGACATTACCTTGTCCTGTTTGTTCTTTAAATAATTCCACTTAGCAAAAGGCTAGAAACAGCTCACTGATTTATTAAAACATTCAATTTCATATCATTTTAATTTTTTTTATGTACAGGTACCTCATCTATGTCCTTCCCAAAACCTGGAAATTCTGAAAATTCCACCTTTTCTCCAAAAAATAGTGTGACTTTGGAGAAACACTCAGATCTTCCCAAAGAAAAAGAAAGTGAGTACCAGACAGTTAAGAAGTGTGCTTTGAAATCTGGATTCTTAAAAGCTAGTTTTCCAGCTCTGTGCTAATGCTCATTAGGAGTAAGCTATTCCACTCCAAGTCTTGTTTAACTGAAATCTGAAGCTGTACATTCTCAATGTGAAGGCAGAATTATTTTTACTCCAACCATAGTAAGTGATCATAATGTTGGGCAGTTTTTTTCTTCTTCAGAATGGCAGTCTAGGAAGTGTGGTTATCAAGGCTTTCCAGTTAGAATACTTTAAATAGGAACAAGAGATGATGCAGTCTGGCAAGGATCTGACACCGAACCAGCAATAGATCATCTCTGCTGAAGAGCATTATACATTAGAATGGGAAAAAGAAATAGGATAGCAAAGAGATCTGTCAGAAAAAGATCTGGAGAGTTTTTTAAGCCTTCGCTATAATTAGAGAGATAGAATTAAAAAAATAATAGATCTTGATTCTGTTACTCCCCTTCCTTCTCTGTCTCTCTTTTCTCTGTTTCTATACTTCAATTTTAAGCAAATAGGTGTCCAGCTTATTTCTCCCATTCAACCTAGAAATCGCCCTTCTCCTTCCCTCACTTTCCTAAACTTTCCAGCGCTGAATATGGTTTTCCTGTAGCAGCACTTTCTGCATGTGGCTTCGGAAAGAAAGCTGGATCATTCCTTTTTCTTTTCTTTCCTAATACACTCTTTCTGCCCTCTCATCACCTCCTCTAGCTGCAGGTAAAACTCATCCGGTTGCACTGGATCTTACGTACATCTGCATGTATTACTATGCTTCATGCTTCCATGCATTTTTGCACCGTAGTTCTGCTCCAAATGAAGTTATGCCAACATAGGAGTCCTTGTGCAGGGGCTTTGGCTCTGCTCTGTAGCTGAAACCTCCCATCTGATGGCTGAAACTGCCATCTACATACCACAACTTCCCCCTTGCACTGCCCATTGCCTCATGGGGCCATGTGGGACCTGTAATGGTACCAAGGATGAGAAGAGAAGGGATTGGAGTACTAGAGGTTGGGAAAAAAGGAGGAGAAGTGTTTTCCCTAAATACACAAATGTTTCTTTCTTTCTTCTTTTTATTTCCCAATATCTAAATCAGTAATTATTTATTCTAAATGGCAATCAATAATTTTCCTCCTTCAAGTCTAATTTGACTGCAACAGTAAATGATTAGGAGTCTCCTTGTCTTGATACTGAACCACAAATTTCTCTGTTTTGTTCTTCCTATTTTCTTGCCCTGTTGTGCAGAGTAAGTGGGCAGCTGGATGGGAGACTGGCTGCTAGCCAGGTCCAACCCACCACACGTTGTTTTTCAGACATTTTCTAACAATTTTTGATGCATTTGTTGAATAATTGTTTTGACTACTTCAACTGGCTGCCACACAGCAATCACACTTTGATACCTTTTGCAGGCAGATTAAAATCCCCCTGAGGAAGGAAATGCAGAGACATTCACCACAGGTGGGCAAGAGATACAAAACTGATGTGTGCAAGGTTTGTACTCACTTCTGGAGCAAAGAGAACAACTTGGAATATTATCAGGAACCATGAGGGTAGTCATGGGTAGAAAAGAAACACCTTTCACTGTATCCTAATCAACATGATTGTGATACTGACTCTTGTGTCATTTATTTGTTTAATAGTACACCTTGAGGCTCAGATCAATAAGATTCCATGAAGTATGCACAGTAAAAACAATGATGTAGTCGTGGTACTAAAGATCTTAAAATCAAGCCAAGTTTTTCAGTGCCTAATCTAATGAAAAAATAAAAAACTGCATTAATTGACAGCTCTGAAGCAGTGTGTCTCAGCACACTGTTATCTCAGTACTGCAATTCATACAACTTATGTTCATCAAGAGTAATCCATGAGGCGTCTGAACCATCCTAAAATCCAACCATGTTGTATTTTGCTCACGGTTTCCCAGTCCAAAGTACACTTCAGCCTCATTTCAGACTTCTCGTCCACATGAGAGCACATCAGGACGCTGATCTGACCGATAACTTTTGTAAAATGTCATTACTCCCATGGCATTATACACTGGAAGATTTCCAAAATTCATAGCGCTTCAGTAGTTCTCCCTTATTTTTTACTTCTTTTAAATCTTTAAGAGCTATAAAGACGCTGGGGAAGAGTTGATGTCGAAGAGTTAGGGAAAGGCAGAGGCAGAATTCACTGCTAGGCAGGGACAGGACTGTTGAGACCACTTTGAACATCCTTTGTCAGCCACAAAGCCATTGGGTCTAGTCTTCTCTACATGTGTCTAATGCATGTAAGAAAAAGATCAGTGAGCTTCAGCTTGCTGAGTTGCCAACAACTTATCCCTCCGTTAGGGATGGGATTGTCTTCTGCTCCCCTTCCCAGCCTCTTGGACAAGAAGAAGGAACTTCTTTGTGTTGTCAGAAATCAAGGGACTTCTTGGAGCAATTAGATCATCCTGCTAAGGACAACTTGCAAGTGCTTTCCTCTTCAGTGTGGAGTGACAGCTTAAGTCCACCTTAATTCTTTTTCACTCTTCAAGCACAATGACCTGGTACTGTAAGGGATTTCCATCAGAAGTTTCTTTAGAGCGTCTGGCAAGGAAGGACCATGGCACTTTTACTGCTGTAGCTCCCCTGCCCACACAGCCTCAAAGAAAGAATAAGGGAGATCGTCAATTCAGTTCCTACTTCTCCACAATTCAGAAACAGAGTTTGCTTCATGCTTATCTCTGTTCCTTCTGTGTTTGTGTTGTTTGCTCACGTGACAGGAGCAAACCTGAGAAAGACACACTGAGTGGAAGCTACACGATGGGAGTAAAATGTAAAATTCCTATTCCTGTTTTTCAAGTTCTCCCAAATTTCACAGATGCACTGAACTTTAACGCTCAGTGCATCTGAGGAGAGTGGAATGCAGCATCTTGTGGTGAGCAGAGCACATGTGGTGCTGTGTGGGCTACCACTCATTAATGTGAAAGGCAAGGAATCATCATGAAATGCCACAAAGGCAGTGATGTATGTCAGTCTGAAAAACATGTGAGCAGACACCTTCTGCTGCTGTGGTCAGCAGAGGGCATGCAACCAAATGCTGGAGCATGGCAGTCAGTTTCTGTTTTGTTGTAGCCTTGCCTTCACGGCATTTTGAGGCAGTTAAATAACACGTAGAAAATGCTGGGAGATTTTACTTGACTCACATTACTTATAAAATTAAAAATATCATCTGGGTATTTGTCACAGAATGAATAACTCCTTGTATGTTTCCACCTCACACAATTGTTAATGAAAATTTACCAGAACCCCCCTGCACAAACTGCTGTCCCAGACAATTAATACCTGCTTAATACCGTACACATCTATCATTTAAAAACCAGCAAAATCAAAAGCACACTGTGTACTTAATGTGCTTCAATGAGTGAGCAGAACTTCAGAGTTCTGCAAACAAATGGTAGCCCCCAATCCAGTTTGCAGCTGTCTCCATGTTAACTGAAATTAATATGCACACGTACGTCTGTGTACACATTTATAGACCATTTCTTCAGCATGCAACTGAGGATGATCACGTGTTAGTAATGCTAGAAATATAAGGCATATAATGATGCCCTTTTTAAAGAAAAAATGATAAGCAGGGAAATACCAAGAGAGAGGGACTCCTTCATTTCTGCATTACCAAATCTAATCTCACAAGAAGGTAGATACCCCATTAATGTTATTTAGTGGTACATCTGAAACAGAACGGTGCTTTTAGTATCTTCTCCAGTAGTCACGTAATGAGCTTGCAGCACAGAGCCTGGGAAGCGACCAGGTATAGGGACAATCTAAATGGTTTTGGTTTAAAGAATCACTCCATGTCACATCAGAAAGCTTGCTTGCACAGCTATTGCCTTTTGTTCTTGCTCTTGAGACACGCCTCCTGTCAGGCTGCTGATCCACCGCCAAAGTGAGCCCAGCAGTTTTAAAGGTCTAGAAAAGCTTCACTCAGTAAATTTAGCACCTCTCCCTTTAGAAAAATAAAAATGCTATGTCCTTATTTAGTTTAACTGTGTATACTATGATATTTTAGAAATCTACAGCACCGTAGGAGAACGACAGTTCTGCGTGGAACAGACAATAAAAACAGCTGTATTTTTAGAAACCTGCAAATGTAGAAATTTTTCTGGATGGTTTTGGTTTTATGCTTTAGTGGAGTTCAAAATACAGAACCTAATAAAATACAGAGTCTAATCAGACTTTTGTTGCTTACTCCCAAGAAATGCAGCATATTGGAACTATTTTGCAATTTTTTAAACCATCATTTGGATTCATAAATATTTACACTTAGATGCTATTACTGTGTATTTCACTTCTCTCTCATCAAACCTGGCATGTTTATTAAAATATTTTACAATCTTTGCATGCCAGACACAGCTTAGCATAAAGGGTGCAGTCTTGAAACTGATCACTGAAATACTTCTGATATCAGTGTAAGTTGCGACTACTCGCTTAAGGGCCTCGATACGTTCTGTTTTGACTTCTGTCCTTATACAGCATGGCACAAAGCATCAGACTATGAGATGAATTCCTGAAGACACATAGTGCTGGATGATGTTACTGATGTGCATAGTTACCATACCTTTCAAGTGTGGCAGCAGTGGTGGTCACCAGAGCATTCAGAAAGGAGCAGAATGCTTTCTCATTTGTGTCTGCACAATGCTGCTGTGCCAGTGCCTCCACAGCCCTCACCATCTTTTCTTTTTTGTGATTGTTTCTTAGGGTTCTATTAATGGGAGCAGTCTTAGACACTGAGCTTCATTTGTGCCTTTAGTCTCATGCAGTATTATAGCCCTGGGGACATTTTCTATCTGTTTGCTATCACTTGCACACTGTGAGACAGCCAGCCTCAGCCTTCTAGTACTTTTGTCAAAACTTGAGCTCTTTTTTTTTTGTATGCATATGTAAAAATGATTGAAAACAGATCAGGTGTGTCGCAGCTCTGACCCAAATTTAGAAAATATAAACTTTGTTATTGATGTTTCTAATGTTAAATACTAGGCCAAACAATCACTGTGCATAGTGCTAACATAGCTGCAGCAATATGTCTTGAATTTGACCTCCTTAAACTGACCCACTGCATTCAAGTTGATGATTTTTGTTTCTGCCTTTTCATAGAAATGCTTTTAGTCAGTCATTGCAAATCACGCCTGAATACAGCTAAGGTGGGGCTGTACATTTCTTTTGTAAGCTTATGGAACATTGCTGGTTTAAATACATTCAGTAGCTGTTGTAAAAATGACAGGGAAAGACGGGTTTGAACAAAAAATTTAGATCTGGATCTGTACACACAGTTAAAGCCTACCTTTAACGGCCTGATTTAGAACATTCCCAGGATTTCAGAGAGTTATAATTCACATCTGTGTTTCTCAGTCCTTCATGCATGATTGTTTGAATGTGTACTTTTGGAACAGATCCATATCTAATAGGCTAAATCGTAGTTCCCAAATCAGAAGCCACATGGCATTGCTGTATAGTTTTTATTTATTTATTTATTTTTCCCTTCATTATGTGGTCTTCAAACAAGGTTCTATCAGTCCTGCACACTGGACTAATAGAAAACACGGAAATCTACACTTTCTATCTACCTCCTAATGAACCTACACATTTTGATTTCTACCAGTGATTTAATCAAGTATTTACACAGCGGCCACAGTGGATACTTCTCCGCCAAATAAGAATTTATAGGAGTGCTAGGGCAGATTGGAATTATGCAGGAGCCATTAAGCTGTCATAATATGTTAAGGATAGTCAAGGAAACTGATGAGATTCTCTCATCTTTAATATTCATTCAGCCAAGCTAACTCACATCTCAAGCGCAGGCTGCATTTACTTGGATTTCCCTCTGTTTCTCCAACTAAATAAATATACTTAAGTTTCATCGTAACATATGTGAAAGTGTTGACAACAACACTGCTTATTCCACATGTTAATTATGTATTTGTTCAGTGTGCCAATGAACTATGTGCACTTCTCATGTTAACTTTTCATTTCAAGTCAAAAGCAAATGTAGTAAGTGGATTTGTGCTTTTGATTTGAGATATTTCTTTTTCCTCTAAAACGATCTCGTACATGATTCCTCTGTACCATACGTGTTTGAAAAACTTCTGTTGGCAAGAAGTCTAAAAAGAAAGTAACGCTCTCTTCTCAGAAAAGGGATTTTAACAAAGCAAAGCAATTGTGCCATTAATGAGAAAGTTAAATGAAACAAATGACAAGACAAGAAAAAAAAACACAGCATCACACTCAAGGAATGCGAAGGCACACAATAGCTTGTGCAATATTCCTCATCTGTCAAAGCCAGTAAATACAGAGATTTCACTGGAAATGTTCATTAGAATAGTCTGTGGTGCCCACAGCTCAGTAAATGCAACCAACCAGCTTTTAGCATACTTCGTATTTTTCACGTGTACACAAGCAAATTTCATCCCAAGCGATCAGTGTTGGTTTTGTAAGCCCCTGACCCTGACTGGTTTCAGTAGCACTGATCTCTGAAAAAGCTATTCTGGGAATCGTGTCTGTCACATCTCTAGAGTAATGTACACCTTTACCATTTTGATAATGCATGTATGTGTGTAGGTATATATGTGTATCTAAGAAATCCCTCCTTCATAGATTCATGTGTTTGTATGCATAGATATACACTATATACATATATACATAAAATTACCATGCTTCAGTAAATTACTTTCATGTCATAATGACATGGGACTGAAGCTTGATGTAAATCATCTTTTTCCTAATCAAATTTTCCACTGTGTTGCTTCTGTATAATTTTTTGAAAGTGAATGTCTTTTGTTTCATTAAAATGATTCATTTTGTAGCCGCATTTCAGAGGATGGAGTCCTTATGCTTTCTTTGTTGGGGCATGTGGCTCTTCGCAGAGGTCTGCACGGCTGCTGGGAAGAGAAAATAAGTGCATTTTTCAGGAGTTCTTTGGGCTCTAGAAAGCATACGAAAGAAAAAATTAACTTTTCCTGTTTGTTTTTTTTTTCTTTCAAATGAGAAAGTTGTGATTAATAGCATGTGTTGGGCCACTCACTGAAAACTGTGATAAATGATTAATATTTTCAAGCTAATGAGCTGAATACTTGATCTAAAAACAGCGAGTATATATGTGTTCATCTTCCAGTTATATCTTCAAAGATCATCCTAACTCCTGGCTGCTTGATCCTGAAATCTGCTTACTATCTTGAAAAGTGTACTCCACACAAATTTGTGTCTCCAGAGGTACTTAGCACCTGGCAGTAGCAGGCCTTCAGAGAGCTCTCTCCAAATGACAAAACCAAAAAACCCTCTAAAAAAAACCCCAAGGAAACAGCACTTTTTTTTTTTTTTGTCACTGCAGCTCCGCATGAAAGAATGTTCTAAAACAACGTGAAACACTATCAAAACACAAAAATACACAGGCTTGGTTGGGTTTGCCAAGACAGCATAGTACTAATCACGAACTATATGCTGAGGCTCGAGTTCAGCATTGGAATAAACTACCCAGAGAGCTCTTGCTATCCTTATTGTCATCAAAGGGGTACTAAAAACAGATAAGGTATGCACATCTGCCAGAAACAACTAAGTATTTTCAGACACATGCTGGGGCAGAGGAATGAGTAGATGAACTCTTGAGGGACTTATTTTCTCCAAATCCATACTCAGGTTGTTCAGAACACAAACGCTTAGCCTCTGCTAAGGAATCTTACGACAGTCAAGGGCCATGACACTTCATTTGCTCTGCACCCGAAACTCCCACTGAAGCCAATTATTCAATCTAATTTAACAAAGACCACAGCTTCTCTGGCAGTGCAATTGTTGGTAACCATCAACAAACTGATTCATCTACAATTGGGCCAAATGTTACAAAATCTGTTTCTGAGTTCTTGTTTGTACCCCCTTCATAAGATTACACCAAAATTAAAGCATGCAGTACTTGAACTAACTTCAAAGGCTGAGCTTGCACTTCTAGCTAGTTCAGCCTTTTTATTGGTTCATGTTTTCCATTTGGCTTCAACATCCTGTTCTTTACTGATGCCCTTCTAGAGTTTCATTTACAAATATTACGTCCTTGGTTAGTGAGCCATGCTAATTAATACTGCGGTGGAGGCTATGGATTACTATAATCTCATGCCTCCTGCTTGGAAAAATACTGCAATTTTTCCACCATTTCCATGTAAAGCCGTATTGAATATGGCCAGTTGGTCTTAGGAAAATGTATCCTGAACTTCTTTAATCAGAATATATTTAACTAAGCTCATGTGTCCTGTTATCTATTGTCAGTTCTGTTAATAACGAAGCTCAAAAACTTCAATGCAGCAGAAACCTGAGATCTACTATTTCCTAATTAGCTTATTTCAAAACCAAACAGTAAAGCTGAAACAGGCTGTTTTCAGCGTGCGTGTTTTTAAAAAGGAATGTCAGTAACAAGTTTGTTAAAAAAATGCCAACAGATGATTCAACCACTTTCTGGATACTCTACACTCCTGACTGAGCCTCACCTTTCAAACCTGGGACAACAACCCGACCTGGATTTTAGCTCCAGTGGGGATTTTGTAGGCAGAGACCTCCTGACAGCCACACTTCTCATGGATTGCCAAGGTTATGACTGTAACAAAGATCTATTTTGTTTGCAGTACCATCTGATATCACATCAAAGCTATGGAACCTTTACACATTGTAGCAATCCAAAGTAGACAGGTACTTCCAACACCAGAATAAACAAAAGCAATGTCATTTTTTAGGAAGAGTCATATCTTTTATTAGACCAGGTGACGTCAGTGGAAACAGCAGACAAGCTCTCAGGCTCACAGTTTGTTCATCAGGTCATAAAGAGGTCAACAAATACATAATCTTTGGGGTGCTTGTGATTTTATTTTTGTTTTCAATCATGTTCATGAACTCTCTTTTCATAAATGGATGGTACTTCTTGACATGATTGCAGCGTGGTGATACACATGCACACTATGAGGTAGACAATAGAGATGCCCCCTCCTTCTTGATTGTCATTGCAGACCCCAAAGGGAAAGTCTGCCAACATCCTGTAACATTTACCGTGTCATCACCTTAACAAGAATTAAAGCAGACTGAAATGAGAGGTTTAGAAACCTATGAGAAAAGGATTTAAAAACTTGCTACAGGAGATGACTGCAGAAGTGGCACTTGAAGCATGACCACGGTCAGGCTTTTTTTGGTCAGAATGAGCACATTTTACAGTGTCCCTCAGGGTGCGGTCCCTAACCTGTGCCGGGTATCCCTGTGGGTGCCTGCTCCTCTGCTGGCACACGGAGCTACAGCTGCCTGGGGTGAGCACATGAATCTAACCAAGGGAAGCAAAGGTAGCACCAGGTAGACAGCAGGTGTGGTCTGTTATCTGAAGGAGGCTTTCCCACTTCACAGCTGCTTCCTTACAGCCATCAATTAGCTGGTCTGTAGTTGTCTGTCAGGATTCATTCCTCAAACAGAATGATAGCTTCACAAACAGCAGTAGTTGGCAGCTTTCTGCTCTCCTAGAGGTCTGATGATTGCTGTTGAGGATTAGGGAAAATAAAAGTTAACCAATGGTCCAGTCAAACCCTATGAAGGTATGAAGAACGCTGTTTCAGTAGCTTCATGCTACTGTGAGGTACCTATGCATCTTCTGCCTGGACTTACTGCAAAACATCTATAACAAAGGAGGGGAATACTGGCACATGCACCAAGAACTTGCAAGTATGCCCTCACTGGGATCGCTAGGCAGGCCATGCAGGCGCTGCTTAGTACAATAATGTTTCCATATTGTAGATGGTGTTGTGAAACAAAACCGTGTTACAGAACATCAACCAAACTGTGCTTTGGAAAGGAGCATGACAAGCTAAGCTTGTCCTTTGTCCTTGTGCCATGGTCCTTGCTTTCATTTCCAGAAGGAGGAACTCTACTCCTGTACTGCTCTTACCTGGGCTGAACCCAGGCTTGGGATGCTCATGGCCTCCACCTGAAGGGCGGCCATTTGCTGAGGTGGGGCTGCAGAAACTGCAGCAATGACATGCCACGATTTCATATGTTCACTGGTTAAATGGGATTGGAATTTGGCCATTAAGGTGCTTTCACTTTACAGGTTCCTGCCTGGGAAAAGAAGGATAAGGAAAAAAGACATCTTAGAGTAAGACATCTCTCATCAAATACAGAGTGAAGAAACAAAATAAAAGCACTGGTTTTGATGACTTTGTTTCCATTGTAGACAAGCTACATAACATTTAAAACCCCAAAGGAAAAAAACAACCCTTGCATCATTCAAAGGGATTTGAGCACAGAGCAGAGATTGGAAGGAGCTGTGTCTGTGGGTGGGTATGTTTTCTTTTTTTTTAATTTTTCTTCGGAAAGCAAATTATCACGTAGCATGTTTTTGGCAAGTCAGTTTGTCCAAGTTAAGCTTTTAGGTAAGAACGATACAAGAAAAAGAAAGAGGAGAAGAAAAAGAATAGAGGAAGAAGGAGAAAGGGAATAAGAGGAAGAAAAAAAGAGAAGAACTATCACATGAATGTTAATGTCTATGCTGTGGAGCATGGTGTGTTTTCTAGTCTTCAGGCATGACTGCAGATGTTAGCTGTGACTTGACAGCAGGTTGGGCACTGGGAAATAGCAGAGTCTCTTTTTACAAAATAGAACTCATGATGGTACCAAACACAACACCCTTCATCTAATCATATCACTATATACCTATATAAAATTACCCAAATCTGTCTCTTTATGGCTTGGACTAAGCTTGAGAAATTGCTTATTTGAGATTTTTCTACTTGAGAAGCATGCATAAAATCAACAAAGGCTTATGAAATCCCTGTCTGCTCCATTTAATCTGATGTGAACTTTTGCTTTTTTATTTTTTTATTTTTTTGTCTCCTTTGTTTATAATGCCCTTTTGGAAGCCTGGAAATATTTTTTCCCTTGTTAATTTTGAATTTTTCCATTTATGAATAATTGATTCACTCTTAATTTTTGTACAGCTGCCATTCCAATTTTATTAAATATCTTTTTGTGCCACAGTATCTGTTTCAACACCGCAATTGACTGATGTCAACACAGCTGTAGCATAAGAGTATTTAAAAAGTTAATTTCTGGCACAGAACTGGGAGGAGGAGCACAAATGTACGCATTTTCATATGTGGCACATAGCTACTAATCAGCGTTATTTAGGTTTTTTTCTTTCTTTCGGGATAGAGAGGTAGATATTATAATAAACTCTTTAGGAATGCGACTGGCTCAGGGAATAGCTGATGTCCCATGTGATCTTTTTCCAGCAGAGTTTTGGTTCTAATTTGATCCAGATTATGAGTATCTAAAGACTTCGTGGCATATGCAAAATCACTTGACAGTCACAGTCCTGTTCCTAGTCGGCTCCAGGCCACACCACAGAAAGCACAGTCTGAAGTATCACAGCTGGCACTCTTTGTGGAAAAGACAAGGATTCACTGCCTAAATGTTCTCTCAGTGGTAAACTTTCTTTAAAATTTCAATGCGTCATAAGCAAGAAATGATTTAGCAGCAATGCCCGCTTTCCTCAAAAACAATCTTCAAGGACACCATGAGGAAGTGCATGAGGTGGCTGCAGGTGCTACAGAAGTCTGGGGAGGAAAGAGGGCTGTTAACCCTGTTTTGGTAACTGCAGCTCTTTCTGGACAAACAGTCCTAATTCTTATGAACAAAAACCAACTGGAACAGGTACCAGAAGCCCCACGGACTGGGTGGACTAGGAAGGAAATGACTGCTGTCCTCTTGTGTGGTATATGCCCAAGTGTTTTCACCAGACTGCTTTGATGCAGTTGGATGCATGGAGTCAGCACCGGTCTGGAAAGGCACTCAACCTTATAAAACCCCAGGAACTGGAGTGGCTGGGAGCAACTCTTGAGTGCTGACTTAGTGGAACTGGTTATCTCTGCCCTTTGCCCATGGCTCATCCTCCAACATATCCTGTACCCATATTTGCACAGTCCTGAACTGCCCTTTATACAGAACAATTAGGAGCTGGCTCTATATTCCACAGTAATGACGTCAAAGAATAATAACAATTAGCACCTCATTTAGTATCCCAGCTATAACACAAAGATGTCTAGCCAGCACTATCTCAGGCACATGGGGAAACTGGTCACACAGAAAAGAATTTAATGACCTGGCCAGGCGTGAAGTAAGCTATTGCAAAGAGTCATCAGATTTCCCTATACGCAGACCTAGGTCCATCTACCCAAACATTGTCTCACGAAGACTGCGAAGGCTGTCGCTTAGAGGAAAATTCCTCACATGTAATTTATAATCATAGCAGCCACAAAGCCAGCCATGCCTTTGTTTCAATTAAAGTTTTATCCTCTTTCTGCACTGTGTAATTGGGGGCTCGGGCGTAGCTGAGTGGAGCAGTGCAGAGCCCCCAGCCAGTTCTCCTGCTCATGCTGAATGACAACACCTGCTTGCTCAGCAGCAGGACATGGGTGTACAGACGGAGATACACGATCAGCTCGCATCTCTGTCTTGTCACTCTTTGTGCGCGATGTCAGTAACACTTGGCTTTTTGAGAAACTCCTGGACAGCCGTTCTTCATTTCACTCTCAATTACGGTAGCAGGCTTTAATTCACTTTGAGAAACGGTGTCTGTCCTCAGATCAGAAGTGCTCTCGCAAAGACTGCTCCCCTCACTTGCTGCTGGGGCTGTACAACTCTACCACACGCATCCCCTCCATCCCGCCATCACCTCTCCCGCTTCTGCCAGCGCGCGCGCGCGCGCGCACGGCGGGCTCTGAACCGAAGCGCTCGCCGTAGCGAGGCGGCCCTATCCGCGCATGCGCAGTGCCGGGGCCGCAGAGGGCGCGCGGCCGGCGGGGCGGAAGGACGTTGGTGGGCTCGCGCTGAGGTGAGGCCGCGCTCGCGCTCTCTGCTTCTCGCGCCGCCGTGTTCCCCCCCCCGCACCCGGAGCTCCTCCCGCCCTCCTCCTGAGGGCCGCCAGCCGCCCTTCCTCCTCCTCCGTCCGTGACCTCTGCGCGTCCCTCAGGCTGGCGGGGACGGGCACGGCGGCGTGAGGCTCGTGTGAGCCTGGCCCGGTGCTGCGGGGTGCCTGCGCCTCGAGGGGTCGCGGAGCGGTCGTGATGGGTGTTATGGGGCGGTTTGTGGGTGCCTCCCTCCGTCCCCACAGTGTATTCTTTGGGGCGGCGGGCCTGGAAGGTCCAGCAGGGGAGGGAGCAGGCTGGAAGTAGCGTAAAGCCAGGTTCCGTCACCGTCAGCTTGCCCTTGGATGCTGCTCCTTACGTATCCTAATCGACTTTGCTCTGCTGCTTATGTTGTGCCAATGTTTGTTACGCGACACGGGAGGCCGTGACCTTTCTCAAGCAAAGCGACAGAAGGTTATTTGAGTAAAACTTATTGTCTCACCGTTCTCGTTTTAATTGTTTTGTTGTTTTCTAGGAAATACAGTCAGCATGTCCTCCGCGCTGTTGCCTAAGCCGCAGATGCGCCGCCTCTTGGCCAGGCGGATGAAGTTTCACCTCTTTGGGGCATTTTTTGTGTCTCTAGGATGTGCGGCATTGTACAAGGTTAGATCACGACTCCCTCACTTATGAGCTGGTCTCACTGGAGCCTTGTAAACTTTGTCATGCCACCTCATTTTGCTTTTTCACCTGAAAGCTTTAGTGTTGCTGTAAGCATGTTCCCACAAATACCTCTTTGTAATCTTCGTGTGGAGAAGTGATCTGAATAACCTGATGCCTTATGCTGTGTTCAGAGTCATGCAGTTGTTGACAACTTCACCTCAAGTCTCTTTGTCTTAGGCTGCTTGCAATGATTCACAAAATCATCATGTTAGCTTAGGTAGCTTGCCACTTTGCCACGGTATCAGACCTTGGAGAGTTCTTATTTTTATCTTTAGATTGACCACAGTGGCTGCCCGTTGTGATGAGGTGTGGCCCTTTCTTCTTTTGAAGCAGCGTGTAGGAATAGAGCATCGTACTTCCAGAACAGTTCGTTTCCTGCAGTAATTTGCCTTCTGACAAAGATTAAAAAAAACACTTCTGGGGTCTTGCTTGTTATATTTTTATCACAGGGAATTAGGGAACATAAATTGCATGAATTTCCTGGAAGAAATGGGTGTTGCTTCACCTGCTGAACTTACGCGTGCGCTGTTAGCAGCTTTTAAATACTTGAGAAGCTGTTGATAAAAATGACTGAAAATTAAGTTGACCTCAGGTTGTTTATCACAAAATCAGTACCGCCAGACTCCGTGAAGACCAACAAACGCCTGTCAGGAACAATAGGCTTGCACAGTTAAAGCTCAGCATCCACTTAACACATCTGATGAGAGGTAGGCAGGCTTGTTTGTGATGAAATTGGCAATATCCTTCAACAGTCTGTGGTCTTATACCCATGTGGCAGCCTTACATAACAAACCAGGAAGGCAGTGGAGCATGTTTAGGACAAGTAGCTGATGTCAGTAGTAATTTACTATGTTACTTGCTCACTGCTGTTGGACAAACCCACGTTGACCTGCCCTTCACACTTTTTTTTTTTTTTGAGTTTTTGAGCATATCCTTGTGCCTCAATTGAGTGAGTACCCAAGGAGCATTTTACCAGACTGCCATAGTTTACCCTACAGTATGGCTGGAATGTAGTCAGTTATTATGCCATTTGGCTTGGAGTTACTGTTGTGCAGCTGTGCACAGTCATACTCAGATCTTACCATAACAGTTTGTGTTATGCGTAGAGCTATCATCAAACTGGCTCAGTATAGACTGTTTCTAGATCTTAATATTGAATGTTTCTAGATCTTAAGAATGTCATGTGCTCTCTCTTTAAGGTTTCACTGTAGGCATTATTTACCAGACCAGCAGTCAGGAAACCTGAACTGTGGATTTGAACAGAAACAAAGCAATTTTTTACTAGCTTCTGTCATTGAACTTGAGGCTGTTTAGACTGATACCCACTGCTAAAATCATAGCAGTGGTAGCAAAAAGCCAAAGCCAACCAAACAAACCCACTGCCACCTGTAAAGCTTTCCAAGCTTTAATTTTCTGTGTGTTACTTTCCAGTTTGGAGTTGCTGAACCCAGAAAAAGAGCATATGCAGAGTTCTATAAAAACTATGATCCCATGAAGGACTTTGAAGCCATGAGAGCAGCTGGTGTGTTTGAGTCTGCACCGCCCAAATGATGGCAACCTACATTTCCAGGTAATGAACTACTCTGTATTAGAAGGGAAGATTGGGTTGTTCTAGTGCACTATTGTGCTTCCATTTGCACTTCTTCCCTTTCTGTCAAAGAGAAAGGTGCTCCCAAAGAAGACAAAAGAGCAGTGGGTGATAAAATCATAAACAAGCATAGGAACTGAGAAGTAAGGGCAGAATGGGAATCTCCCGAATATCTTTTGGGTGATATAATGTGTGTGCTACAGCAGACTTGCAGAGTGGTGCCAGGCCTTTCCCTCCTCATGCAGCAGCGTTCCAAACAATTCTGTCCTCGCATGGAGAGGAAGCAGAGCTTTTGTATAAGATTTGCCTGCTAATCACTATTATATTGATGTGGTCACATCTTGAATTGCTTAGCTCTGGGCTATCAAAACGTGCTGCTAGTGATACAGTGAAGGAGAATGTGTAAGGGGTGCTTCACCCTCACTGAAGGGTTCTCTGTGTGAGAAGTGGAGGCAGCTTCCATACATCCTTTTGTCTTTTGGGGCTGGTGAGAGGAAAAAGATGACTACTCATGAGCGGAAATACGCATACATGCATGTATTAAAGACCTGTATTTAAATACATGTAAGTATGTGCATTGTTAAAAACCACTGTGGCATGCAGTGTCTTAAAATTCAGATTTTTGCCTTGCTGCATTCAGCTCGGATAGAACTTTGCTCAGGGTACTCTTCTCATAGTATTTAACACTCTGCCTTTTGTATGAGTACTCCCAAACTTTGTTCTCCTTCCTTCCTGTCCTAACACCAGGGAAAACAGTCTGGATTTCAACTGTGTCATAGTTGTGAATAAGCACACAGCCAACTGCGCAGGCTCATGATGTGACAAGGAAGAATTCCTCCCCCCTTTTTCATCGACATTTCTGACGCTGAGTTCTCTGCTTCTTTTAAAATGACTTCAGACTAATCTAGGATGATAGCTTTTTCATTCTTTTGGAATGTTTTCATATTGTGATCATTACGTGATAATCTGTGGCTCTAATTATCCTGTCCAGCTGGATTTTCTCAGCCTGTTTGCTTGAAGCAGCAAGATTGAATAAAACGTTTGTACTTAACACTATTAGCGAGAAATTTTGTTGTGTGACAGCCTACAACTGTCTGGTTTCTGCATAATGCAGTTGTGTAAAAGAAGCAGAGCTCCAGCTATCTAAGCCATCTTACAGATTACTTTTTCTTCCTCTCTCCTTGAGGAAAGAGTGTCTGTGCTTTAGTGGTAATGACTCCAGGAAAGGTAAATAACAAAATGACAAATTTACTTGCTTTTAATCTCGGTAATTCTGCCTCTGGTTGGGTCCTTGCTAAGAAATAAGGGCTTTTTAACTTAGCTAGACACTGGATTGCATTCTTTTGTCAGGTGGCCTTCATCAGGGTGTTCAGAAAGGCCATCTGGTGGTAAAATCATTTGAAACAAACACTGTCAACAGTGATCCATGTTAAATATTTAATTGGAATCATGAACAGGATTTTTCAGTGCAAGTAGAGCTCCGCTCTACTTATGTTCCCATTTGGAGCTTAAAAAAATCAAGTTACACATTGCGTGCACCTGTTAAAATTAAATGTTTCCTAAACATTTCTTCCATTCCTTAATTACACTGGCTTAAAAGAAAATGTGAAGGATAAATCTTTGTATGTCCTTTTGTTTGTTTGAATTGCTGGTGCTTTTTATTCCTTGTCTTGCTGATGCAAGAATTGGTATTTTTCTACAGAATAGTAGGAGAAAGGAGCAAACAATGCCACGGTTTCAAATATTCTGAAAAGACTGTGAGAAGGACAGGTACACAAAACAGATGGAAGGCATTTTCATTTCCCTCAGAAATTTAAATGTTATTTATGGAAGTTGGATGGAGGTTGAATTTGATGCTTTTTTTTTTGGTATAGTTACCTAAAGGGTACAGTGGTCATGCTTATTCTACATCTGCTCTCATTTTATTGGAGTATATTCTGAATGGGGCAATAAGTACAGTGCTGTAACTTCACTTAGTACTCACTCTGGAATCGGTACTTACCCCTGAAGCTATGAGATGGTAGGCAGGGAGGGGAATTGGTTAGTAAAGGTGTTTGTTTGGTATGCTTCACCAAGTTCGTTCCTGCTGGGGACGTGGAGAACACGGTGTTTATGCATGAATTTACAGATCCAGGTACTGGCACAGACTGTGTGGAGGTATACTGGTAAAGGAGACTGAGTATAAGTCTGGGGAGCATCCTACTTCTAGAGTGTGCTCTGTAATATAGGAAAGGGACAAGTTAAGAATTTGGTGCTAACCACTTGCATGACTCTTGTCCTGGAACACAGCTGGTCTTGGATTGTGTTCAATATAATGTGGAGAAGCAATTTGAATTTGGTTTTCTTCCTTCCTTGGTAGGTTGCCTACACCACTTGTTTCCTCTTTGGCTTCTCTCTGAAAGTTGCATTCCTTTCTCTTTCAGGCCCTTAGCAAGATTGATTCAGTTATCAGTGCTGCATGTATAGTGAATCTGACGTGCTGTGCAGGATTGTTCCAGCTCTTGATTTGTTCCACGTTTCACTTCTGTTTGCCACATGAAGGGTGTGTGAATCTTAAACTGTCAGGAAATAACAGAGGGAATTCCTCTAGACTAAACTACCACATAAACATTTCTCTCTATTGCTTTGCTTTCCTACCTACTGATGTCTTTACTGGGAGTATAAAGTTTGTCCAGCATAACTTAATTTCTTTTTATCTTGCAGATCCACAGATCCCCTTCAGCCTAAGGAGACTTAATGACTGAACCTTATGTGTTCACTGAACTATAAATGTAATGCACTTCAGTGTATGACGTGCTCTAATATATCTCAATAAATAAAATACATACATTGGCGAAGTTTAATTGTCTTCATTAATGGTCAGAATGCTTACATACTGGGAAGAGTGGTGGAAAGTCTTCATAAATTGTGCTGGAGATAGCCCCCAGGAATTATTTGCATCTTTGTTTTGACCAAATCCATGTTTGATAAAGTATGTTCTTAAGCAATGACAGCTAGGTTGTCTTCGCTGCTGATGGGAATGTGCAGGAGGATAGTTGTTACAGGAATGGAGAGGCTGGATTTCTCAAGAGTCTCTGGCTTCAGAAGTGAGCTAACCTTGAGATGAGAAAAGTTGCTGGGCATTCTGGAAATGCATCAGCCAACCTTCTTAGCTTTGCTGCCGTTGCTTTGCCTTCCTTACAGCAGTGAAGTGTTACATCAAGATGTAGAAAGTATGCAAATGACCACTCTTACATATGGTATGTAACTGCAATTGGGAAATTAAACTGCATGTATTCATGTGCATTTGATGTACAAAGGGCTGTAATCCAAGACCCACTGCTCTATCTCCTGCTTCAGTATCGGTCATATGGAACATGCATTGCCTGTAGCTGAGGTTGAAAATATATCTGGCTGAAGCTCGTGGTTGCTGAATGTGGGTACTGTGGGAGGAGTCAAAGCTGATCATGTGAAAGAAGGGAAGGCTTTGTATGAAGAAGCATGACAAATTAAGCCATCTGTGTTGTATTTGAAGGTCTTCAGTTCAAATCCTGTTTGGAGTAACTTACTCTGAATGGATCATTAACTACTTAACTTAATAGGTAACTGTGAGCAGCATTTGGACTAATGGAAGCATGTAAATAATGTATTTGATCCAGAACACTAATACGGAGCAACATGGGATTTTCTTTACACTTCTAGTATGTGCAGTGTTATCTTTGAGCAAAGAAAGAATCTGATGTTAGTGGTGGAAGGGGAAACCATCTAGTCATCAAAATCCCCCTGCTCCTATAAATGTAAACCAACGTTTAACAATTGCAAATGATACCAATTTATCTTCGAAATGTACAGTATAAACATGGCATGCCATTATAGACTGACTAACATTTTTTCAGCTGTGTCTGCAGGTTTGAATAGCCAGGGCTCTTCAGTCATAATGACAGCTCCAGAGGCAAGGGAACATGCTACTGCTGGGTGTGTGAGTGGAAAGAACCCGACTTCCCTACCAGCTCTAGCCCATGAGGTCACCGCAGTTGTTAGGAATTAATTTGAAGTTCTAAGTAAGTTGTTTATTCTGAACTGTTAACTGCTGACTGAGTTATGTGTTCATTCTGCTACTGGCATTGTTTGATTCAAAGAAAGGGGAATTCTGTGACAGAGCAGCTTTTAGTCTGTGTGGCAGAACTAACTCCTCAGAGCTGATCCTGTCTAAATGTGTTCAACGAGAAGAAGGAAAGGTGAGCTCTGCTCTGTTTGCACTTCAGGAGTCATCAGGGTGGAAGTTCTTTATAATACTATTATGTCTCTTCACAAAACAGTGCAAAATGAGTACTTCCTTTCAGCCTACAGTGCCAGCCAACCTGTTTATTATTTCCTCTTCCCTGGGACACTAGGGCAAAGCTGGGGCCTGTATGATGAGGTAGGCAGAAAGGCCAACCTGCTGTATTTATATGTGAAACAATATATAAAAAGGGATTGTTTGATCTAAACTACTTTGGGAAGGGTCTTGCCATCTATAAGTGACTGTGCCTCCAAGCTTTTGACTGGCTTGCTTTATTCTGGAATGTCTGAGAAATGATTGATTATTCTGGAAGCAAACTAAAAAGATAGATTTGAAGTTGTGAGCTCTCCGGGTCTAAAGAGCATTATGAAAGTAGGTATGCTTTAAGGGTACACATTGGAGTGCTTTAGCAGCTAAGTACAGGCAGCTGCTTTTTGGACAACTTTGTTTTCATAGTTCACACAGCTCATATGTAGGAGAGGCTGATTTATATGCTGTTTCCACACATGTGGTCAGAAGGGGGAGAAGGAACCTGCCTAATGTAGTAAAGATGCTTGCTTAATTCACTGAAGAAGGGCGTAATTTAAGCAAGTGTTTTATTCCAAGAGAATGTAATTAATTCAGGAATAACACAAATACAGGGTAAACAATGGCTGCAATCTACAAAGGTTTGGAGGAGTTGAGCTGCTGCTGTTCCTCATCCTTCACAGGTGTGGCTGTGTCCTCTCAGCTGGTTTCTGTGCCACATGTAAGAGGGAACAGATTGCTCTAATTCCAATGGTGAGTGCAGTGCTGTTTTGATTCAGCTGGTCACAAAACGTAAAACTTTTCAGCACATGTTTTGGCAAGGTAACCAGCAGCTTTTTACTTCCCAAGCATTGTCAGGGTCTGTTGTGCTTTTTGGTGTATGACAAAGGCCAGTGACCAACAGGAATCTAATGGGGTCTACGGGAAGCTTGCATATCTTTATCTTTATTGTTCTACTCAGTGATCGTTTCTTCACTTGTAACAGAATAGCTGAGTAACCCACAGAAACAACTATTATAGGAACAGCTTTATTTATCTTTAAACAATCTATATTACAATTTACGCATCAGTGTGCAAAATTAGAAGTATTAAACTATCTCCATAAAATATTCAGGAATGGAGTGTATATACATTTGTTTTAAATAATGATATTTAAACAAGGACTAAGTTATGAAAACGCTGTATGAAATGTTGGTAAGGAACGGGCTTCTTTCACATTCAGAAAGGACAACTCAGGCTTCTGTCTTTCAGCACACAAAGAGACACAGCTTTTAGAAATCACATTTAACAGACCTCATGAAAAAAACATTGCCAATACTACATTCATAGGTACTGTGCATTTGGTCATACCCGGTATGCATAGAAAGTGAAATAACGAACGTGTATCTATTTGCTCAAAATGTTGATCAGCTTTTATTCCAGTTCTTCTTGCCTCTAATTCTGGCCATGTTCAGGAATCCCAAGACCAAATGAATGTCTGAGAGTATGTAGGGAAGGCGAGAGAAGTTACAAGCACACTTGAAAGCCAAGTAAGCATTTTTTTTTATATATATATATATAAAGGAAAAAAAAATAAAGCTGCTCTAGACAGATTTGGTTTATAAAGTAATCTGACTATGCCTAGAATGATTCCTCGTCTACTACAAACTGTAAAACATCTGAAAATGAAACACTTAGGAAGCTCATTTGTCTTGATGTGTTCAAAAAAGTACTGTAATGGTATCATTAACTATTAATTACTATAATTGGAATCTGTGGGTCCTCACTTTTGGACCAAATAAAAAAAAAATCACATTTTCCTTAGAACAAATAATATTTGAGGGGTTTGTATTTCTAAGTATCCCTATTTTTATCGCTTTAAAGATTACAGTAGGGCTTAAGTAAGCCAGTTCTATGTGTAGTGGTGGTGGATCAGCAGGAACAAAGACCCACCAAGGCCATATTTAGCACCTGCACATCTATGTTATGAGCTCACAGGTTCTTAGTGGATTGCAAGGAGGCTAAGCTCTGGTCTATAAATTTTTGAGCTGCGTATTATTGGCTTCCAGCTAATGACCAGACAATGCACAGTGTCATATATACACTGAAAGTTCTGAAAATCTGATGGTGGATGAAATGAAGTTTCTGTATACAGACAGTTTTAAAAATAAATTCATGTTGTAGTTCACGTTTTGTTCTCCAAACCACACAAAGGCACTCGTTTACATTAAGGACTAATGTCCTGCAAAACTTCAGTCAAATAAAGGAAGCTATTCTAAGGTTAAAGTGGTGCTAAAACCCAGCTGTCACTGAGTAACTTAAAACAGCCACACTGGGTTTTTCAGATTTAGTGGGGGAAAATGTTTTGCCTCAGGATGTGCGTGCTGGGGGCAGTGCATGTGTGGGGGGAAAGGCTCAGCCTTGAGCAAGTTTTTACAGCTGAGTTATAAACCCAGTTTACAACAGAAACTGGCAGACCCTAAAATATGATATAGTATGTATTGATACATATGCTTTGTGTGGCAAAAATGTCTCCATGCATGCAGCTCTTCCTTATTCCCCAATTTTTGGTTGTTGAAAGAAAAAGGATTTTGATTGAACTGTAGTCTAAGGCTTTTCCCTTTGCTAGAGCACTTTCCTTCCAGCACCAGTATCTTGACTAGGGAGCAGGAATGTTGTCAAGATTAGAAAAGCTTAACTTTGTTATCTCTTACTTCCTCAAAAATTAGATGCAGCTTTTCTTGATGCAGGTTACTGCATGGGAAGCGTTATGTTCAAAATGTTAAGATATTACTATCCGCACCACAGGTATTTATTCATAAAATCCTTTCCTCAAGGCTTTATTTTTTACCATTATGAATTTGCTAATGAATACTTGGGCAAAATTTGGATCAACCACATAGCTGTATGTTTTCGTTACAGTTGGAAGGTGTTCGGCAGCCGCAGCTTGCGGTGCTGGCGCTGTGGTGGCACTGGGGGTGAGGTGGTAAGATGTCTTCGTGACGTACTCCACGAGGCGGTTGTACTGTTGTTCCGATAGTCTCTCTCTAACTCCATCTGCCTGAAATAAGATAACATAAAAGGATTACTGAGTAATCGACAGTAACTGAACTTAGTAGTAGTGAAGACAGTAACTTCTGCATCATTTTCTGTAGTTCAAAATCTTCCTCCCTGGGATCTTAGAGTAGTTTCACAGATGTTTCAGTCAGCAGAGTTCTCCCATCACTGAGTGATTGGTGGCCTCCTCTTTGCTATGCTGGACTGAGAGTTCTGCCAGAGAAGCTCTACCTTCACCTCAGAAAAGTCTAAGCAGAATCTCAGGAGATTTTCAGGGACAGGCCCTACACAACTTGCTCAAAAGACCTTTACAACAAACCAGTTCTCTGCAGACAGGAAAAAACACCTAAAGCCCTCTTAGAAAAACACCAGTGGCTCCCAGTTTAAGTCTTCCACTTACTCAGTTCAGAATAAGAACTAGAACCTACCTCCCAGGTCTAACTATGCCCAGATACCTCCATCTGCTTCTGGTAACCAAAGAAGCAGCCACAGAATTTCATTTTCTTGAAACAAAAGATTTTCACTAAAGATGGTTAGGGCATGTTTGTTATTTCTGGAGAAGATCTTGTTCAAAGTGTCTTCTCCGACATGAGTTGGAGAGACTACTCTGAAGAAATGCTTTTTTGTAGGTTGAAATATGCTGAGGTTCAAGGTTCTGGTAAGAAGGATGCAACTGATGCACCTCTAGTGAAAGCCAATGCTGCCAGCAGAAAGGTGGCATCTACCATGTGGTTTCAACCAGATCAGGTATTAGACTAAAAGCCATGGACAAAACTGACGCTGGAAGACCAATCTGCTGTGTCCTTTATTCTTCTCTGAAGAGAAAGAAATTGAAGATGACCATGACAAGACATGCAAGCAGCCATCAAGCTAGCTGACTTATTAAAAGAAGTATTTCAGAAATATCACCATGGATGGTACAGTGGTATCATTGTCAAAGTTATTCAGAATAGAACTTAACTTATCTCCAAAATGTGATCATTACAGAAAGGCAGTTGCTATCCTAGGGGTAGGTTTTGATGCTTCCTTAGTTACAGTTGGAGAACTGCTGACCAATTTCATTTCTTCAGGGTTTAAAATGTCTTTCTTTGTTGGATTTCACGCTGAGGATTCAAAGACAGCTGCCTTTGGCCTGTCTTTCAGGAAGTTTTACACATGCCTCAATGGTATTTTCAAGCAGTGCCATTGGATTCAGTTGAACAGCCAGGATCAATATCTTGTCACGTCTTTGGACTGCAAGGCTCATTTAAAACAAACTATTGCTTATTTGAAGAAATAATTAATATGATCATAGATAGTGACAGCTGTCACATTCAAATCAAAACAGTCCCTTGCCTTTAAAAAAACAAAAAAACTAAGCCTTTGGAGGAGAATTTACTGCTCATCAAGCAGAAATGCTCCTGTTTTCAATCACCACCACAAAAATGCTAAAGGAAGCAGGCTCTTGAACAAACTCAGAAGCATTAGAAACAATGGAAATAAAGAAATGGGCAGAGGAAAGCGTGGTTTCCTTCTCTACCCTCCTTAAAGGGAGGGAAAAAAAATTGCAAGGCAGACTGCTGCTGTAGCAGATAGATACATGGCAAACCATGGAGAATGAATGATGGCACCAGGTCTGCTGTCACAGAAGGAGCACCTCAGCAGTCCGTTTTACCAATTGAAAGAAATATGCTGAAGTAGCATCTATGTAAAAACTAGACTATAGTTCTGTCTCCACACTGACCGAAGTTATCAAAGGAGGTGGAAATGGCGTTGGCATCCCATTCAACTACTTGGGTGAGCCCATTATTCATAGGACCATCAACAAATGTCAGCGGGTGCCATTTTTCTGCATGAAGGAATTAAATTCCACACCTTTGCTCCATAGGCACTTCCACGTCAGGCACCATTTTGTCAGACTGCCCCTCTGCCGCCATATCACCAACATTTGCCTCTGATATTGTGGGCCAAATAATAAAATAGCAGGTGTTACTTTTGGGCCCTCACAAAAGAGGATAGATTTAAATGAGATGTAAGGAAGAAATTCTTCACAATGAGGGTGATGAGGCGCTGGCACAGGCTGTGCAGAGAAGCTGTGGATGCCCTATCCCTGGAGGAGTTCTAGGCCGGGTTGGATGGGGGCCCAGGCAGCATGGTCTGGTGAGATGTGTTTCTGTATCCCATGGGTGGGAGCTAGCTCCCTTCCAACCCAAACTGGTCTGTGATTCTTTGACTCATTCAGACCTAGGCCATATCCCACAAATGTAGCATAATTAATTATTCAGGAGGAAATATGAACTGTACTTTACTTTAACAAAGTATCTGGGATCCTACCTGATTCCAGATGATCCCATCAGTACCTGCTTCTCCAGCCAGTTTCAGTTCAGCTTATATTGTCAAGACAACAACAGAAACTTGGAATTGCTGTTATTCAACCTTTTTTTTTACTTCTCCCCTAAATGGCACCTAGCATTGTCACTAAGCTACTTAACCATGTTGAGAATCCGTAATGTTCATAGCCAGACCATTCAATCAACCAGAACTTGAACAAGCATTGCTTAGTGCACCCGCTAGATGAATCTTAAAGAAAGACTACATGGCCTTTAAGGTTAGATGGACAGATTTTCTGGGTTAAGAACTTTAATTTTTTTCCTAAAATTCCTCCAACTATGATTTATAAAGAATAATCCTTCAGCAGTTCTAACTAAATCTACAGTAGCTACAGTGTATTTGTTGTAGCAGTCCAGATGCGCGTGGAGCAATTCTGGTCTGCTTTGTGCACACAGTGTGAGTAAAAAGGTCTGTTATTTTAGGTTTTTTTTTTCTCCTCACAACTTTAACAATCCATAGAGTGGTTTCCAGCTCCAAGTATGATGCAGGTAGCATGTGTGAAAACCCTGCTGCAGACCATCACAAAGAAATCCTGGAATGGCTGAAATTCCAGAGCCCTTCAATTTTTTTGCTGCCTGCAATGAACTATATCAAGAGCAGTTGGAATAGGAGGCTCTTAGAGTTTGATGCCTGTCTGGAAACAAGCAGTGTCTCAATTACTTTGGAAGACAATCCAAGCACAATTAATGCTTCCCTTTCAATAATAATGTTGTCAGTGCCAGAGTTTTCAAGATTCCATCCAGGTTATTCCTAGCCAGATGGATTAAGTTATATCTGGTGGAGGCGAACAAGCCGTCAGGCGCACCGACTGCTGAAAGAGTCAAAATATGCTCTATAACATCTCTGGTGATTACAGCTGTAGAATAACTCATGTTTTGTTTCCTAATAGTTCCAACAAGCTGAGGAGAGGCAGAGGGAGAAACTGTTTTGGGCAGAGCTGAAACAAAACTTCTGGCAGTTATTTTGAGTGGACAATAAGACAAAAAAAAAAGTTGTTTTTTATAATGCTGAAATGATTTGTTTCAATTTTTTTTTTCTTTTTTTTTTTTCCCTAGAATCTTAGACTAAAATAATCAGCAAAATAGATATAATTTACATTTGGCAACAATAACTCATCATAATAGGAAGGAAGACCTGACTTAGCATTTTTTCAGCAAAAAACATCAGTCTTCACCAGTGTCATCATGTACAGAAGTGCCACAGCAAGACAGCTGGGAGTAATGTCCATTCAGGTGTAGCTCTGAAGCTGCTTACCTGCAAGCCATAGCTTGCTGCTCCTATGTTTGCCTTTCCTTATCACATTCACAGAACCTTTATACACNTTGGCATCCCATTCAACTACTTGGGTGAGCCCATTATTCATAGGACCATCAACAAATGTCAGCGGGTGCCATTTTTCTGCATGAAGGAATTAAATTCCACACCTTTGCTCCATAGGCACTTCCACGTCAGGCACCATTTTGTCAGACTGCCCCTCTGCCGCCATATCACCAACATTTGCCTCTGATATTGTGGGCCAAATAATAAAATAGCAGGTGTTACTTTTGGGCCCTCACAAAAGAGGATAGATTTAAATGAGATGTAAGGAAGAAATTCTTCACAATGAGGGTGATGAGGCGCTGGCACAGGCTGTGCAGAGAAGCTGTGGATGCCCTATCCCTGGAGGAGTTCTAGGCCGGGTTGGATGGGGGCCCAGGCAGCATGGTCTGGTGAGATGTGTTTCTGTATCCCATGGGTGGGAGCTAGCTCCCTTCCAACCCAAACTGGTCTGTGATTCTTTGACTCATTCAGACCTAGGCCATATCCCACAAATGTAGCATAATTAATTATTCAGGAGGAAATATGAACTGTACTTTACTTTAACAAAGTATCTGGGATCCTACCTGATTCCAGATGATCCCATCAGTACCTGCTTCTCCAGCCAGTTTCAGTTCAGCTTATATTGTCAAGACAACAACAGAAACTTGGAATTGCTGTTATTCAACCTTTTTTTTTACTTCTCCCCTAAATGGCACCTAGCATTGTCACTAAGCTACTTAACCATGTTGAGAATCCGTAATGTTCATAGCCAGACCATTCAATCAACCAGAACTTGAACAAGCATTGCTTAGTGCACCCGCTAGATGAATCTTAAAGAAAGACTACATGGCCTTTAAGGTTAGATGGACAGATTTTCTGGGTTAAGAACTTTAATTTTTTTCCTAAAATTCCTCCAACTATGATTTATAAAGAATAATCCTTCAGCAGTTCTAACTAAATCTACAGTAGCTACAGTGTATTTGTTGTAGCAGTCCAGATGCGCGTGGAGCAATTCTGGTCTGCTTTGTGCACACAGTGTGAGTAAAAAGGTCTGTTATTTTAGGTTTTTTTTTTCTCCTCACAACTTTAACAATCCATAGAGTGGTTTCCAGCTCCAAGTATGATGCAGGTAGCATGTGTGAAAACCCTGCTGCAGACCATCACAAAGAAATCCTGGAATGGCTGAAATTCCAGAGCCCTTCAATTTTTTTGCTGCCTGCAATGAACTATATCAAGAGCAGTTGGAATAGGAGGCTCTTAGAGTTTGATGCCTGTCTGGAAACAAGCAGTGTCTCAATTACTTTGGAAGACAATCCAAGCACAATTAATGCTTCCCTTTCAATAATAATGTTGTCAGTGCCAGAGTTTTCAAGATTCCATCCAGGTTATTCCTAGCCAGATGGATTAAGTTATATCTGGTGGAGGCGAACAAGCCGTCAGGCGCACCGACTGCTGAAAGAGTCAAAATATGCTCTATAACATCTCTGGTGATTACAGCTGTAGAATAACTCATGTTTTGTTTCCTAATAGTTCCAACAAGCTGAGGAGAGGCAGAGGGAGAAACTGTTTTGGGCAGAGCTGAAACAAAACTTCTGGCAGTTATTTTGAGTGGACAATAAGACAAAAAAAAAAGTTGTTTTTTATAATGCTGAAATGATTTGTTTCAATTTTTTTTTTCTTTTTTTTTTTTCCCTAGAATCTTTGACTAAAATAATCAGCAAAATAGATATAATTTACATTTGGCAACAATAACTCATCATAATAGGAAGGAAGACCTGACTTAGCATTTTTTCAGCAAAAAACATCAGTCTTCACCAGTGTCATCATGTACAGAAGTGCCACAGCAAGACAGCTGGGAGTAATGTCCATTCAGGTGTAGCTCTGAAGCTGCTTACCTGCAAGCCATAGCTTGCTGCTCCTATGTTTGCCTTTCCTTATCACATTCACAGAACCTTTATACACACACTCTTGTTGAACAGCTGAAAGGGAGGCCTTGGCTCCCATAAGCACCAGTGCTCTACAGTATTGACTTTGCACCACTCTTCACTGCTTTTATCATGCCACACATCTTCACTGCACTCTCAGCCTGCACCAGCAGAAGACACTGTGTACACAGAGGCTGAGTGGCTCAAGGCTTACAGCCCCTGGCATTGCTATGCCACTGGTGTAGGAGGTCCCATATTTTTATCCACAGCTAAAGAAATAAAGATGTATTTGGTCCAGTACCTCAAAGGCAGGTCACTTAATGGTGTGTACTAGCATGAGTATGTAAGAATGTTAGATTCTGTGCACATGTCATGTAGTGTGGAGCATTTACACAAGTCACTTGGCCCAGCAGTCCTATCCACTGCCAGCTGCAGGAGCTATGGGGCTAGAATTAGTCTCCATCCCTTGCCTTTCCTCCTTCTAGGCAGGCATCACCACCTTGCAACAAGCAGCCCCCCAGCAGAGCAGAAGCCAACTCCTCACCCCATGGATAACCAAATATAAAGACAACAGCCACCACAGCTGCTAAAACCCAATTAAAAAAATACGTCCCGCTGCTAAAGTTAGAGTTAGGTTAAATTGAGTGCATCAATAATCTGAGGGAGAACAAATCCACTTCCCTCCAGGACAGTAGTTCTGGACTGAGCAGGATGGACTGGATTCAGTAGAAATGGGTGCCTTCAGCAACCACACAGTGTTCAGGGAGAGAAAAGCTGGGCTTTGGCCACTTGCATCAAATTTAAATAATGCCTCATGCAACACTGCGATGGAAAAGGGCAACAACTTCAGTCAGCAGCACTCTGTGAGACTGACGTTACTGGAAAGACAATACTTGTAAATGGAGAATTCTGCACTTAAAAAAGCCTTTTGCAAAAACTCTGAGTATTGTCATGACACAGATGAAGTCCTTGTTCTGCTGGAATTGATGGCAAAATTCTTTGGTGACCAGCAAAGTTTGGATTTTACTGAGAGCACTGAAGCCTCTCTTACTTTTGGCACACCTCATACGTTCTGTTGTTTTCCATGTGTTCTTTTTGCATATTTGAAACAGAAATTTCTGGTACGGCAGTCTATCAACTACCTGACATACTTCTATAAAAAACAGGAATTAGGACATACAGGTTTGTTTCTGAAATCCTACAATCATATGATTCCACTTGAGAATTTTTAATATAATAAACACTGTTTCCCGAAAGTGTAAAAATATACCATTCTTCTACCATTAAAAGGCGATAATTCATCCAAAACCTCAGTATTCTAGTGGCCTAGAGATCTTTCAATAGGAAGATGAAGGATTTATGCTCTTCCTGGCAACACTTGGTGCCTCCAATCTCAGCAAGAGAGCTAGTCCTTTTTCAAGATAGCATTTCCAAAGGAGGAAGATCTAAAGAACTAAACAGAGCTAGTAGCCAAGAAAGAGCACTTCCTTCAAACTGGGGAGGAAAGAAACACGCTGAAAGGAGGATGCATCAGCATTACTGAACTGTTAAAACAGAATTCACAGAATAATGCAAGGAGCTGCTCTCTCTGTGACTTTGTAGGCATGACTCTGGCAAACAACAGGGACTTCACATACCTGCAGCTAGGCATTAGAACTTCAGAAACAAGGTGGTGCTTGCCAACAATCTACACTTCCTCTAATTTTTCCCTCAGAAAATCGCTATCACAGATAATAAATTTCATCATCAATAAGAGGATAGAAGAGAGGACACAAGTCCCTTTCATCCAAAGGGCAGCGGTCAACGGCGAGGTGTGTGAAAACAACGGGTGCCCGGCTTTGACCCTTAAACCTCTGGTCCAAGTGCTTAACCCAAAAGTGATTGTTCCAGCTGCCAAAAGCATCGCCACCACTGTGACTTTATCTTTGACCAAAAATGTCACTCGGTCTTTACCTCCGAATCACAAGGCACTCTCTGTTGTTTCAGCTGCACCTTCAGCAGGTCTTTTTGCTGAGCATCTTCCAGACAATCGATTTCAGTCACGGGGAAGGCCTGCTGCTGCGTGTCTTCGCTGATACTGACCACAAAGAGCACCTCTGAGGTGAGCAGCAAGCAGCCGTCATGCTGCTGGCCTGACCCGCTCACAATCATAACGTCTAATTCCATATGGACCTCTGGCTTCCCTAGAGATTGCAGCATTTTCCTGCATTGTCAAAGAAAGAAAAAAGAAGTAGTAGTCAGTGTTAGGCATTGGATCTTCAAGGACTTCTTTTGATCACTAATACTCTTAAGCCTGTAGCTATTGTCTACAAATAGAAAATAAGCCATGGAATACATTCCAAATCTCCATTACTGAGCAATGTAAGACTCAAGATTTAGAGGATAAATGTGAAAAAGTTATTTATCAAAACTCCCTAATCATTCAATGCAAAGTTGGCCTAATAACCATGCTAGGTCAGCCTATTTCCCATCCTAATAGAAAAATTACCCTGAGAAGTGGCTTACAAATTCAGCACAGAAAATAAAGCTATCTTCACTAACAGCTGTTTCTGGAGATGTGCAGTATTTTTCTTGGTCTCGGCACAATGATAAATAAGAGCTCACTGAATGCCATTAAATAAAGATCAGCTCCACAGTTCCAAAGCTGGAAGCAGATCAGCAGCCCATCATTTGCAGATTGGGTTTCTATGCACTACCTTCGTGTTTAATGTTCCTAAACAAACTGCCATAACTCAGCCTTTCCTAGGGAAGCAGCCTGTTAAGTTGACCACAGGCCAGAGCCTATTAATAAACAATGTGGATGTAAAAATGAGCAAGTGTCTAAATAATTTTACCAGACATATTTGACGTGGCTATTTGGAGCCTGCTCAACTTGTTGATCATTTGGATGAGAGCGCTGCTTGGGAAGCTGAGAAAGTCCAGCTCCATGCAGAATACCTGTGGTAAGAGAATTTAAGGTTTTTAGTAGTTGTTTTCTACAAAACAGTTACCTGCTGTAGTGATGTCATCTGTTAAAAGCAGTTCATAAAACAGTGCAGATCCAAAGTGATGTCACATCTCTGGAAGCTGCAGTCGAGATAATTCATTAAATATTACAATGCAAGAGTTGTGCACTTAACCCCAGTGCTCTTGCATTAGCAAGAATCAAGAAAAAACAGCAACCCAAAACACTGCACGTTCTAAAAATCTGCCATGCATTTGCAATTAAGAGAAACATAATGCTCCTGAGAGCCATCATTTCAGAGAAGGACTGGACGTATCTCATACAGTTTATCACAACCGTTGATAACTTCCTTGGCTAATATTAAAATACTTCCATGTATGTGCCACAGTTGGTACGAGTGTGGAGGAAAGTTTGCCCAGGCCCTCTGTGTTCAGTCCCTTAATCCGTCTGTCAAGCACAGCTCCGTATACATTCATGAGATCTCCCAGAGCACCTGGTTTATTGTGATCCCTTCTTAATGCCCACACAGAATGGAGACCAGAAGCAGCAGTTGAGCAAGGTTCTATAAGGGCCCAAAGCTGAAGCTGACGCAGTACGTATGCTTTCACATGGCTTGTGATCTTTTACAAATGAGCCATGGTCACCAGAAAGAGAATGCGAGGGTTGCCAAGCATTCACAAATTAAGTAGTTTTAAACATTTTAACAAGAAAGATGGGAAGGAGGCTAAGCAGTAAGCTGTAGTGTCATAAGGTTTAGTACAAAGCTACTCTTTGAGTAAACAAAGTTGTTTTTTTCTTTTTTTTTTGAGGGGGGGGGATGACTAATTAAGCATTCTATTGAAGGAAAAGGCATTTTTTGCATAAGAGTGTCAATAACTTAGATTCCTTTTTACACAATGGATAATAATTTAAACAAAACATCAGCACTGAGAAAACCCTTTAATTTTTAACACACATGTTGATGGTAATACTTAAAAGCAGCATCCCAGTTGTAACAGTTGGCTTACCGAGGTTCTCAGCATTATGTGAGTGAAAATGTTATTTACAGATGGAGAAAGAGAGAACATGTGTTTATTTCTGTGTGGTCCCCCACCCCTTGGTCCCCCCCCAGGAGGCACGGTCCCACTTCCAATCCAGTTGTGGGTAAGAGTTACTTGAACTCTTGTGTTTTCCTCTCACGCACTGTCAGCTATTATTGATACAATTTTGATGTTTTTTTCCTGGCTAACTCCTTTTGTCACATGCTCATGGAAAACATGACGCGTTGTGTACCATATCTGCAATGCAAAGTGTCCTTCTACTGTTACAAGTTTCTTGATAAAGACTGCTTTGAATCTAAACAGACTAATTCCACAGTCAACAAAAAGGACACAGTGCCAGATGACAACAGACAAAACTGATTTCACTGATACAGGCTTTACAGCTATCGGACGCGTATTTCAGGACGGCGGATAATTTCAACACTCCTACAAACCAGATGAAGTCGAGGCAATTGTTCTAAAGAATTACAGTAATTTATTTCTTTCAATAGATTACTTCAAGGAATGAGTTCTAAATGTAATGGGAAGTGTGGAAACAATATACCAAACTTAAGCTCCAGGACAATTACATGCATTCGAAATAACACATCACAAATACAAATGTGGGTAGCTGCTGAAGACTAGATCTTCAAGATTTGACCAGTGTAGTGAAGCAGGATTGATGACACTCTGTCCTTGTATCAACAGATCTTCCTGCCTTTCTCTCCCAACTGCCCCCCCAAAACCCACCTCTTTTTAAATATCTAGACCAGCAGCTTTCATTTCATGATGCTGGAAGCAAAGGAATCAGTGTGTTTTGGGGTTTCCTTCTTATCTTTGACAGTTTGTGGTGGTACAGAAGCATATACTTCAATGTGGAAGGATTCACTGCGATTGCTGCTAAGTGCTTTGTCCTGCCTTACAACCCACCTCTGGTAATTAAAAGGTTACCCACGTGCCTAAAAACAGGGCTGTTTTCTCACAGCTTGGGATATTCTCCCAAGAACATACCTCTCTTTGCACAGAGATAACCTAACTCTTGCCCTGCTGTCACAAAGCAATCGCAAAATAATGCTGTAATTGGGCATAGTGTTGCTCGATTACATTTACGTAAAGAACTCTTTTGTAAGCACATATGTTTCTGTAACTAATTCCAGCGTATTCCAACAATTACTTCATGCTTTCTGCATTCTGTGTTTCTGTGGCTGTACAGGACTCATCGGCAACACAAGAGAGAAGCACGACTTGATCTTTTAAGAAAATGATTACAACATTTGTAACTATGCAAATGTGGCACTTCTAACTCCTTCTCTAAGCTTCCAAGCTGAGTAATTAGACATAGCTGGCTGTAAATGAAGAGCATTTTAAAGATCTGGTCATGAAAATTGAAATGGACATGTTGGAAACAGAAAAACTCACCATATCCTGTTTGGGAGACAAGTTCAGCCGCACCTCCAATGGGCTTTGTAAAGACTCCCATAATGCCTTTTCCCACACCAGAGATAACACCTCTGGCTTTATGCCCTGCTGATGCTTGGCCCTCGGACACTCTCTGAAAATTCTTCATCGGCTGATCTACAATGCCAGCAATTGCACCTGAAGAAACAAGAGTCCCCAGAAGTTAGTGGAGATTAACGCCCCAGAAGAAGAAATCGTATCGCTGCAACTGAATGCTGTTTGGATTTCAGATGGTACTCCACCCACCTTACACAGCTATTTAGCATGCAACCAATTAAATAAAAAATACTTTAGCTTCAGTATAAGTTTAATTTCACTTAATTTTTTAATGTGTTTTGCTTTTTTAAACATTCAGATCACTTCATGTGAAAGCATATCTTCACCTTCTTTTCACCAACTACGTTCAAGGCTTCTGCTGAGTTGGTATAACTGAGCTCACTTGTGTAGCAATCCTGAAAATGCTTGGAATAAAATCCACCAGTTTTCTGAAGACTTTAGCTCTTATGGAAATGAGATTTTCACATAAGCCTGGGATAGACTTCATGAGAATAAAAACTGCCTGTATTCAATAGATCATTTTTATATCCTCTCCACTGCCAGAAATGTTCATAAGCTAATGCAACTTTTGATATATTACTAAGATTAGCAGAATTAGACGTTGAGACTTTTTGTTACTTTTTTTGTGAAAACGGTCATATTTTACTTTAATGTGCATGGGTCAAACTTTTACAAGTGACACAGTGACCTTCCCAGCTTTTAGTATCAACAGAGAACTCCGACTTAAATCTTCCTAAATGTAAACAGGTATGCGAGGCGGTACATTTCTTTGATCTTTAGTTTACTCGAGCCACTTAACCACAGACATGTCTCTATTATTGTAATTTTGATAGATAAGCTATTTGGAAATGGCTAAGAATACCATTGGACAAAGTGACATCAGTAGGAAGATGGTTTGCCTGATCCAACGTTCTTTGCTCAGCGAACAGCAAGTTCGTGGGCTCCTTGGCTAGCTCTTAGTTTGCAGCTTCTGCTGCAAACATCAAACCAAATAGCTAAAGACAGGACGGTGTATCCCCTTGGGAACTGGGAATTGTTACCGTGACGCTGGCATCTTTGAAGATACTGCTTTGTACGTGGAAGCAAAAGCAGGTATGATTCCTCAGATTCTGACAAGCACAGCAGAGGTATTTGGCCCCATGTGTTTACCAGCGTGACACACGCTAGTCAGTTAGCCGCTAACCAGCGTTCAGATGGTTTCAGTTACTGTTACTGGATAAACGAAGAAGTTGCTGACTTCGAACAACATGAGCTAATATTGTCCTTGTACGCTGCTGTTCTGCCCAAATAAAGATGAGGAGGAGAAGCAGAACACATTTTCCCAGATCCTTGTCCCCAGAATACTATCCACCGTTAATTCATGCAACTTGTATCCCACATAAAAGCCTCCCTTTCCCCTCAGAGCCATCGCTTCCAACTTCTGCATGTGCATAATTTGCTGATAAATAGACAGTATTTCTTCAGAAAATGCTGGTCTGCTTTTAATACGATACCCAGTTTTTAATGAGATCACTTGCTGAAGCTCAGCGTGCAGCTGATTTACTCCTCTTCGTTTATAAAGGTCACAAAACCTCCTTAATTTTATGTCGTGGAATTGATAGAATTTTCAGTTCACTCCTGTTTCACTAGTACTTACCAGCTGCTCCTGCTGCTTGGCTAAAATATTATCCAGCACCGCATTACACAATTGGGATTGTTTGTCCAGTCTTTTCTCTTGTACAATTGGGCTGGATTCAAAGAGATGAAACAATACTTGGTGTTCTGCTAAGTCACAGTATTGCATTACCCTGTGACCTCCTTCACCCCTATCTATCGAGGTCACCCACAGCACTGCGCTTTCAGAACAGAAGTTATTGCCTTATTAAACGTAATCCACCTAAGTCCTAGCACTAGTAAATTATTTACTGCAATACACTTGAGCAATGTTATAAGGTAATAATAAATAAGAGCCTACTCCAAAGGACCTGTGGTATGCTCCAGGCACTTCTCAGCTGGAATTAGGCCCAGAGGACAAGGAAACAGAATGGAAACTGCCGTGACTGTGTTATATAAGATTATTTATACAGTCCCCAAAATAATATATAGCCTAATTAGCCCGTTGTTTAGTGCTTCCACACCTTCTGTTATTCAGCTATTTACACGAGTTCTGAGCTTGTTTGTGGTGCCACTGCCCTCAGACCCTTTTGCAAGTTGTGTCTTCCTACCTGCAAGAAATACAGCCAACAGTATTCTCCCCTTCTGCTCCCCCTTTCTGGTCTCTTTTCTCAAACAACAACACGCTGTGCTCACTCCCACAAATCACATAACAAACTCTAACTGTGCTTCTTTAATGTAAGCAGTGGCTGGTCCTGCCACCTGTGTGTGGGGCAGTCAGATCTGTGCAGCTCCTTTCCTGTACACATCACATGTGAGAAAAGGAAAAGAAATATAAATGTAACACACACGCGAGGTTCACTGCTTCTCCTTGCACCAGAAATGGTATGAAGCAGATGTTCTGCGGTATCCATGGGGCTTCTTTTTTCCTAATGTGAAGTCAGTGGAAGAAGCACCATGCTGGACAGACCTACATCAGAATGCTTCTCCCCATTTGCTGCTGTTGGGTGTGAAGGAAGCAGAGCTTAAGGTACATGCCACGGTTCCTCCCTTTCCAGTCTCACCCTCACAGCCTGGAGGCAGCTCTAGTGTCCTGCTGTCCCTTTCTCCATACTGTTTCTTACCCTTTATTATTATTATTTATTATTTTTTCATGAAAATGGTTCCCCATTCTTCTTTCCTTCCATACCCTAGGCATTCAATTTTATATGCATGTCCGCATATGTACACACGCATTATGCCTGTATAAAGAAAACCTCAATAAAATTAAACACCGAAGCAACAAAACAAAAACATATTCTTCCATTACTGGACCAAAGAAGTTCCAGCAGCACTGTAACATCTGCTAAGCATCAGCTGGGGTGCACTCTAGTTAATACATGTTGCTCAGTAAGCATAAAAAAGATACTTTGATAACTACAAAATTCAGATAGTTCAGAGTATATCACTGCATTACTTCAAGAAGAATTTGATTACTGGAAGCAATTGGTTCCTGCTCGGATTGACAAACAATATTTGGTAAACGTAACAAAAGCGTGGCTCACAGAATTTAGCAAAGGTCGGTTTGCTTGCAACAAACTCTTCCAGACCAAGGAATAATTGGAAATGTTCCCAGTCCTTCACCATGAGAAACGGGCCCTGCTCTGACAGGAGGCCGCAAGCTAACAAAACTGAAAGTGTTTCCATTCCTTTCTGCTATTGTCCTTCTCGGTTGCTGCAAGTTTATTATACTGAAAATAACATCACATGAAAATACAGCTAAAATAAAGTGCACCTGTTGGCTCACGTTTGCCAATTTGTACAACTGGTGCGTGGAATAGCAGGACCTGCAGGGCTAGCATTGGCTCTCAGTATTCAGTTTAGAGATAGTTAAACATCAAGCGGCCTTGATTCAGTGGCTGTGGCACTATAAGATCAACAATAACATCCCTTCATCATAGAAATCTGAATTTCTGCAGTCCAGGCTTCATCTTCTCCACAGAACAATTACAAAAAGTAAATAGCATTCAATAGCGCTTTAGAAATTGTGAATAGTATTATTATTATTTTTTTTTCCTGATATTTATCTCCTTTTCAGTTATTCAGAGAGGACTGACTTTCTCACCAAGCTACTTCACTGAGGTACTTTCACTAGGACCAGTAGCTGAAAATAAGGCCTATCATTCCAATATTCTCTTCTACACTTGGCTTATTATTTTAAGCTTGACCCTGTCAAGCAAAATACAGAAGATTATTCCTTGGTGGGGAGTGCCTGTCATCTAAACATTTTATGTACGATTTCACTGTATTTTTGTCTGATCACATAGTAGGAAAAAGCCCATCACGTGTCACGAGTTTTTGCTTCTTCTCATGTACAAATGTGACTAAAATGACCCAGTATTCTCCCCCAAACTAGTGAAGAAGACAGCCAGCCAAAGATAACAATCGAATCAAACAACACCCTGACAGTGCTTGAGTCATTTAAAACGAGACAGGACAAAGCACTTAAGAATGTACCACTGGGAACAACTTGCACTGAGGAGGAGACAAGAGTACAGAACTTTGGCCCTGATTCAGCAAAGCTCTTAAGCACATGCTTAAGCGCTTTGCAGAATTGGGGGTCACCACGAGCCAGACTTTTGGAAAAATCAGAAAAACAGCTCCTCGTTCTGCGTAGATACCGCAGCGTATCGGTGAGCCGAGCGCTCCTGCATGCCGGTGCCTAGGCATGAAATCTACACTTGCAGTTCTTCAAGCTGCTCGCCCAAGTCAGATGGTTTTTGCAAACATGACAGCACTTTGACCGTCCTATAAATCTTTTTTACACTTCTCCATGTTACAATTATAATGTCACAGAAATTACGGTTCAGGGGGTGTTGCTCTCTGCATTCCTGTACTGATCTGAACTTTTCGTGCTTGTGAAGGAATAGAACAGAGCAGCTCCGGTTTGTTTTGTTACATACGAAGAACCTGGATGTCTTTTTGCAGAGAGCATTTTCATGCTTATTCAGAACGTGGTGAAAGGAAGCAGCACGGCAGCAGTTCCCTTCGGCTACAACTGTTTTTGGAGGGAAGGCACAATATCCATGGGGCTGAACGGTCAGAAACAGCTTTCTGATGCGTCTGTAAAAACTGAAACGCAGGTCTAAGCATAACTGAGGTCTCGGTGCCAAAATTCATAAGATAAAATTCATACAAATTCATTCATATATTTCTGACTCCTCCCTTAGTGACAGGTCCCATAACTGCCATTTTGCAGTTAGGCAGTTACCCTCGTTATTTATTCGAATGCTTAGCTCCCTGCATTGCTAAGAGAGGACGTATTTAGCAGTGAGGACTTTCTAAATAGGAACAGTGGGAGTAGGAGCAGGGTCCCAGCTTGCAAAGGAGCTCTCTTTAACTGCTGACATGAAGTTCTAAGTTTCTAATAAGAAGTTTGATTTCTCAGGAAAATTAGGGATGCTGGAATTGTAAATCTTGATTTCCTAAACTCAGACATCCTCCTGCAAACAACTGAAGCCTTGTGCACAGGGACACTTCATACCAGAACAGTGCCTTTGTGAGCGTGTTTCACAGCTCCCTGGCTTTCCTGTACAGCAGAAACTTTTAAATTAACAGAGCCAAAGCTATAGGTTGTGCTCTGCAGCGTGCACTCACACGTTAAGCTCTGAAGGGTTCTGCTGTGTTGGTGAAGGTGAAAGCCACCACGTTATCTTCCTGCCTTATTAATAACTGAGCTGGGATCACCAAACCATTTCACCAGCTCACATACAGCAGGCTGACACAGTGCTTCTAAAAGTATAATCTTTCATCCAGCTTCTGAACCTGGCTGCCCTTAGCCCAATAAAACAAGAAGGAAAAAGAAAACCTCCTCTGAAGTGCCTTGGATTTGCAACACCAGTAACAGCTTACTATTGGCGTAGTAGCTACTAACATAGGAAAGTTCTCCTTCGTGCACCGTTCTCCCAGGGCACTCGCTTTCCAGTTTACAGGCATTATCAAATGACAGTGCTTCACATCATCTAACCTTATTGCTTAAAATAATTTCCAGTAACTTAACCCAAACTTGTAACATTTTTACCACTTCCTCTTTGGGGCTTTCAGGGTTGCGGTTGCAAATTTAGGAGCTGTGTACACTACTGAAGATTAGGAAAGAGGACAAATCCTTTCAAGCTTCGGCTCTTCTAACCTTTTGCACTGGGCTGCTTTTGGTCACTTTGATCTCTAAGGGATTCATACTCTTTAAGACGCGCTAAGGAAGTCTGCCAAACAACACAATGCTGCATTCCTCTGTTATGTGACAAATTGAAGGAGCCTAAAAAATCCAGCCCCTTACTGCAAAACCTCTGACAGAAATTTTTCCAATGCGGGTTAGTTTTCAAAATTTTAGGTGCTATTTTGAAGCGGCCAGGGCAATCTTCACTTCTAATCAAACCACTTGGCTGCTGGATTAATACAATCACACTGAATCACGATGATCTGGGCCTCTCTGTAAAAGCAGAACTCTTCATCGAAGCTTACTTAACATCTGTGCCAAGTTCAAGTGGTTTTCAAACAAAACCGAGAATCCCCGATATCTACAGCGCATCAAAAACAATCAGCTTCAGAAGGCATTCCTATAACTCGCTGAAAAGTAAACACCAGCGTGGTGACGTCTTTGTGCTGACTTAGCCACAAGTCACCCTGCCCCATGCAGAACATCCTTTTCTTCAGAGATTTTCACCAGGTTCCGATGAAAACATTTCACAGAGAAAGCGAGCGCCAATTTGCGCTGTATCTGCAATTATTTTATCAGCAAAAATCACACAGCGAAGTCGCTAGACCTTGATGAAAACAAAGCGTATCTCATACACACGCAGTGTGACTATGTCACAGAAAAATAACAGACAGTGCAGTTATAACTCACACGTAGAAAAGGCTGCTGAGCAAATCAGAAAACAGTATTATCACCCAACTTGATATTTAATGGTACGTTACCTAGAAGGCTAATGCCTAAACGAGAGAGCCCTTGTCTCAGTCCTTCTCCCAGATTCTCTGGAAGCTGCCTTCTCCATTCTTCCTGTCTGTTGTAATGCTCCTCATCCAGCGACAGCCTATCCATATTCCGAGCAAGACTTGTTGCCAGATTGGTAATTGACGTCAGTGTACCTAAATACATGGAGATATACATTTGGGTCTGGATCAGAATGCTTTAATTTAAAACACAGAGTTGTTTGCTGCCTCACTGAAATACTGCACTTACGAGCAGAACAGCAAAGTTAATTGAAAAGTTGCCCACGTGTAACATTCTTTACTATTCGTGAAGCATCGCCACGCTGCTTCTGCGGTCCGCATCACGCCTTCCACATTAGCCCCCGCCAGGTTTGCCCAGCCAGTGGGAAAAGCAACTCATTCAAACATCCCTCCCTAAGTCCCACACTTCTGTAAGTCTAACCTAAATGGAGTGGGGGCGATGGGAAGGCAAACAAATATGTATAGAATGAGCCCACAAGGACGTCTCCTGAGCGAGCCTGACTCACCAGCAAGCAGCTGCAGCCACCTCTGCCGGCTGCCCGGAGCCACGCGATGGCACTGTTTAGACAGACTTTGCAAAACAAAAGCTGCTTGTGTTTTAAATCCAGCTCTGCCCTTCTGTCAAAACCCATCCACATACTTACACAGTTATGACAACTGTATCTGCTTTTTTTTTTTAAAAAAAAAAAAAAAAGAAATAATAGCCACGATGAGGCAACACAGTGTAGGGTTTCTGATGGTTAGCAGAAGTGCAGAACACCTTCGATATTTCTGAAGTTATCACATGAAATACTGGCTGAGCCAAGCTGGGTTTCCCAGTGGGAGGTTTAAAATTCTGAAGTTTCTGAAACATTCTTACGCGCTGTAGTTAAGCAGTGATCTGTTTAATACATAAGATGTTATATACGAGCTTTGTTACCCTCCCAGCATTTCACCGCAGCCCAGCAAGCCAAATAAAGCTGCAAGCAATATTGTTTAAAATTTTAACACGTTCTTTAACGATGCGTTACAACAAAGCAGCGGTAGGAGCGTCAGAATGAAAAAATTACCTTTGGAAATGTGTTTTACAAACGACGTTGTTCCTCTGGAAACACCACTGACAAATGCTCCTGGGCCTCTGGTCAGCCCCTCGTATGGGAGCCTAAAGAAATCAGCTATGCCGTTCCCTATGCTTCTCACCAGACTAGCCGGGCTTCCGAGGATTTCCAGAGATCCAACAACCCAGCCTGTGTGGAGAAACGAGGCAAATGTTACGCCTGCAAAAACTGCAGAAGCAGCAGTTGTGAAAAGGTTATTCCTTAATTCTCTTTTTCACACTAGAATTCATCGCATTATGAACTTCCTTTGAGCAAAACACGGGAAATAACTCATCCACTATGAATTCAGAAATGGCAATCTTTCATACTTCGTAAATCAAAGAAATCCTTCTGGCAAACTCGCAAATAGCTTTAGAATGACTTCCTTCCAGGAGCTTCCCGTATTTCTGCTAAAAGGGTGTTAGGGAGGTGGGTGCTGGGTTCTCACAGCTACGGGGGAACAGCACTGAAAGTTCAGACTGCTCGGTCGGTTTCAAACGCTGTAAGGCAACGTCGTGATTTCACATCCTTATGCGATAGAATCGTGACAGCGCGTTTACACTGATACAGGGTACTGCCTTACGGGGAGTGTGGAGGTCAATTGCTTGATGGAGTGTTAGGAAAGGGGATGCAGATTTTTGACAAGTGCTTAAGAAGTTATTTTAAATCCACCCCAACTCTTCTAAGCTGATCATTTTGTTTCAAAGCGGAGTGAAAGCCAGACAAATGTCTCTTTCTCAGTACAGTTGTGTAAACAGCGATGACATCTACATGCTGATTAGGTTACTCATAGGGGAGTATTCCCTATGCATATCCCATGAGAGATATCTGCGGATCTGCTTTCCTATATGAATACAAGGTTGCCAGCAGCTTGCTGGACGGCCAAGTGTGCAGCAATCTGAGTGAGCCTTGCTGGAAAGCTGCTCGCAGGTCTTGTCTTTGTCAGGCTGGCTGGCAGCAGGTTTATTAGGGAAACAGTGCTGCAAAACATTTTTTTTTTTTGCGGTCCAGAGAGAGGGATTCAAAACCAGCAATGAATATGAAATGGGAACTGCCTGCTCTTTGAGCCTCAGCATCAAGAATCTCCACTCGTGCTGTCAGAGCCACACGAGGCACGATAGGGACAGGCAGCTGACGGACGTCCAGAATTGCCTCCTGCTCTCCCGCCGAGGGCCCTTGATCTGCACTGCCCTCCTCATTCCCGTTCCGTCACCACACACTCCTGCTATCCAGATGCTTTCCTTGTTTGCTAGTAACCCCTCCCAGTCACTCCTGTGGAAGGCTGAATCATGAAATTCAACAGAAGAGAAAATGTTGCTCATATGAAATGAATTAATCTCATACTATCATTCTAAGCTCCCGGAAAATCTATTATTCTTGTTGAATCTGTCCCACATTTCAGCCCTGGCAGGTTGAGAGCTCCAGTACAAGCAGTATAAAAAGTGGGAATCGCGCTGGACATAAGGAAGTGGGTGGGATGCACTATGTAAACAAAAAACAAGCACTGCTGGCAGCTGGACGAGCAGAGGCCCCGAGCACTCAGCCCTGCCGGCCCAACAGCGTCCCATCCCACTGGCAGCCCGCACTGCTGGGGACCCAGAGGAAGCCAGCGCTGCAGGCCGGGCCTGCTACTCCCTCCGTGTCATATTTTTAACAAATTATGCTTGCCACTGTGTGAAGTGATGAAAAGCTGGAGGGGCGGGGAGACATGTACGGATGGAAAAGATGCTCTTTCTGCTTTTTCTGATCAATAATGTTGCAACAATCCCTTACAGAACAGATGCATCTCGTTATTTTTAAATGCTTTTGGCATTCCTGAAGCAGTTGCTCCATTCTCCAAGGTGCCACTGTCACTGCGTGGCCCCTCTGGCCAAGGCAGGCCTGACAGGACAGCAGAGCCTGACAGCTTGCCTGAGCACCCAAAGCAGTGAAGGGGCATTGTGAGGTGACAGGTGGGGGCTACAGGACACAGTGAGGCAATGCCCCGCAACACGTGAGCAGAGCCACCAGGCTGCAACATGAGAGGCTCCAGCTCCACGCACCTGCTCAGCCAGAATTCCAGGAAAAACCATAATAAAACCAGGACTTGTTACACCCAGCCCTGGTCTGGGGGTTGTCGGTTTTGGGAAGCACTAAAAGCAGTGCACAGGAGGAGCCATGTGATCTATGGTAAGGGTGGCACTCCTTGGTCAGTGCCGAGAGCAAAAGTCATGGCTATCCATTGCAAGTATGGACAACCCAACCCAAGGAAGAAGTGTGGAGTAAGTTGGGAACAAGAAAACAATGAATCAGGAGTAATCGCTCAGTTCACGAGTTCTGTGCAGCTCTGCAAATCATGTTAGGGTACCATTTCCTTATGCTTAGTAATTATATCCACTAATATAAAAGGATTATGACTGCATTAGGAAAAAGTCACTGCATTTCCTTTGTAGGCAACTACAGGGCTAGATGTGGTTGGTAGCAGTAATATTTTCCAACAGATTTTTAATAACTTTCAAATATAAGCTAACTTAATCAGAATAGGATGGGAGATTTCCATTGCAAGTTGTGCTAATTTAAGACAAGCAGCACTTATCAGTGCTGCAGGCGTGTTGGAACTAGATCATCTTTGAGGTCCCTTCCAACCTAAGGTATTCCATGACTCTATGATTCTAATCAGCATGTTTGAGCAGAGCTCTTCAGCCCCATTCATCGCCTACCAGACTCTGAGCGTGGCTTCCCCTTCGTAGCACATGGGGTAGCCTGATACAGCCCCATGAAGAGGTTGTGGGGTCAATCCTGCCCCTTCCACCGGGTGGCAATGATCTTGAGCACAGATGGAGGCAAAACAGGACTGTATCCCACAGGGAGTAGAAGCACACAGCTGTATGAGAATGCTGCTTGTGCAGATGCTGCAATGATTTATGAATGGGACAGCGGTGAGCAGAAGGGGGTCAAACAGCCCCTCATCTTGCAGAAGATTAACATGGTTTAAATGCAGCAGAACAAGCCCTCTTCCACAGGAATCCAATCCAAGAGCTGCAACTCACCTGACAGTGAGGAAAGGATTTAGTCTGCAGACCATATAATGCTTTCTACTGGAATTTTTCCTTCTCTTTAACTTTGTTGACACGGTCAGCCTTTTGACGAGTGTGACAAACTCTTTGTAATAAAGCAGATGCTTTGCCTCCTCAGGCAAAGACTTATACACAAAATCCACCATTCTAATCATGGTAACTCCTTTCAAAATACACATTAGTTTTAACGCTGAGAGGGATGTAATTAATAGCTAAATATAAGCTTATGTGCTTTCCTGAACAGAAGTTCCCCTGAAGCAAACCTTATTTCTTAATATTTAAATCTGTTTGATTTCAGGCTGTCAGGAGCCCAAAGCAAGGGGTGGCCTGTGCACTGCTGCACTCTGCCGGAGTAGCACAGGAGGAAAGACCAACACCAGGTACAGGAATCTGTAACTAGCACATGTGCCTCACCTGGGATGTTGCAGATGAAAAGCCAATATAACCCCAATTTCCTGCTGCAGTCTATCACCACTCGTAGCACCACTCCCACCCAGTTGTGGGGAGGCAAATTCACACTGGGGACCACGACTGGCCACAGTTTCACTCTTAATTAGCAAGAAACTAGACCTCCCCTTTTGTACTATGGGATTTGACTATAAAGCAAATCCAAACAAGTAGCAAAAAGCAAAACCTGCAAATTTTGCAAGCAACGACATATGGAAACACTGAATCCATGCATGATGCTACGGTGTACAGTTGCCATATTCAGCTGTACGAACCAGGGACAAACACAGTGAAATACCAGATCAGTACCTCACTATTTCTGTTTATAAATATCTGAAATGCATGCATACATTTTTGATATGTGTGCACAGAAATCAGGTCACAACTACACTTACAGTACAAATGTACGCATCAGATTTTCAGAACATCAATATGCAGGAAAATAAACCCAGTGTTTCAGTGTGGAGTACGTGACTTTTCTGTGATGGTGGAGAAGCCTCTTTGTCTTTCAGGTACAAAATCTGCTGCAGACTAAAAGAATTTACACACTAAATAACTTCATTATTTATAGATTTATATATATAAACTAATATTTACAGGAAGCAGAATGTACCTGCTAACCTCCCGGACTAATTGCTCACTATTGACCCTATCTGGGAAAAAGTTAGTAACAGCAAACTTCATAGTCCTTGGATCAAAGGACAGCAAACATCTGTGTGCCAGTTTAGCATGAAGGCTGTATGAAGAAAGACAGATTCCTAATCATAAACTGCAGCCAAAAGGAGTTTTAACAACAAAACAACATTCAGGGCTATAATTTACTCCTGAATGCAAAGCAACATGCTGAATAATTTGATTAAATGTAGTTTTGGGGACTTTATGTGAGGAATGTGAGTTGATTCTGTCTAGCACTATAATATAAAATGACAAAACCTAAGCCAGCTAGAATACATTTTTATGCTGTGTTCAGGGTTTAGTAAAGCCTTCAGGCGGCTGGCTAATGTTTAGCACAGCTTTACAAATCTTCACTGTTGTCTGCTCGGCCATTTTATTTCCCTTCTGTCACATGGTGGGACGTGAAATGCATCTCAAAACATCGTATCATTACCGAACAGTAATTGCATGGTTAACATCTAGATTACTCAGCCTGAGAGACAATTACAGAATCCTGGCACCTAATAAAAATGTTACAGGTTACGAAAAAGTACTGACCTGCTCTGAAAAGTGCTCCAGCAGCATAATGCATGGCCAAGGCATGGACAAGCTGCCTGGCAGTGGTGAAGATGGGTCCTCGCTCAAACACAGAGAAGGAGAGAGGGGTGTGATCTGAAGCTATATAGAGTTTTAATGAAGCATGAATGCTGACAAGCAGATTAACAGGCTGTATTGTTAATTTTCTTAACTTCACTGGCTTGACTAAAGCTCTCGCATGCTCTCTCACTTGTTTGGGTAGTATCTGGGTAGCATCATAAATATTCACAGACTGCCAAGCGCCTTTGTTTTCTGGAAGGTATGTATCAAATAGAGTCTTAATGTAGTAAACAAAGGTGTCTTCCACATAGAGCCTAGCTGGTTTGAGTTCAAAGCTGACATCATTCACATGAAACGTGAAATTCTCTTCTTCAGAAAAAGCAATGTGAAGCTTTATAAAGCAGTTTTCCTTATAGGTTTCAAAATCTTTGTTAGAAACAATGAGGTTGTTCACTCTTGACCACTGCATGGCCTCATTTTTCTCTCCTTGGCACAGCAGGACCGCAAAATGGAAATTGGATTTGCTGTACAACTGATTGTCCAGTTGCAAGTCTTCACAATACACTTGGAGACTATAAAACGGTGAGAGGCCTTCCCCGGTGTCCCGCTGGAAGTCCTGTGACGAGGGTCTCAGGCAGCTGCTTGTTGGGGCCACGTGGAGGAAGACGTTGTCTGCTGTGAGCCGCAGGAGTTCAGATGACACTTTGTGATTTGTGATGTCGTCACACACAGCAAGACTTAGCTGACTGATAAACATTTTCAAGGACAGGCTCTGCTCTTGACCTCTAGATGGCAAGGAAAAAAAGTTTGTTACTTTATATACATATATTCAGTTCAGCTAGCTTCTTACTTACAAAGCCAACAGGAGATACCTGCGTTTCATAACATGGGAAACTCCCCGTGCAAGTTCTGCTAATGGGATTTGACAGCCTTGATCACCACAGTGGGTATCACCCAGGAGATCTTCCAAGAAGTGGAATATTACAGATCTATGCCAGGTTTCTCCTTCTTTCTTACCAATCAGCAGGATAGTTTGGACAGGAATTCCCTATATACACAGTACTGCCCTATCAGATTTGTGATATAGCCACATATTAAAGTAGACAAATGAAATTTTCTAATAACTGAAGTACAGCTGTTACAGAATTTTCTTGGAGCCACTACTGAAGGTTTCTATAACGGATCCATTTCACATTATCAAAACGGAATGCCCTCCAACTAAACCACCATGGTATGTGTATAGTGATGGCACTGGGGGCTTCACCCCCTCCAGTGTTAAATGCTCTTTGCCAAGTTTAACTAGCAAGCAAACTATTATGTACTGATAATGACCAATATCTGAGGGATTAATACTTAATTATAGCTCAAATAAAATCAGTACAAGACATTCCACTCTAATTGTAGCACCACTGCCAGAGGCCAGGCAGTAGAAATAGGTAGTGTTGTAACCACATTGAGCCTGAGCACCAGGCTGTGGTGCGTTACAGAAGTGAGGAAGTCTTCTAAGAAAGAGCGTTATAATCGGGAGCAGTTAATTACTGGGTGTAAGATTATTTCCACAGTGCCTTCACATCAAGCTTCCCATCGGTTTTAGTGGGAGCTCATATGATTAAAGATGACAGGATCTGGTTAAACGCATTTTAAATCTACAAATGCACTCAAAATTAATTACAATTGGAAATGCTTTTTTTTAAATGAACAACTCAGGACTTCTTTTTGTACCAGACATGTAGTGTTTACCCTAAAGCAACTTGTCTTTTGATGTCAGATTATCTTTTTTTAACTGTGATACACAGAACATAACATGTGGTCTAAACATACGCCACACAGTATGCGGCAATATTAAATAAAACAAACAGTTAAGCCGAAGTTTGTAAGTCAGTTAACACTTAAAAAGCTGACTGTCTTCTCTGGACTATTTGGATATGCTTTTACCATCTTTTATTTGCTTTATGTACCTGTTGAGGTTGATCTCAATGGGTCCTGCTTTTCCCTCTGGGGCCAATGTTATAATTATTGTTCCACCCTGATGGACAATGTCCACATAAACATAGCCAAAACCAGTCAAGAACACAACCTAGTGGAGAGAGTTAGAACAAGTTCAGAATGCTACTGAAAATCCTGTTTTTAATCCGTCAAAATGTGAATAAATCCTATTAACAAATTCTGATTGAGATCTTTTACTCAAATCATAACACCATTCAGGAAAAAATAGAAACAGTTTTCAACACTTCAGAAAACAACAGCTCTGATACTGTAAGTATCAGAACTTGCACATCATTCTTTAACTAAATACATTTTAATAAGAATGTTCTTCTACAGGAATAAGCAAGACATGCTTGAGGGGAGGAAGTTATATTAATAAAGAATAAACAGAAAATTTTATTTGTGATTTTGGACCAACGATGAAGGTGTATTCCTGAAGCGCCACAAAATCCCACCTTCTCCTCTGGAAAACAAGCACTACGTCAGCAATATCTTGCTATGCTGTAGCTCACAGCTGGTTATATGAATGGTTGATAGCACGATGCAAAACAACAGAATTTTAAGAAGGAAAACTGAAAAAGTAATGTGGATTCATGACAGCTTGCTTAATAACACTGGGCATGTTTTTAAGCCATCTACACTGGCTTTCTGAGAACACCTTCACGTGCAAGGTGCTGTCACAAAGAAATGGCAAAAGTCTACTGTAGTCTTGCTTACACACGTGCCAACTTTTATTCTGAACAAGTTGTCCTTAGGAATAAATTAGCCTGGATTTTTTTTTTTTAATAGACATTGTTTGTGGAGCTTCATTATGCAGTATTTCCATGCAAGTTTTGTGTTTTTCCAGAATATTAGAAACTCCTTTCAGGTTTGGAAAACTTGCAGCAGTCCTTGTTAGCATAAGCTGGCTTCTGCTTTCTTCTATACCTACTATCTGCACAATTATTCACTAGACAGTAATGACAGGAGCTATCATTTAAAGGAATTCAAACTCAGGGAACAACACAAAGATGATGGGGTAACACAAGTGAAACAAGCAGTTGTTTGTCTTGAACAATTTTTACTGCTGTTAACAAGTCACCATAACAAAAAGCTCTCAAAAATTCATTAGGATCAGCATTAAAACTGATTCTAGCTTTGTTATTTATTGTGCAGATATTTAATTCACCAAATTACATGTCATTCTTCTGAGAATTACGTATAAGAATTTTAATTACATATATCAAATTGAATCCTTTGCTTATCTGAAAGTTATTCTTCATCTTGCACTGGTGGAAAAAAAGGACATTTACTGTCTTATCAGTACAGCCTCTCTATTCTATAAATCCTCATGGATCTTAAAGATCGGCCATTTTAATTCCGATTTCAGATAATTCGGATGATGATGGACAGCACAGACATCTACCTTAAGTGTTAGCAAATTTATGATTTTTTCTTTCTAAGGGGAGCAAGAAGTACCTACTGAGATAGAGTACAAGTTACTTTCAATCCTCTACAGTACCAGTTATTTCAGTCTTGATCAAGTTGCACGTGAAGTCAAACGTAATGCTATTAGCACATTCATTATTTCCTTACATTTACAGTTTTCTAGGAGAAAGACTGATTGAGAAATCATAGGAGACTCTCTACATGTAAACCCTGAAACTTCAATAACAGAAAGCTACAATTTTTATCTGGAGAGTTCTTCAATAGACAACGATCCCCAAATGTTGTCTTAGCATTTTATTCCTTCTAGGAGCCAGATACTTATAAAGAACCCTGGTCTGGCATAACATTAATGACTGAAATTTGAAACCTTGCATTGCTTGAGTGGTTTGCTGAATGAAACTGAACTACTTGCTATATAACATAACACTCAATAATCAAGAGCATTTTGTGATTGGTCCCCGGGGAAAACATCTGAAACTAGTATTTCTTTCAAAGAGCCAAGCAGTTTATGTTGATTCCATGTAAACTAATGACTTCAAAGATGGAAAAAATTCCCATCAAAAAGAATTACTTCAGTCAAGGAAGTTTTCATTTACCTCAAAACAGGAGAAAAATAACAGAAGGAAAGAATTTTTTTTTTTTTTGCTTTATAAAGACACGGTTAGCTTCTGTGAAGACACAGAGGGAGAATAACAGTGATGACTCCTATAAGATGTAATAAAGTTACCGAATGGAAGAATTTTCTTGGATCTTCTGGGATTCTTTGTTTCCAGGGGCCAGAAATTTTCAGGACTTATTTTTCCAAAGAATGCCTTGGACTTGCCAGGTTGATCAAAAATAAGGGAAAAAGTTCAGCACTACCAAATCTGAATTTTTGATCTAACTATTTTTAAAATCAGCCACTGCCAAATACATATCTGTATTCAAAAATTCTACAGGAAGAGGCTTAGGAAGGAAAGGTCCCAAGAGTTAAAAAAAAAGCAAACAACAAAACTAACAAAAAGGATATGCACATCGCAGGGGAACAATATACTATGTAGGTCAAGAAGACAGGGATTTATGCTGTGAATCAGGAAATACTTTATAGCGATTTACTTGTGTTCCTTGATTGTTGATGTCCACAAAATCACTCCATTCATTTACTAATTCATCAGATGATATCACTTTCAGAAGAATGCTGGGTAACAAATCTCTTGTTCTGCAATCTGGGTAGCTGGAGACTTGATGGTAAAGTTCATGATGAATTGAACATTCAGCTGGAATCTTTCTACAATAAACTTCAAACTTTGGTGTATCTGAAATGTATGTATATAAAATATATAAGATTAGGGCTTTCTAAAATCCATATTAAATGAAAAACAAACCTATGTGTATGCAAACTAAGAAGCTTCTAAAATACTCTGCCTGAAATATTACTAAGGAATAAAAACATTACTTTCCTATTAATTGGAATTGTTTGAGTGTGGTTTTTTTTCTTTTTTTTTCTCCTACTAAGATTTATAAGTAGACCAAAACACATACTGAATTTAACTTTGTACTGGAGATAAAGGGAAATCATTTATACTACCACAGTACACTGTTTTTAATTCCTGTAAACAACATACCTTTGAAGTTCTCTTTTACAAGCAATGAAATGGAGCACCTGTTGTGGATAATTATACGAGGACTTGGATCTTCTGTAAGTGTTAGGTATGTCACGCCAAGATGCTCTTGATAAGTCAGTATTATAGCCCTAAAACAAACGAAAATACATTTTAATGTGTACGTTTTGAATGAAACTTATAGGTGTTATTACCCTGGGCATATAAATACATCCCAAACTACAATCTAGAAGTTCCTTTGTTATCAACTTACAATTCCACCAATACTTACATAGATAGGCAAGTACCTGTCTTCACAAAGCATTACATTGAAACAGAAGAGCACACAGAAGTAGAGTGAATCACATCAGAGAAAGAAATCACTTCATGGAGACCACTTATGAGTTAAACTGTGCTCGTGTGTTTGCAAGATGAGAGCCCTAGCCAGCGGAGATTTATATAAAATTAAAAACATGAGATTGTAAGCCCAAATTTTTAACATAAATCTTTAAAATTTTCCAGAAGAATTTGCACGCATACTTTTCTGACACACATGAAAGATATTTTAAACAAACACGTAAATCTGTAGCTGTCTACTCCCCCAGGATGATCCACAATGCCCCTTCAAACACTGATGTTACGGATCATCACTACATAAATTTTCAAAATGAAAAATCAATTAACAGTGTTCTACTCATTAGCTACTTAACCATAAATGCCTCCAAGCAAATTCTTTTTTGCATGTGCACATTTGACTATTTCTAAGAAAAACTTCACCTTATGGTGATTTTTACAATTCAAACACCCTCAAAATTTGCTCCAGGTCCTCTACGACTGTCTCAAAATTACAAAGAATTCTTTTTGTGTTCTTCACATTTTGGTGATTTTTTTTTTTTAAGTTGAAGCCTGTGTGGGCACCTTTAGTACCCATAATAGTATCGAGCACTTTAGGCAAGAGAAAGATCATACAGCTAATAATTTATACTGATGTAGCAACTCTGTTCCCTTCAGCAGATTATTTCTTTTTTATATCAGTAAAAGAATGAACAGATATACATATCAGGTCTGAGAATTAAAACTGGGCATCTGACAAGCCATCGGACTTTTATTTTTAGCTAACTGGATGCATTTGTTTGGAAGCAGAATGCATGTTTGAACATTTCAAGATTCAAAACTTGGAAGTCTTTTCTCGCTACAGTCTTAAAATAGTTTCTTGCTTGTATCACTTTTCCTGTTTTTCTCTTACTAAAATAATACTTTTACCACCCCTAAACAAAACCTACATTTTTCTATGGTATTACTACACATTGTCCTTAAGATCTTAAATTGGTACAAAAAAATTAAGAAGGATCGCAACCACAAATGTAAGCTTTTCATTCTCTTCTTTTGTATGCATGTATAAATAGAAGCTTATACCTTATAAAAATCGTACAACTTGTACAAGATCATAACATTAAACCATTTACAATAAAACCATCAAAACCATCAAAAGATAACAATTTTTAAATTAAAGTAAGGCTTGCCTTTACATATGGGGGGCATGTGTTACTCTGACTTCCGTATTAATCTCTTGCAATTTGTTACTAGCTGAGGCTTTACAGCAACAAGGAATGTTCATTATTCATGACTGTTCAGCATTAAGTACCTGGTATAAAATCTGCTTTCCCTACGAGCCCCGATGGGCACTGCCACACTCTGTCTGGGAACCTCCTGTTTAATCACAGCTGGTAGGCTCCAGAACTCAGAGCTGCCAGCACAGCCACCTGGACTGAAACTCAGCAGCATGCACTTTTCAGGAGGCGTCCCTGAAGTTTCAGGGCCACTGTCCACCAACAGGTCCCAGCATGGCACAGAAGTCAGCGTTTCAGAGTTTGGTGCCCTGCTTGGCCCAATGCTGAACACGGTGCTATCTGGTGAGTGGAAGTCCTGGAGAGAAAAGAGAGGGTAGTGGGGGACAAGCTGGCTCATAAGAGGGTTTTTATTCATGCTGGTCTCGCACAGAACAGTTTCAAGTAGCCACTGGGCCTCAACTAACTAAAAGCTGCATTGAGTCTCCTGTTTTAAGAGCTATTTGGCCAAATTCTGTCTTCATTTATACTTAAGCAGTTTAATCAAGCACAGTTATATATAGTCCACTCTCCGTTGCACAAAATAACTCCATCAAAAGCAACAGTTACATCACTCTATAACAACTGTGAAAAGAAAATCCACTGATAGATTTAGTAGTGGACTCCAGCCTCACCATTGTTCCAATTCCCTTTAAATTCCCCATAAGACTGTCACAAAATGCACAATGCACAAATATAGATACTGATATAAAGAAAGCTAATGCAGAAATAAATCTATACAGAAATAGGGAACTTTAAAAATACGCTGATCTGCCGACTCCTCTCCAGTTCAAGAAATCTTTCCACACATTTTACTACTAATATAATATTCAATAAATTTATATAAATTGTTGACTATACGCATGTTTTGGTTCCTGAGAGCTTGTTCTTAATCTACTGAGTGATTACTATAAAGCTGATATTCACATTTTTATTCAGTTTCCTGAAATACATAAACCTTGGGCACGACCCTAGTTCTGCAGCCCCGTTCAGATAACTGGAATCTTCCCAAAAGGGTAACGAAAACTTTTCAGCCTGCCAGGCCAATATTCTCTTTTACATGCAAACTCAGTAAAAATTCACAGAACAATTTCAACAGCTACTACAGATTATGCTGCTTATTTTACAGAAATGGCCATTAGTGTCTGAACAGATGGAGAACAGGCAGAACTAATTGTGTAACGTGCAAGAATCTCCTGCTTTGCACAAAGTTTGATCACAGTTAATTACTGCAGTTGTATTTGCCCAGGATTCTCTATCTTAAACTGAAGTGATATGCCGTAATCTATCATAATTACATCTAATGAGTCCTGTTCAAGTTATGCTGTATGCAGTTAAGACTACAGAAATCTAAACATGCCTCTAAAGTAGGGGACAAACAAGAACAGTGCTTTACCTCTTCTCCTGCATACAGTTTGGAAGTACAAAGCTGAGGTCTGTAATAGATTTGATATGATGTATCATTGATTATTGTTGTCTTATCTTCAATTTGTAGAATTTGTATACCTTGTCGAACCATAGAAGAAACGCAGAACTGACACAACTGTAAGATAATAATGATGATGATGATGAAGTAGCACATAAAAGCAGGAAACACTGAAATACAGTGACTGAACTGCCATTTTCTTAACTATGGAAATCCTTCCTACATTCGTGTACTTTTTAAATGGAGCCATTTCACACAATTCTAAGTGCAACTGTCAGTGCTTTTCAGACAAGGAAGATGAATAATTCATTTTTCCAGGAAGTCTTGCATCATCTTGATGGGCTGGGCAGACCATTTCTCACTAACGCATTAAATTATACTTCTTTCATTATTTACAATCTTGTTATATTTTACATGTATTAACATAATTAGGGACAAGCTTTAATGCTGCATACATTCAACAATTTTTAAAACTAAATGATAAAGTTACAAATCGTGATAATTTTCTCCTAACCTTTTGATGACCTGGAAAAGCACCAAGTTTTATTTCAGTTTCAACAAAACCTTCTTCATCCAACGTTACCACTTCCCCATTCTCAGCATCCTTCCATTTTGGGGAGGTCACATCATGAACCAGTTTGATTGCCACTGATTTGTGCACCGTATTAGTGTTTGCCCAGTATATTCCAACCTGAAAAGCTTCCTGCAAGTGAAAAAAGACCAATTATCACTTAATCCATGCATTTCTCCTACGCTTAAACACTGTTTCCAGTATGCAGCCAGTGTCATTCCCTACCGTTCTCCAAGTCTTTCTAAGTGGCACAAGTATAGGTGAAATCACAATGTGGACACGAGACTGACTCACTCGGTGAAATCAAGACTGTAGGCTACACTGAGATGTGTTAATCAGCAGGCCTTTTGTTTCTTAACAGACACTTATAGGGAAAAAAAAGGATGGCAAAATAAGCAGGAAGTATCAAATTGTCCTGCTGGAACTGACAAATTGGTCTGTTGAATTACCTTAATTCTTTCAAAAATAAACAATATTAGGACTGTAGTAAAAAAGCACATGCATGACAAAGCTAAGATATGTGAGAAGATCCATTACATAAAGCCCTAAATTCAAGAATGAAGATGTTCTAAAGAATTGTTCTCACGTGTCGTTCACTCAGTCTTGTTATCAAACCTCTCTTGGTACTTACACAAGCTATGAAAACACCTCAGCCTAGACCACTCACAGATGAAATGCTCCTTACAGGCTGTCAGCTGTGCTACCATGGTCAACACACCTCCCAGGTGATAAGCTAATAATACAGGATGCAAAGCAGTGGCCAAAGTAATTACTTGAGCTTTGGAGTAATTAACTTGGGCTGCTACATGGAGAACTATACCTCCCGACTCAAATGGCAGGTACCTTGAAGTTGGGGGGAATCATTACTTTCCCAGTAGGCACTTGAAGCACTATCTTCTCTCCTTCAAACAGCCAGAGGTCCCACTTGGACTGATTGATAAGCAAAGCCCAGGGCAGGAGTTCTATCAACAGAGTTTTAACACATGGTTTCCACACTGACAACTTCACTCGCATTGGGCTGTCCCACTGGGAGAGTTGTTCATTGCTGTTTGAAAGCAAATAAACAAAATGATAATGTCAAAGGAACAAATAATGAGTTCAAGATTACAAGTGACATCATATGCAATCATTTTCACGATTTTCAAGACTTCACCTTTTTGGAACAGAGAAACAGTCTTCTCTTACCTTATCATTCTGGAGCATACTGTTACGCTGTCAGAGTGAGCCCCTTATAAGCTATAAAGACATATCTGTCACTGCATGAGCATAAATACATAAATTTTGTCAGTTATATAAATGCCCTAGAAACAGAATTACTGCTCTTCTCTAAAGCTAAACCTGTGACTTCTGTAGACATAAAATCAAAATTTATTTATTTATTTTTCCCTCACCTCCTTTTCAGCTGTTTCTGCGCTGAAACACAGATGCTGAATAAACAGCTTCTACAGCTGCAGCAAAAAAGTTGCATTCACGAAAAAAAAAAAGTTTCTTTTATTTAGTCCTTGAACGGATACAATCTTTTCAGTGTAATCAAGGGCAGCCCCTAGGCTAACTGAAAATTTTTCCTGCCTGCAACCACTTCTGCAGCTTACCAATAGGAATCTTGTAATTACTGAAAACGTACTCAACATTGATCACATTCAGTCTTCTTGAACTTGATTTCACAAGGCTGACTAAGCAAACATCAAGCAAAGCTCTTGATAACAAAGAAAATGTTACAATAGTATTTCTGAGGCTTTTTTTAGGATGGGGTGCTACAGAAGGCTAGAAGCTCAATAATAACTTTCCAAAACTGATAAAATCTAGAGGTAATTCAGAAAATTCTGTTGCCTAAAAATGCATTCAGAAAAATCCAATGAAAGATCAAATACATTAAGCTTGAACTTTTAAAAAACTTACACTACAAAGTGAAAAACAAAATGTACATGCTTTCAATAACTGCACCAGGAACAGCTAGATCAGATCATACACATCAAATTTTAGATAACCGAGATTATTTTTAATTTAACAAGGCATCCAGGACAAGCTATGATATTTTCACAGCTGACCTAACTCTGGAAGGACACAGGTTGACCTATTAATGTGAGTGGAAGATTCATTAAGGGTCTTTGTGATCCTTACTTTGATTAAGCATTTGAGCTCTACAGAGTTTACGCTTGGTCAAGACTCAAAACACTAAGTTCCACTGTTAGGTTAGTTGCTTTGAACTTCACTAACAAAGTTTTATAGTAAAAACAGATATCAATCAGTTTCACAGCGATGAAGTGAATAACCAATTTAGATAAAGATCAAAGATCACTCAGCCTAATATTCTGACTCTGATGCTGGTTAGTAACATCTAAAAAACCCAGAAAAGACAGCTGGCAGGTACTGATGCACCACCAGTACCTTTTCCCAGCCTCCAATAATCTGTGAATAAGGGAGTTACTTAGCAGTGAGTGATACCTTTGTATTTAATGATATGGATGGCAAAGTTTTAGTTAGTTTCCTAGATGCTTTATTTCAATTAACATTTTTATCTTGTCAAATATCTCTTCATTTGAAAAGTCAATGCAATGACCACGAAGTAAGTTTAGCAAAAAACTACCTGTCTGAATCCTTCTTGTTATAAGGCCACGCAGGCTGATGAGGATTAGCAGTGCCATAAAACTCGGGCAGGATCTGGTTGACGTTGCCACCTGGATGGGATTTAGTTGCTATCTGTTTAATTAGCGTAGTTGAGATAGGGACTGCACACTCTGAAGGATCATCTTCCTCCCTGTCATTGAAAACAGATTCAGTCAATCACAGAACAAGATCAAGCATTAATAGCACTAACATGTTCTTTAATGAAGCTTTCCAAGTGGGTTCTGCAAGAGGAACACTCTCAAAGTAATTGTGGATGATTTAATTAAGCAAAGATGTCCAACAGGTTGCCAAGCATATACAGATAGGCATGAATTTGTTATGACACTTTAATAACATTTGTGTCTGAGACCCCAGGAACAGAAATGTATTCTCAATAAACCGTCTGAGAGAATTTACCACAGTATAGTGATACTAAATTTATTATTTCCATCATATCACTGCAGGTCATACACACTTGTTCTCTAGTATCTCCTTTGCATACTCTGCACTCTTTGAAACATTGCACCAGAAGTTAAAGAGTAAATGGTTTCTTCTTTTCAATACAAATAAATCGTTTTCAAGGAAAGTGAATATTTTACCTGGCTTGAAATGTCAGGTGATGTGTAAGATCAGGCTCTATATTTTGCAGTACTTTCTCCTGTCCTTTCCCTGGGACCACTTGTGTTTCATTCAATCCTAGACTCCTTTTCTCTAGATGTATGATAATTGGGTCCGGAAGATGGCTCCTCACAATGAAAAGAGGGCTGAAAACAATCTACAACAAGAAAAAAACCACGAAACTTTTGTTCTTATTTTATTTTAGAATTACATCTGTTGAAAGATGCATTTAATAAGTCTTTCCAGTGGGTCATTCTGCCCTTAATTAATCATATGAGTTGTCAACACTGAGATTACACAGGCATTACTTACTATTCGCTGCTGCACATGAGAGCTGGGCTCTAAAGTCAGAACTGTGCACCACACATAGGTAATCAAACTCTTTGAGGATGGTACCTGTATGCAGACAGATCAGCAGTATTTCATTAAAAATTATTCTAACCTGACGATGCCGAACATTTCATCATACCAAACAGAACTTAACATTTAAAGTTCTCAGTTCTCACAGACCTTCTTTATGTTGTATCTCAAGCATCTAATTCCAGACATACCTGAATGACGGTGCTGTGTTCTGTATGTTTAGAACTCAGACATACATCTTGGGACCAGTCTTCATCTCCTGTGGCTTTCACACTCAGCTCAGTGAGCTCGTCATCTTCTAGGACATATGAAGGCAGCTTCTGCTTGGCTGCGAGGCAGTTGATGTGTTCTTTAACAACTGCCTGGCCATCCTGACCAATGTAATGCTGAACCACCTTCAGTTCAATACTTTCTGAAAGGTAACTACAGACTGTCTGTCTTCCACAGATTAGGATCTAAAACACACAAGAATATTCAGCTTGTATATAAACAATTGGAAAAGAGAAAGGTCAAGATTGAAAACGTGTACAAAAATAATCTCTATTTTAGGATTTTCATTCTTTTACATTTTCCCAAGTGCTACTGAAGGCAGTGAATGGTAAAATATCATTTTTATTGGCCAGATGTACGTGCAATTTCATAGAAATCAGGCATTAAGAATCTAAGTGTAGTGCTAAGGCACTATCTGGGTTTTGAAAGGCATGTAATGTATGCACTTGCATTCCCAATGAACTCAGCAATACTGACCATGGCTGACATAATTCTGGATTTGATTTTAAGAGTACTGCAATGGTCACTGAATACTGCATCCCTTCTGAATAGACACAGTGATATACTTCAGACATAAGGTTTCCACTGACACGGGACACTGGGACATGCAGAGATCCAGATCTTTAATGGTTGCTGTTTCAAAGCTTATAATTCCAGTAAATGGCTATGCCATTTTGTTGTTGCTGTCTATAACACAGGAATTATCTCATAGAACATACACCTGTCTTTTTCTAAGCTGTATGAAGGAATAGCATTCCATGTATATCCCTATTACAACCATCATCATTTGCTTTTCACTAATAAGGCTGTGCACCACAAGCAAACTCTCAGCATGGCTTTCAGTGAAGCCAGGAACTGCTCTTGACTGAACAGCTGTATTTCTGTTGTGCAACTTGAGGCACTCTGCCATACCCATGTTGTGCCCACCCTATGCTGTCTCTTCCCAGTACACTATTACAAATCTCTATACAAAGATAAGACATGAAAAGGTACTGAGCAGCAACACATTTTTAAATGTTAATTTGGTCCTTATTTCTTTCTTTTAATAATTCAAAGGCTTGAATTACATCCTAGAATAAAACAAGTTTCTTAACAAAGTGAATTACTTCTACTCAAGACCTTAACAAATCCAAGAAATGGTGGAAGTTACCAATGTCAGAATTTTCAAACCACACAAAAGGAGGCTTACTGAAACAAGTAAAATATGTGGTGCTAACAGTTTTTATATGCCGAGATCCATACCATAATGAGTTCTTACAGAAGAGTTGTAAAAACTCCTTAAATGCACCCAGAATACTGATATACTTGCTTTTTTGCAGGTCTCATTAGGAAGGGAATTATAAGGTTTATTCATGAATAGGCAATGGTTTAAGTTACTCAGATTAAGTTATTTTTTTCCAAACAGGATCAAATACTCACTTGTTTTTGTACTCCACTGAGCTGCTGAACCTTGATAATAAGTGAAGCGGTGCGGCCCTTGTACTGAATGGTACGGATAAAGGTCCCTGCGTTGTCCACACTGAATGGCTCAGACCACCGCCAGTTCCCCCAGCCTTCAATACAGATGTGTAACAGCTGGAAAGAAAACAATTACTACTTCAACACTAGCCAGCCTTGCAGTAAGATAGGAATTCCCATGACAGGGAAATATCCTTGTTTTTAGAACTCAGCCATGCTAAGCACGGCAGTTCATTGAATTGTTTGCTCATTCTGGGACTTCAGGTACAAACAGAAGAATGGATGATACAGTAAGACGATTCTGCATCACGTGTTTCTAATAAATTACCTGTTTCAACTCTGTGTTTATGGATGGAAAATATCAAGCACACAACAGTTCAGCACATGTTAGGTAGACTAGGGAGTATAAAACAGGAAAGAAGAGATTTTCTCCCCTGTCTTGAAACTATTCTAGAAATCCAATCTCTGTATTAGTAGCAAGGCAATATGGAGTGCAGGTCCATATTTTTGGCCTTAAGGGCAAGAGAGAAAATTGCAAGCACTGTTCACCTCAGGAGAAGTATACAAATCTTTTTGTATGCATACATGTAGAGCTCAGACCCATATATATGTCTTAAATGTATAAGAATGTAGCGTATCACTGAGAGATGGGAAACATTTCATTTCTTATACAAATGTGGTGGCAAGTTCAAGCTTGACTGCATGAGAAGAAATTTTACTGCGTAATTATACTCCCTGTGTGATTTATTCCGGAAAAGGAGTGGCTTTTTTCCAGTCTAACTTAAATCACTTCCAGAGCAATATAGTCTTTCATCATTTGAAGAGCCTTTCATCCACTTATCCACCATACGCGCTTACCTCTATCCCATGGAGATTCTTGAAGCCAGAGTAGTGAAAATTGGTACTGTTCCATGTAGGTCAATGAAGTTACATAAATTTACGCCAGCTGAAGATCTGGCTATTTAGCTCTGCATAGATCTTTTGTGGCTGTGCAAACTTAAGAATGTGAGCTATATATAAGGGATCAAAGTAATAGGAATTCTGGGTAAAATTTAGTCTTTGCAGAGGGCCAGCGCAGAGTCTAAGCATCACTTAAGTCCTTCAAAACGGTTACATAAAGGCCTTGTGGGAGTTCTTTCTTAAGGGTTGAATTTCAGACTGATTTTGGACATCTGTCATTAATTAATTTAAGTAATTGGGAACAGGATCGGGCCCAGGTTTGATTATTTACACTAGCAAAAAATGAGACTTGTAAATATTATGTTCTCCCATGATTCGTTTCCAAAGACGGATAGCACTGTCCGTAGATCTGGCCAGTTGGACTTTGTGAATGTCTGGATGTTGTTTTTTTCATTGTTTTAAGAAACAACCACAGCAACAACTTTCAAAGATATTACAACTCAGTAGCCTGTTTGCAATTTGTGGTATCCTCTGCACAAGTCACACACAGAACAAAAACATCCATTCAGTGGGTGGCTTTTGAATTTGTTAGAGTGATGACTGTTGCATTTAGATTCAAATTAGCTTTATGCTGGAAGCACAAAGACTTGTGTGTGCCAATGTGTGCATGGGCATACACATGCGTGGGCACTTCCTTATATTCAGGAAGATGTTGAGGGAATTGTGCACCAGGACACTCCAACTCATAAACAAACACACTGCTTTGATACTGAAGTATTAGTTACAGAAAAGGAAAAACAAAAACAAAAAATCCAACTGCAGTGGCTGGAATCAGTTCAGTTTCTTACAGAGGCAGCTGGGAATAAATCTCATCACATCTGAACACTCAGAGAAACAAGGAAACTGTTTGCTTTGGAGAGACTGGTAGCGGGAAAATGACAGCCAAGTAATGAGGAAAGGTACTAAGAAGGCACGCAAAATATAGTGTCCTCCAAAGACAGATGTCACATAAATACCATAATTGATGCTTAGTAATTGCATGTAGCTCCAACACTAGGATGTCTCCTACCCTGCACAAACAGCTTTGCTCACGAGCTGAACGTTCCCAAGGAACACCCTGTCAGTTTTCACTGAGTGCTCATTAGCTCGCCTATGATGCCTTTACTTATTTTCTTCATAGCACAACAATTAGTGTAGTGTGCAATTAACTTCATGGTTCAGAAGGAAATATAAAAAAGAGATATTACTTAATGTTGAGAACTTCATATTTTCAGAATGTTGTATACTAGTAAATACTTCATACAACAGGGAACAACCTCCATAAGCTATTTAATGACAAAATAATATCAGAATTGCATAAGTTTCCTATTGAGCAAAGAAACTGCATTCCATGAAAACACAAAGGAGATCTCCTGGTGAGCCAGTTATACCAATGAGAGATTTCTGGAAAGCATGGCTAGAAGTGATTAGCAAATGACACTAAGTAATACAGAGATATATGGCAGGAAATAAAAATTGAAGTAATTTTAGAAAATTAAGTAATCAAGTGTGAACATTATGTTAGCAGACATCATATCAGATGGTATTAGATAGAGCTCCAATGTTATAAACCTGACCTAATATACAGATTCAAGGCAATTGCCATATAATCCCTTTCATTTATCAAGTTTTAAATGATAAATATTTCCTAGAAACTGTGCTTAAAAAGAAATCTAACAGCTAAAACTAACTATGATATACACATACATAGAAAAGAGAATGCACTGCAAAAAGGTACAGAAAATATTCAGTGAACTTTAAGAGACATTCTAACAAATATAATCCAGTGACAAATGGTAATCTGGAGTTTAGAATTTAAAGTAGGCTATCTTTTTTATACATATTCATTTGCACCCCTTGTGAAACCATTTTGATTCTGCATTTGCTGTTGGGAAACATATAAACTGTATGAGACTGTAGAGCGTTTTGTTTTGACTAGGTTTTGCTGTTTTAGAGATCTATTTATTTATTTATTTTTAACTCTGAGCTATTAAGGATTTCTGTCTTGAAAGGGAAAGAAATTGCCTTCAGGGAGGCCGACTAAGAAGCTGTTTCTACTGGAGCACATGGTGTGAAAAGCTGCATTTTTTTGTCACAGTTTCTTCTTTTCTATGCACTTCTCAAAATTTGATTAAGTTTGTAGCTAGATGTGTGGGTGAAGGATGTGATCTGAGTAAATAAAGCTAAGTGTCATATGACAGGGCACAGAGACTAAAATGGGGGATTAAAAATGAGACTAAGAATGGAGCCTGTCCAGAAAAGGCAGCATTTTCCAGCTGTATAAGTAATCTAAAGCTTGTGCCCTCAAAATGCTTAGTGATGCAAATTTATTTCTGTTTTGTTTGTAACTTAGGTTCACTTCAGTTAAATGATATCTTCTTTCCAGGTGAAACTAGTAAATGCCTTCTGGAAAGAAAAAGGGACACTGACGTAAACTCTGAAGGGCTTGAAGGAACCAGGTGAGGACCTGGTTAGTGGCAAGGAAGGAAGTGATTATTTTAAGAGATATGAGACAGTAAAACGGGATAATGCAGGAGCAAGGAGGAAAATGGAAACCTAGAGGTGGGAGTTGAATGGTAAGACTTGAAGCTAAAGCAATTTTTAATCAAAAAACTAATAGTGAAGGACGACTGGCATTTTTTGTCTGTTTTTAGGATTCTTAGCACAGTGCGGCTCTTGACAAGAATTAGCACCTACAACAATGCTAACAATTAACATTGTCAACTACAGCAGTCACCAAAAGGCCAAAATTCATTTTGGCTTGATTTTCTCATGGGACCAGTGAGATCTGGCCTTCTCTATGCCACCAGCCTTTCAAAGACAAAAGGACAAAACAGGAGATGGAGTAAATTAATGCCCATCACTTCCATCCTGGCCAGTAGAAACAAGGTTGTACTCAGAGGATAAACTGTGACCCTTGGGGTTTCCTGGAGGTACTGCAAATCTCAGCAACCTGCAAAGAAGGCCTGAACCCCACAGGAGCCAACTAGCTCTAAACACTGTGGAACTATCTTTTGGTTAAGGAGCAGTAACCAAATCATGAGGATTTATGTGTCTCATGGACAGCATTAATCTCTATCTGCCCCAGATACCATCTAGAAAGTAAGTTACACATAATATAGTCTAACCACTGATTTCGAATGCAAAATCCCAAAGGAAAGCAACAACACATTTCTCACTACTGAAACAGTGTAAAATAACACAAAGCTTTTTTTTTTTTGTTTGTTTTTTTTGGCTGATGTTGTTCTGCAAATAACCTGGGGAGGATTATGTTAAGTACAAAAGGTTGTGAAGAGCATCTGTAACATCCCTGAACAATAAAACAGGAAAAAATCCTAATAATAACCGATGAATAAGTCACAGCTTCTAAGCTGAACCCACAGAGTACTGTATATCATCTTACACTTTACAGGATATAGCTGAATACCTGGAAGAATGGTGACTTAGAAATAAATAACAATGAATTATTATCTTGCAACAAATGTAAATTTGGCTTCATTTAAATTTTTTTTTTTTCCATAGGAGAAAAAGGAGGAGCTTCTTAAAGCTATTTCCCAATCTACAACTGACTTTAAGACTGTTTATAAAATCCCAGCAGAAGTCATGCTTTGCAGGCAAGCCATTTAAAACGAGAGAAAAAAAAAATTTAAATGGATTCTAGTGGCATTACTAATGTTACAACTCCTTACACCTTTTCAAGAGTTTCTAGGTGTACATTCAGAAAAGTAGCAAAGCAAATTACAGATATCTTTTCTCTTAAATTCTACCTACATAGCAATTAAAGTGGCACAGACTTCTTTCAGGAATTCTTGCCAAACCTCGTTAAAAAATAAACATATACAGTTTATAATCAATAACCTGGTCACAGTCTCACTGAAGCCTCTGCTCAAATCAAAATATGAAGTGACTTATACCCACAGTACCTGCTGCCTCAAATTAAGGACACTGTAAAGGGAAAATGGGCTGTTGTTACAATGCCTGTACTGAGAAAGCGAAGAGTAACTGAGCAGAACCAGCGTGTTGCAGAGATTTTTGCTGTTTATCTGCAAGCAAACAAGCTCTGCAGAACACATTTGGGGGACCCTCATAAGAATGGTTGGTTTTTACATTTGCTGTGATCCCTGGTGGGACACTGGGATTGCCTACTGTCTTGCGAGACAGAATTCCTTAACCCTGAGTAAATTGCTAGGAAGATCTGATCTCTTCTAACTTCAGAGTTTCACCGTACGTATCATGTGCTCCAGTTCCCCTAAAAAACACAGCTGTCTTGGAGACAAACATGACTTTTGACACAACTGGGGCCCATCCCACAAAGCAACTTGAAGATCAAGATAAGGAGCACAGACTGGATCCAATAATAACGGAGGGGCCAGCCGTGTCTGTGGAGCACAGGAGTGTTGTAGCTTCTCTTCCGTTTTAATCATATCTCACAGACCTCTAACTTTCATTAAAATCTCCAACAGGAACTCACGAGGTCTGGCAACTTTTGCTGGAATTGCTTAAAGCTTCAAATATCATCAGTTTTGGACTTACCCCAGCTCTGAAAAGGACTATATACTGGGGGTGTCTTCTCCCCAAGGAGGGTCAAAAACTCATGAAATCTAAGGAAAACATGGGAGATGGAACAGAGCAAAAGAAAGAGCACTGGCCCTCAGACTTATTACTGAAATATTAGCCAAACTACTGAGACTTGCAGGAATTGGAGTGAAAGTTTAAAGGGAAAGGTTAGGTTTACTGAAATTTAGGCAAACTGAGCTGGGAAAAACCAAATGAAAGAAGGAGCTTAAAGCCTTAGCCAGACAATTAGAAGGCCAGCACCAATAATTGATCAAACCAAATCTTTGCTGTGCTATAATTGTTTTCTGAACATTAAAAAAGTTGAATAATTTTAAATTATAGCATACTGTAACCTCACTAATATTGATTTCAAACAAGTGAAGCACTATAAAACTATCAGCTACTACAAAAATAATGTATTGTAGGTAACACATATAATTTTGTTAAATAATTCAAATGTGTAATTACTGCATCTCTCACTATGCTTAATTAGGAAAAGAAAAATTGAGAATTTTATTGATGTGAATGTAAAAGAAATACAATCCTTTTAAAACTATTTATTTTCATCCAACTGAACTGCCTTGCCATACTAAAAAAACATTTTGCAGAGGTTAAATAAAGTATTTCGTGGCAACCGCTGCTTCTTAGTGCCTGTGTAACAAGAAACATGAGCCAGCCAAAGTTGTGCAAGTTGGTTTTCTTTCCCAGTAAGAGAATGTGGTATCTAAGACCTTGTCCTAACTCATTTTATCCCCAAGTGTAAGTCAAGTAAGTCAAGTATGAACTAATGCCTGGAGGGAAGTCCCTGACTCCAGAAGTATGGATTATTTCACATTTATCTTACAATCTGCTCTCAGAGTTCTTAAAATTCACTAACTTGGCAAGTTGGGAATTATCATGAGAAATGAAATAATTTCATAACTATGAAGTCATCTAGCATTCCATGAATATGACACTGGTAGGGTTTGTCCATGCTTGGGCATTATTGTGACCTCTGGGTAATAACACTGCTAGATGGAAACAATTAGGAAAGTGCCACAGCATAATGGGTACAATCTGATGTCTTAATTGAGGAGTTGTTTTCATTTCAAGGATTTGTATTAATCATTAAGAAATTTGCACATGACAACATTTGTTATAATCTTTAAACAAACGTATCTCGTATGACCTAAAATGACGAAGGATTGTGCTGCTGAGGCTGTTTAGATGAACCGCTCCTCTGAAGCATGCTATATTTACAGCAATTTGGATTTAACATCAACCAAATGAACAAAGCTTACGGATGGATGCCAAGATTTTCTAACCTCTGTAAAGAAAATTTGCTCCTACCTCACAGTGTGTGGAAAGCATATGCTTCCATATATTTTCAGTGGGATTACCTCAGTGCTATTTTTTAGTCTCTAAATTTCCCAGCAAGTGATGGCCGTTGAAAAATGTTAAAAGAGCAGTAATACTCTTGAAGCTATTCCAAGGGCTGGGACAAGTGGGGCAGAGCCCCCCTACTGGAAGAGAGTGCTGGCCAGCAAAATGGTTAAGTCAGGAGTAGGCTGTTAGCCTCACCATCTCCCGGGACATGGGAATCCAACATGACACTCGTGATTGTTTACCAGCCCAGTTCTTCAGTGAATCTGAATCTGATCAGAGCAAAACAGAACGGGAAAGCCCTTTGGCATCACTATGCTTCAAACTGAAGAGTGAATATCTGAAAAATGAGTCTTAGATTCTTACTGTCACTTCATCCAGGCCCCAATGTGTGACGTGGTTTTCTTCTGGACTTCCTCACCTTTCATTTTATTTCATACAAAACTTACATAATAGTCATGAAAACTCAATGTTTCACACGGCTCAAGTCTGTGCCCAAAAGGATAAGCTGAAGATCAATGTTTTATTGGATAGCTAATGCAATATGCAGCGCTGTGGTCTTTGGCAGCTGGGCTGCAAGTGGCATAAAGCATTAGTAACATGCTACAATTTTACTCTTCTACTTTTCACTTTGAGATAATCATTCATTTCAAAACTCTCTAAGTTGCACCATTATCAAAAGTACATCATTACTAGAAATTCACTATCATCAGAAGCAGACCACTAGCAGAAAAATCAAGAATGATGATCAAAATCAGATTTCCCAACCTGTATAATCTTAACTAGGAGATGGATAAGAAAAATTATGTGGAAAGTCCTACTGAGTTCTGTTTTTATTTATAATTGCTTTAAGCAATTTATTCTCTTTCCATGTGCTTATTAAAAGCTTAATTTTGTTGGGTTTTTTTGCTACAACAGCAAGTGATCTCCAGCTATGAAAAACAAGTCACATTTAGCTGGCTTTCTAAGTAAAACCCTGTTGTTCCTTCTCCTTGACATGACTGGAAGCAGCATTACCAGTCATAACCCAAACACCAGTGAGTACTGTCAGCTAGCAAGGTGGGATTTTACCTCACCATCTGACCCATGCCAGAGTAAAGTCATCTGTTTGGGTTGACAAGAGATGGACAGAGCTCCAGTGCCCCTACAAGTCTCTGAAGGCACACAGGATATATAGCAAGTCCCCTGTTGGTGGGATTGAGATGACCCATTATTAGCCTGCCCTCAATTCCATGTATGCCTTAAGTGTTAACTGCAACTGTTGACTCTGGCTGAGTTTCCTTTGCACGGATTACAGCATTCATGTAGAATTCAGTAGTTCTGCATATCCACTGACATATGAACGAAAACCACAGTAAGTTTGTCATCTCTGTTTCCCAGTGAAACTTGAAACTCGTCAACAGTGGAAGTGGGCAGAACTCCTGTTTAGAATTACCATCCAAACTGCACCTTCTTTTCGATGTGCTAGGGCTGCTATTTCCCAAGACTGTACAGGAGCTGGGAACCCAGAGCCACTATACTTCTCTCAGATTCTGGAAAAATAGCAGTAACTGTTGCTCAGCAGGAAGAGGTGGCACAGCACTCTTATGTGCCACTCAGTAGAAGGTGGGTATAGTAAAGAGAAAAAAGTTTTTTTTGCTGCCCCATAAATATCTTCTTTCAGATTTAAATTCTAATTTTAAAAAAGTTTGTTTCAGTTTCAGTGCTTATCCTTAAAAAAAAAAAAAAAAAGCAGAAACTGCTTTATTTAAACTATTTAAGTGGGACATTTCTGATGATTTCAGATCTTTTCTAATGCAAACACATGCTGAGCTGGGAGATCTGTCCAGTTTGACCCTGTTCTGCAAACAATTTCAGTGAACAGATGCTTCTGGTAAAAACAATTCATTAAAAAAATTCCCCAAATCTCTAATGCACATCACAGAAAACAGACACTGATCACTTAGTTATAAAAACCTGGCAAGCAATCTTCTTTTGCTTTTTTTCAGAAGCTCCAGCTTCCACAAATGCTCATTTCTGCAGAAAGCTGTTGTGCACATGCAGATCCACCCCTGAGTAACTTCTAAATACTTCTGGCTTTCCTCACTCTTTGTTTACCTTTTCCTTCTGATGCAGCCGCAACGTGTGGCTCCTGGAGGAACCGGAGCATTACGGATAGTTGAGACCGTGCAGAAAAACAATGCCTAAAGCCAGCAGTCAGCTTTAGTATTTGCTGCATTTGCAGGGCTGTTTGTGACATACCTGTGGGGACTTGTGAGAGCGCCAGCTGTACTGGTGACTGTGGAGACTAGCCAGCAAAATATTTTCATCAGTATCCACCTGGCCAAATCGCAGTGTCTCCTGTGTGTCATTACAGATCACGAAATGGCTGAAGACCAACTCCTCTGCCTCAGGGCACTGGTTCTGAAAGGAAAAGAATTTGAAAGCCAATAAGCATCAGATTAATTGTGAGACACTTGGCAGCTGTCTGCCCAGTGGTGACTGCTACAACGCAGAAATACTTCACGACCTCTTGCCATTAGCTTTGGTCTCACAGAATTCTAAACTCAGCAAAAATGAGTGCTTGGTTTGACAAAATATATCTAAGAACACATTTCACTTTACTTGTCTGTAATACAAATCTTTAACATTTCAAACTAAAATTTCCTAAGATGAATAAGATCTCTACAAAATCTTGATGGGGAGTGATATGTCACATAGGGCAGAGGCTGATCAGCATGCAGGCTGATGTGGAGACCATAGATAGATGTGAAGAGGCTCCTCCATGCTTGGCAGCTCCTCTCTCAGGCCAGGAGCTGCCCTGCCTCTTCCTTGAGATGTTGCCGTGGATCAGGAGAAGACTCTCCCTCAATATACTGCAGTGCTTAGAAAAATGAATAAACAGCAGGACCTATGGGAAGAATATTTTCACAGCTGCACAAGGCTAGATATAGTCCAATATATTTGATAGTCCAATATGAAAAATCAAAATGTATCACAAGTTTTTAAAGTATCTCAGGTTTTACAATAATATTTCTCTTATCTAGAACATCCTTCCGTCCCTCTCTTTCCACTTTTCATCTGGATGCTTGTCAATCTGTTGAGACAATCCATGTGGTGGTCATAAAAATTACCAGAACTACAGGTCTCCCATCCCTGAAGGCACAAACTATATAATATTCTGTACAGCAGAGGTCAAAATGTGATGACAATTTGATTTGCAGGTCATCTCTCATATACTTCTGTCCTGCACTACTGGGCTGGCACCTTGCACTTACAAGCAACTATCTAGCAACCATAACAACTGCTGTAAGAAAGCAATATTTGTATAGTCTTCATGCAATCTAATGGATATAACATAAAGAATTCATCTTCTTATGCTTTTCATTACTTCTCTTTGACCCATCTTTCCCAGCACACACTTTTGACAATGCTTTATTATTGGTTGGTTCCCTTCTCCACACAATACAGCCCAGCTGCTCTTTTCTCATCCTTACTTCCCGTGACGTTTTCCCTAACTTATGGGATCTCCGTGGTCGTTGAGAGCTGATTCTATTTCCCCTCCTAGCTCTCTCAGTGGACGTTTTAAAAAGACATAATGAAGCTAGCACCTCCTCTGTCTATGATCATATGGGTCTCCATTTCTTTGATAACAATGTGGCTGAAAGCCTGCAGAAATTCAGAGATCAAGAAAGAGAGAGAAAAATATTTCGAAATAGATCCCCATGGATCCATACTTATTCATGAAAAACAGTTTGGTTCATTGCTCACAGCACATTGCTGGGTGATACACACTGAAGAGATTTTCCAAAGAGCGAATGTGCAAAGTATGTCCCACACTCAGTGCTGTTACTAACACGAGAAGAATCTAAGGTGCACGTCTATGGACAGGTTGAGATTTCTTCTGTGATCAAATATCAAAACAGTTATATGTGAGTATCTGTGTGGAAAAATATTCACTCCAGAGTATCTGAGCATAAGAATATTTAGATTAAAGCTCTTCTCCAAATCTCGAGAACTCTGTGTAAGATCAGGTATCTCCTGTGAAAAAAAACAATTAGCAGAGCATATTCAAAATCCCACTTTTTCAAAGCAGTAAAACTCATTACAGAGTTTATGTCTGCATCACATGCAGTAGCAGACTGGAGTATGCCAAAGGCTGACATTTACAGTGCCACTTCAGAATGCACAGTTTATTTTGGCATTTTCTAGTGGCGGATCTATGTCTTTTCACTGTCAAGCTGCCATACCCACATACCCATAAGTCTACCACAAATATATATTTTTTCCTGTTACAGCTTTGCCAAATGTTCTTCTAAAAAGGGAGGATTTACTATCCATAGGGCACAGCGTGTTGTTACAGCCAAACCTAGATGCAACCCCAGGGAATTTAAGAAAATTGCCTTACTCTAATAGATTTTTCTCACTGATTATGCACAGAGAACATCTGAGAAAGAAAAAACAAGATTATGAACAATGATAAACTTTTCTTTTACCTGACTGCAACTGTGAAACTAAGTTAACACAGACAGTAGGTTTTTTTAAGTAAATAGAGAATATAAAGTAAGCTTAATTTTCTGTCTTGAGCTTTTGGCATACATAGAACTTCTCAATTGTACTGGGGGAATATGGTCACACAAGGGGATTATTAGTAGATTTGTGTACTTTTTGGTGCTGATGAATGACTGCATCGTTAGCCTTAAATGTGATACTTGCTACTAGAATCCATGGCTTTTAACATCAACATCTCCCAGACTCAGTAACAGAGATATTTTAAACTTGATTTTGTAACAAACCCAGAGTTTTAACCATTAAACACCAAGATTTGCAGAACAGGGAGTTGCTCTGTGCTATAAGGCTTAAGAGGCAGCTGACAATGCTTCAAGACTTGATAGTAACAGCTGACTAAAGGATTAGCAAGGAAACTTGGGGGTCCCTTAGCTCAGTGCAAGAGCAATGTATTATGCAGGCAGGGTTCTAGGTAACTCTTATTTTCCTTGCAGTCATCCAGGGAGATTTTCCTCTGGTAGAGTACCACCCATGCTTTTCAGTCCCTGATGCACTCGTCATAGGAAACTGCATCCCAAAGTTACTGCTGAAGTCTGGCAGTAGAAGTTTCTGGGGTGGGCAGAAAAGGACAAAAAAAAAAAAGAAAAAAAACACAAACAAAAAAAAATATCAGAAAAAGAACGGAGTGAGGGAATTTTGACTGATAAAAAGGAATGTAAAGAAACCAGACATAATAAAAATAAACAGAACCAAGCCATTCTTGTGGCATGCTGAAGGTGGAATGATGATTCCAGGAGCTGAAAACACCTATGTCTGGATTAGGAAAAAATAAAAGCCCTCCCTGAATTAAAACTGCAAATCAAAAGAATCGGCAAAAGAACAACAGCCTGAATCAGATTCGGAATAGGGTCAGTTCCTGGGGGATAATTTCCTGCTCCTCTTTAGATCATTTTTCAGTCGTTCTTTTCTCTCTGAGAGGCCTGGAAAGCATCTCTCATTTATTAGGCTTTCAAATATTTTGTGAATTCTATTCAGCAAGAGGAAGAACACCCCCCATAATACCAGTCACCAGGCTTTGCCTGTCTCAAGGCTTTCTGCTCACGCCTCAGCTCACAGCTATTTCAAAGTGTTTCTGGATCTGGAAACAAACCATAAAAGAGTAGGCCTCTTTATGTGCACAAAGTTATTTTCTCTGCATGCTTCACAAGCTACTGAAGACCTGCGCAAGCACATGAGCACGCACGCATACACACACACACACTCTCTCTCCTGTAATTCCCAGTTTTTTTTGAACACAAGGTCTCCAGCAATTTCTTATCTCCAAGTTCCTCTAAGAGAAAATAACATTTTTCTTCTTATTGTTGGAACTTCAGCATAACTTCATTCTCATCTAGAACTGCACAGTGAAGCTACATGCAAGTTTTCTCTATTCGTTTCCTTTGTTGCGGTAGAGAGACTCAGGGAAACTCCTGTGATCACAGGTGTCATTTTGATGGATCCCAGCTCGTTAAGAAAACTTATGCAACTGCTAACAGTGAGGTTAAGGACCATGCAGACCTCAAGGAAAAGAAGTCCTAGTGGTTGAAAGCAGCAGGTTTAAAACAGGAGCTTTTACAACTTCTGAGGGGTTTAGGAAAACATTTACACTGGGAGACCACAGAGGAATAGTTTTTCCTCAGGAATACTCGCTTTGTGCCATACCTGGGGAGCTGTTTTCTCAGCTGACCCCGTGTCTCCAGATATCACAAAGCACTAACACTATAAAACCATCTGTGAAGACTTGAATTCCCAAACAAGGGGAGTGAATAAAAAAAAACCAAACAAACCCCATGCTGTATGCTGACAGAGACATGCATTTTCTATTTCACTTGGTACTCTGCATATTATTAAAATAATAAAACCAATCAATAACTACCTTCAAGTTCCCCACCCAATTACTTGATTGATAAAACTGTTACTTGTCCATTGCTTTTGGCATGCATTAGCCTGGTAGGGCTCGTATTTAAACAGAGATTCCAGATTAGACAGTGAGATACGTCAAAAGAGGAACTGTTTTTAAAAAGTGCTAATCCTCTCAGATTTTCAGCATGTGACTTGAAGTATAAGTGAGTTTTATGCCTGGTGTTTTTCAGGCTTAATCTACTTTCAAAATATTCATTACTTAAAGAAAAATTGGTCCCTGTCTATGAAACAAAGACACTGACAGAGGCTTCTGTTAATCTCGAACTCTTGACCTAAAGGTGCAGGGCCAAATTGTTTCATGCTTCATCTGCCTGTCCACTGACTACAGCATCGCTTGTTTCTGATATTAATCCAGTAAAAAATATGTGAAGAATTCAAATAACCCTTCCTGCTGATTAAATTCATGTTTCTAGTTGGCAGCATTTGTACCGTATTTTGTGTGAACAGCAGACATGAAACTATGCTTATTGTTGCGAAATTCCTTCCTTCCTTGAGCAGTGCTCCCCTCTACACCGACCTGGAGGCAGAGCCACGTACAAAACATCTTGGTAACAATTAATTTAATAAGCCATTTCGAACCCACTTGTGTGTTAACTGTTCCCTAATTTCAAAGCAGTGCAAGTTTTTAATCTCATATACTCAGGGCTTGATACCCACCACATCAGAACATGGTGGCAAGTACCCTTGACATGAGAGGAAACGAGAAAATTACAGCAACAATTACAGAAGTATATCCTCCTGTGGCTCATGTTAACATTGCCAAATCCGTGTATAAATCAGTACCAACTATTCATAGAATGTACCTGTCAGCAATATACTATGCGACATATGGCTCTACTTAATCAAATATACAATTCCATTTTTTTTCTACTCTGGATATTCCTTCAAGGCATAGAGTAGTCAGTCACTCATTCACACTGTGATGTGGTTTAAAACATTTAAATATTTATGCACCATATTTTATTTATATGTATAACTATGTCTGAGAGACCTTTTTTTACCCATCCAAAGAGGAAACTGACCTTTCTGAAGGCCATCTTGCAGTAGTTGCCACACATGTCTTAGATGAGAGACTAGTTCTAAGTCAGATATATTTTGGCTTTAAATAGCCTACCAAGGACTCTTTTCTGCTTTCTATGTTTGTTTTTTATTAAAAGCATTGTTCAAAATATGACAAAAAACAGAAATTGGAGCTACAAAGATTTTTGTTCACATTGATATTTGAGCCAGCTGTAAAGATTTAAATCACACTAGATCTTGTTTTATGAATGTCCTTTTGCAACAAGAAAACCATGGAATGCCCTTAAAAAAAGAATTTTTTGATATAAAACAGATGTTTTATCCTTTTTTGGGGGCTTTGTTATTGTAGTGCCATGATAGGTAATTAATTCCCAGGCTCCACATAGGTCTTCAAGCAGATGAAGAGAACGATTTGATTTCAAGGCTACAGTGGAATCAGGGAATTACAGGCCTTCAAGGGGTCATTGCAGAAGCAAGGTTCTTTTTGCTGGGACTAGCTTCAGCCATTAATGCTGCTTGTGGAGAATGTAACGTGAAACTAGTGCTGAACTTTAATACGGATAGAAGTAGTAGCTGGAAACAATATGCTCTACTGCTCAGAATGAGCTGTGCTTACATGTCATGCACCACACACCTTTTCATACATTAACAGAATATTACACATTTCGAGACCAAGATTCTGATTAGTTTGATACAAATCCATGTAATTGCACCAAAACTCAAGCTGTTTGGACTACATTTAAAAATTACTGTCTACTAATTTTCACTGCTATCATGAGACACTTCGAGCAGAAATTAAAGCTTTTATACCTTGGAATTCATTAAATGAATTCAGTTGGTATCCTCACCTGCAATTAAATTAATCACATTAGCTAAAATACATATATACACATATTTGCACTATTGGATTTGCATACCTGCTGCCAAGCTTGAATTGCTGTATTTAGAGAATTGATTGCATATTGGCCAAAGAGGATCAAAATGGGGTCCACTGTTACTGTGCAGTCCAACAGCCTTCCTCCTGTGCCACCAGAAATAGCAGTCTGCCCCGAGATTTTGAAAGGCTTCACAACACTCTGCATAGTAACATTTCGGCACTCCAGAAGTTTACAGTCAGCTTGTGTGGAAAACTGGAGCTCCTGGAACACTGACTCATCACTCCACTGACGAAGATAAACATGAGGCTCATCAAAGGAAATGATCATGTACTCTAGCTCAGATGGCATGTTCTTATCAGATAAAAATGGCTGCAGAAACTTTGGTGGTGCTGAAAAGCAAAAGAACAAACAAGACTTGAGTAGAACATCACTACTGCCATATCATGTATGGTTTTGCAGATTATTTTTAACTGCATGTACATATGAAAACTAGTGAAGAGTGTAGGCATTTATGAAAACTGAAAGTAATCCTGTTCACACCATTTGTTAGACTTAAAGTAGTACTACAATTAATATTAGCTGTGAAAAAAAGTAATTGTAATTTAAATTTGTCTCACGGTAGAGATCCGGCAGCCAAACTCTTATACCTGCAAACCACACAATACTTCCAATTGCCACCTATTTGGAACAAAGACAACATTAGCTATGGCAGGCACATATGAAGTTCCCCACATAGCTCATTATGAATACAATAAAAATCAGCAATATAACATTTGTTGCAATGTGATCATGTAGGCTAACAGGTTTCATGATGAAAAATGTCTTCACTGCAACTGTATTGTAATCAAGAGCACAAAACCACTGAGATACAACATATGAACCCATAATACTAAAAGTCAAACAAAACAGTATCCTGAGACCGAAGCACGAGAAATATATGATCAAAAAGACTTCACTGTGTTCACTGAAGTCTCAGTCCGGCAAAGTGCTGAGCACTGTGGCAGCAAACACTGCAAAGCATGTACTCTGCTTTGTAACATTAGGTATGCGAGTATTTCCATTGATGCTATTACTTATATTGCTACAACAACTCATATGCTTAAAATTAGCATATGCTCAAATGCTCTACAGATTTGGAACCAAAACACTCATCACTTTCCAGGATCAAGCCCAATTATACTATAAAAGTGTAATGGATACAATAAGTGTTGTGCTGTCTTCGTGTACAACGCAGCACAGCAGAGCCTCAAATCTCAAGGTCTTTAGGTGCTATAATAAGAGCAACAGCAGCATCAGCATAAATTCAGTTGCTGTTGAAAAAATAAAAAATAATAAAAAAAAGAAACAGCTGGGTTTGATTTTAACCTGATTTTTTGCTTTTTCCAGCATATGCAATTTTAAAGATCGGACATCTGGAAACGGAGTGTAATAGTGAGGAAGATTACATACTGATAGAGGTAGCCGATAGACAAGTAATTACTTGCTAGATGTTGAGTGTCAAGCTTGGTATGATTTGATAATAGTGCTTGCAAAAAAACAAAAATTATTCCTAAACAAAGCTGGTCCTGTCAAAATTATCTTAGATATTTGCTCATCTTCCATGGAAAGCATTCCTGGCATTTGAAAATCGGACAATAATCTAAAGATCTCTTGGAATGTATTTGCCATTAATGCAATGACAGAGAGCACTGAACAAAAACAGATGTAGCTCCAAAAGTGATCATAATTGAAATAACAGTTAAATCTGCAGTTCTCAGAGCTCTTCCAAGGAATTCTTACTAAGGGGGTTGCAAAGTCTTCAGTTATTTTAATAGTACTGTTAATATACTGGAAAATTTAGAAGATCAAATTCGTCCACTAAGATGGCTCAAAAATGAAGTGGCACCTGCTGCTACTAATCAGACTAAGAAAACTGGACTGCTTCTACAGTTACCCATTCCTGAGGGAGGAAGGGGGCTGATCAGCTAGCCACGCTGCTTAAGAAATGCATTTGCTTAATGCACAGAACAGAAATCATGAGTTTTACCCTGAAGTCTGGTAGCTGTTGGTGATTATTTCAAGAATGGGAAATGGGGACTACAGAGAGCAAAATGACAATTAAGCAGTACATATGAACCATATGCTTTAATTATTGTACATGAAGGAGTACATACCTGTGCCTAGTTGACCAAGATGATGGCAGAGGTGGACTTCCAAGAAAGTAAATTGGACCGACACACTAAGTGATGGCACAAACCAAGGAGTAAAACAGGAGTCAACTCTGGTACAGGCTGCCAATGCTGTAGGAGTTACAAGCTGATCACACGCACTTTGTGAGCTAGATTCACTTTCTGAGCTGTGGAAGGCAGATAACAAAGAGGTGGTTCAGCAGATGCAGGATTTTATCACTTTACAGTAGGACTTCAGCATGTGCCATGCTGGTTTTCTGACATAGCTCATGTCATCATTCTGTTTCACAATTAACTACTAATGTCAGTTTATGTACTTTTTTTCCCTAGCAGAGCATGCTAGGCAAGATTGCAATCCAGCAGTGCTTCTTGCATCACAGTAAACTTCTAATTTACTGACTGAACACCCAAATCACTGGAACAAAGCACATTTACTGAAAATAAAAATGAAATAAACAAAGTACATTACCATTACTAGAGCAATGAAAACGATGTGACAGTTAATCTGGCCAAGATAATGATTTTTTTTTTTTGCATTTGATTTTAAGGCATCCTACTCTCAGTCACCTAACTATTTTTATGCTTAAGCCCTGTCCCTGTAAACTTTTTTTCCACTATCCTTCCCATTCTACAGTCATCATATAAAAAGAATATCTGTCTGTTATATACTCATCTTGGAGCCTTTTACTAACACCTATTACAACATATTTACTATACATTTAAATGCCATCTCACTGATTTTTTTTTGCCTTGTAGTGTTCCTGACCCCATGAATATTTCCAAGCATTATCTTTCAGCCCCTTGAGAGAAACTAAAACTACGTTACAAATCTATAGGTTGCTAAGACACCACTGAAGTACAAATAAACTTTCTAATTTAAGCCAAATCCATCCTTAATGTTTCTCATTCTCATTCCCTATGCAGTTTAGCACTTGAGTTTTCATTTAAAAGCGGAGTCTTGATTTAAGACCTGAAAATAAAATAAATTGAACAAAGGATTAACTAAGGCCTGTTGATTATTTTTTCAGGAAACAATTAGCTTTTATAAAGCATCATGAACAAATATCCATTAATATTTTAAAGATATTTTAAATTCAGAGAGCAGTTTCCATTTGGACACTGGATTTCAAATCAACATGTTTTATGATTTTAGGACCGAATTCTTCATCATTCCTTGTATGACTCTGCGACATTATACATAAATATGTAGGTACTCGAAACATTCATCTGTAAATGTGTAAAAGTCCATGAGTAAATTTATCAGTACTTATTTTGTGTTACAATAATTAGCAATAATTGTATGATATTCATTTATGAGACTAAATACAGCATTAGATTTGTGTACATAACATATTTAGCAGTAAACTCAAATAAAGAGAAGCTAGTTATCAAAGCTTCAAGACACGACATAAAGAATAGATGGAATCACAGAATGTTTTGGGTTGGAAGGGACCTTAAAGACCACCTTGCTCCATCTCTCCTGTCCAAAGTCCCATTTAGCCTGGTCTTGAACACTTCTAGAGATGGGGCAACCACAGCTTCTCTGGTGTTGGTGAACTGTACTGTAGGAGCACTAATATCATAGAAATAGATGTGACCATGCAATCAAAACTTGTGCCACAAGTGATAACACACAAACATTTCCATGGCTGTTCAAGAGCTACAAAATGCACTGCGGACAATTCACCATTTTTCATTCGGGGAAAGAAGAAATGTGTTGCGTTTGGCATAGAACGCTGTAAGAGTGGTATAGCAAGAGCAGAGGAAATCCTAAATAAAACTGACCTGACTTTAATAACATCATTTTATTATCCTTAAGTATCCCAATTTTTAAAATGGAAAATAGCTATGTTTGAAGTCATAAGATATTATAAAACATGATAATTTTACATCATGCAATGCAATTCAAGCTAACTATATGGCAATTGGGAACAATGACTTAATGGTGATCTGCTATATTCTCACTATTTTAAGAGTGGAATATTTAAACCAAAACTGTCATTTGTAATGAAACCACAACTTGGAACAATATCCACTGCAAAGAAGAAGGGAAGGAGATAATACAAACGTATAAAACATCCTGTACTGTAACCCATTTAAACAAAGAATGATGAACTATTCTTTACTAAACTGGGAGTGGCTTTAGTATCTCATCAACCAGAGCCCTAAATATAAGCCATTATGATTATAACTTGCCAGCTCTGCAAAATGGCAACACAATCTATAAAAACAATTTATTCCATGATAATTTCCTTTTAATTCTCTATTTTAAGGATTTCCATGAATCATCATTTATGCCATAATTGATTCTTTCCATAGACACTATACTAAATCCCCAAGGGAATGGTAAATTATTTCACTTAAGTTTTTTAACGTATTCATGCATTGAATAAACATTCATGAATGTTCATTTAACTCTTATTCATTCATTGAATAATGAATGCTCTACAATATTCTTAAAAATAAACAACATACACATATGTATAATGTCCTTAGCCACATAGCTCCTTGATTTTTATACTTCTAATTACTTCCTGATCAATCTCAGAAAGAGCTTGCATACCACAGTGTTTGGATCATGACATTGTTGCACATTCCCATACTCACTGTGGTTGATATTTCTTAGCCTGTCAGCTACAACTCAGCATTTCATTTGGATTCACATCTTCTCACAAACCTTGCTTTCCTGTCACACAATCCACATAAATTTCATATTTTATGACTGATGTTAGGAATCAGTAATAAAGTACTTAAAACATAAGGATCTGCTCTCCAGTATTGATAATTAGCATATCATAAAGGTTAAAACAAAAAAAAAGCCCTGCAGAATTTGAGGGAAAAATATTGTCATTGTGCAGCAGCTGTGTGCATATGGCAGCTGTTAGGGTCTGACCCAAATTTGAAGATCAAACTAAAAAAATAAACTTCAAGTACAACTAAGCATTTTTATACTTTACCATTAATAGAAATTAAATTTGCTAATCAGTCATACAGTTACAGCATGTAATTAACATCAAATTGTCATGAGTACACACCCAAACTGAGATTCAACTTTTATATGGTCTGTGCATCCATGCTCTCAGTTGCAGAACTCTCTGCCCTGAAGCTGCCTGGTCTAACAATTGGCACTGGCCTTTGTGGCTGTTCTCACAAGTATGTAAGATCTCATATCAAATGCACTTGCTTGCTTTAAGAAGAAGCCTAACACCGGACGTATACTGAGACATAGGGCAGTCTCTCTCAAAAAGAGTTTGGGATTTTTTTGGTGAAGTTGAATATAGGATACATTTTGGGATCCTTGATCACAAGAAAACATTCATCCTAGTAGCAATATGTTCATATGTTGAAGACAGAGACATAAATTCAGCAAAGCTACTGACAAGGTGGACTTCCTATCTTTCTAGGCATCTGGAAAGATTGGTCTTCTTCACAAATCTGTGATATCTATCACCATCTCCTAAACCACGTTTCTCTTAACTGGACTTGATCCTTTGGGGCTTAAGTCTCCCATAGATGTATTCATTTACTTAGCTGTAACCTCATGAATTTCAGTGGTTGTGAATGGTCTCAAAACACACCGGTCAGTGACATGGAAATGGATTAACAGCTCTACCTCCAAGAAAAAAATACTGTGCCTCAAACATCACAGTTCAAAGTCTCATCTCTGAGAAACAACTGATTTTTTCCTCACCCATTAAGTTACTCTGAGAAGACTCAGACTCATCAGGATTACTTCTTAACATATCAGTCCACCCTTAAGGAAGCTTGCAGCGCAGCCTTGTTTGAAGTTCATATATTCAGAGATTTAATTTCTATCCAAAGCTGCTGCTGAAGCTGTGAATAGAACCTTTTCACTTCTTCGACTGAAACTTGTTCAATGCATCCCTCAGGTTCCTGGTTTCCAAAAGGAGTTCACCCTGATCCACGTGAATCCTTAGATTCCTAGTCTACTGTTAGTATATTCGTAATCATAAAATGATTATAAACTCATCAGGCCACCAAAAATACCCAAGTGAGTGACTGTGCTGTCTCTGTGCATGTGCCTAAGAAGCCGGTAGTTCAAGGTACCTTCCCACAACCTTCCTCTTTCTGTTCACTGATGTTCAAATGCTTCAGTGGTGTGCTGCATGCTTTTTGCTGCTTTCTTTCCTTCCTGCTTTCCCTATTCAGAGAGCTGCTATTGCTTCTGTTTAAATCCTGTTTTGTCAGATGTGGCTTCTGCTTTAGTTCTTGCGTACACACAGAGTTTGGAGAACATAGAGCTTCTAGTGTCATTTCTGTGGACAGAGAAATTGTCCTCCTCGGAACCTTTGAAACTTCAAGGTCATTCAGTATTTTTACCCCACTTTATCTCAAAACTCAGATAGCACTGAGGATGTTTACTATTCTGCAGCAGGCCTCCCTGCTGAAAAATCCCTCCCGAGTTTAGGCCTTCTGGGTAGGTGAATTCATGTTGTAGACTAAAATGTCTCTGATGTTAATCATAGTCCAAACTGCTGTTGTAATTTTTTACAAAAATTATTTGTATTTCATTTGAACCCAAGAACCTTTCTTAATAATCACTACTCATTAGCTTATCAGAGCTCCCTGAATGGAACATCACATAGGTGATAGGTTGACGAACTCTATCTGAGCAGAAAACAATAAGCATGATTACAGTGTCAAATGCCTTGGTGAAAAAAATCTACTAAATTTCACTACTTAATTTTCAGTTCCCACTGAGTTCAAATTTCTGTGGTGTTAAGCTGACCAGGAAGGCAATTTTGCCAAGGTCCCACATTCAGAGGAATTAACCTTGTCTAAAACACTTAACTTCTCAATGATGAAAATGCATTCTTTCACAATTAACATCAAGAAATCATTTCCAACCTGATACTATTAATGAAAACCAGATGTTTAATTTTCTTCATCGATTTGGTTAGCCATGTTCGTATTTCCTGATTTCTTTGAATTCTGTAGCTTCACATACATGTATATGAACACAGCACATGCGTTCAAGCATGTGTTCATACACAGAGAACAGGAATTGGCAAATACCAATGATTCTGCTCTACCTACCAATGTTAAAGAGGTCTTTAACAGCAATTCCACTGCCATTTACGAAAGACCTTACACTCATTTCTTCTAACTCTACTGAATGAATGCAAACAGTGAACGTGCACTGTCACTGTACATTTACAAAGCTTCTAGCTGTAAACCTAATAAAATATTGACCCCTAAGGTTTGAAAGCTTTGATTAAAAGTTTTTACTGTTAGCACAGCAAGCAAGCTGTGTAAATAAAAATGTACTACGCTTGAATTACCATAATTTTGTTTCAAAAATATTTAATAGAAATGTGACTTGTCTTTGTCATTGGCTTGCACTGAGGACATTAAAGTTTACATATGGTGCTGTGGATGGAATAATAATCATTACTATGTTACACAGTGGATTGTGGCTGAGTCCCCTTCTGTTAATTACCTAATTTTACAAACCTAGCTAAGAGGTTTCAGGACTCGGCCTAACTGGTTTTCTTCACTTTTCAGTAACTACTATGCTCAGAAAATTATAATACTTTCAGACTGGTTTTAAATCTAAGAGAGAGCTTTTTTAGCACATATTCCCTTGCCTTGTGTGAAGGCAAACTACAATTTGAAGCTCTTTAAAGACGCTCCTCGTACCATGTATGAAAAAAGCATCTTATTTCCAAAGCCTCTTTAAAAAGATCTCTTAAGAATGCAGCATTACATTTCTGCTTTTCTTTTAAATTTGCCTCCTGTAACATTACCTTTGGTCATCAGCCATGTTCTGATTGCTGTTCAGGACGATCCTCCAAAGATCGGAGGCTATGAGCTCCTTCTGATCGTTCACAAGGCTGATGTTGGGCAGCTGCAGTTCACAGACTTTGCTTTCTGATAGACTGAATTCCCGGAATGCAACAAATGATTTCTGAAGCTCATCCCAGTACTCCAAGCTGCAAGGAATCTGCAGTAAAAATGAGATGTGGTAACTATTTTATGCTTCATTGCAAATAAAATAATGGGATTTACTATTCACACCAAAAATGGAAAGCTAGCTTAAAAAAATAGAAGTTTTCACATGGAAAACCAGAATTGTAGCCATTACTCAGATTCTGCTCTGCCTTGACAAAAAATGTTTTTCAAATTGCACTGCAGTACAACAGTTCAATCTTCCTCTTACAGAAATAGCTATTTGGTCCATAGTATCCAAGAACAACAAACACAATGCAGTAAATCATTACTTGTACTATGCAATCAAAAAATCAATCAGATGTCATTACAGTTCACTACCAAGCTCACTCTAATTACCATTAACAATCACATTTTATTTTAATTAGCTCTTTTGTTTTATTACATTAAAAATATTAACTTGTTAAATACTCATTTAATTAAAATACTTAATATGAAAATGACCAAAGATGCAGAGGAAAAATAATGACGGGCAACATGATGCCATGTGGAAGGTCAGCACTTGAATATAATCCTGTTACAAATCACAGTGCATTTGTAATCCCATCATTGTCTCTTTCATAGAATATGGAATTTAGATGACTGCACGATTTTGAAAACTCAAGCCTAGCAAATACAAAGTAGATTCACCTTAATCACATTCCTTTTTTTTATGTCTGTAAATAACCCAATCTCAATTACTCCTGGATGCTTCACTGAACAGGAGGGAATGTTATCAGAGACATTTCTAAGCAAAACAGGAAATAAAAAATAATAAAAGCATATCTTTTAAAGGTGCCTTACACATGTTTTTTCCTTCCTTTTTGGTAATATTATGAAAGTGAATATGAATTTAAAATATAAGCAAACTCAATACAACAGGAAGATTTTACACCTAAGATACAAAAATCCACAATTACAACTATGAAATAAGGGTCAAGTTGTCTGAAAACAAACAGTAAAAAAAGAAAAAAAAAAAAAGAAAGAAAGAAAGAAAAGCATATGTATTCATGTGTATATGTTCTTTTATTTTCACTTCTTTTATATCTTTTTATGTGTGCATACAGACACATAAATAACCAGGAAAGAAGTAGGAATCTGTCAGAGATTTAAATAAATTGAAACACAGACAAAAAAAAAAAAAAAGCTCCATGAGTATTTTCTTTGTTCTCAGAAAGGACTATAATGCATACAGAGGTGACAGCAGGCTGATTAATTAATGGGAATGAAGGTTAAGGATGAAAATTCAGGGAGCTCAGTGGTTCAATCTGGAGAGGGCAAAGGAACATAAATAATCTCCTCCAAAGAGTCTTGCAAGAATTAATGTGTGGAACCACAAAGCTTGAAACACAGCTTTTTACTACATCTGTCAAGTCACCGTGATACCTGATGACTGAAAAAAGCAACCGCAAACAGTGGTGGGTTTTTTAGGTCAGGAAGGAAAGAAAAAAATCTGGTAACTGCTACAAAGTTCTGATGACACTATGTAAAATAAGGTAGTGTAGGAATGTCCATTAGGAATGCCAACATAATTTCAAAGACTAGAACAGTCTGAGAAAAGGGGATTGAATATGCATATGATAGCAACATATCCTTTATGAGCTGCATTTCCAACTGAAAATGGTGAATACCTGTAGGTGTCAGCTGGAAATTATAAGGTAGTAGGGCAATGCTTGGAAAAAGCAAACACCATCCTGAGAAATATCAGGTGAGATATTTCCAAAAGGGTGGGACACGTTAATTGACTTGTATAAGACACCTGGGGGGCTTCGTCTGGACTAAGGAATGCATATCAAACTATTCATGTTAAATTGTTAATACTCACACTAGAACCTGTGCAGAATCAGTGACCAATTCAAACATAGTCACCAGCTCCAGAGGTGCTCAACAAATGTGTAGATGTGGCACTGATGAACATGGTCCAGTGGGCATGGTGGTGGCAGACTGACGGTTGGACTAAAAGATCTTAGTTGTTTTTTCCAACCTTAATGACTCTATGAAAAGAAACACCACTGCTCTCCAGACCTCCAGGAGCTGAACAGTTAATAGAGGAACAAGTCTAGAGAAACTGGGGGTCAAAACTGTGTAGTCCTACCAATAAAGTGTAAGGCTAAGAATGGAACATAAGAGAAAAAGAAAGAGGTCTGAGGACAGCCTTTGTGTTGATCACAGCTGCTTTTAAAAATTTGATTTGCTAATAAGATGTTAGCAGCGACCAACACTGTCTTTAGTGGGACAGGACTGAGCTTGATGATCAAGGAAACAACTTTATTGGTTCTATGCTGCCAACTCTGCAATGATACTGTTCACAATAAGTGTTATCAAATATTACATTATTATGTTTGTAGCCATATTTCAAAGTCATGTCGTATTTATTCTTAGTTTCTTTATAGAGTGTAAAGTTAGCACATTTAGATTTCTTCGAAACTTCTCAGTGTTGAATTTTTTTAGGCTTTAGTGCCTGCAGACAAACACTCAAAAACTGCAATAGCACAGTAATATCCCTACCCTTCAATGAGGTCTTGGAATAGTATGATTATGAAAGTATCTGTATCATTTCTAACAAAAGGCTGCAGCCTTTCATGGTGGTATAGTGCTTCTGAAAATATGACATTAACTCAAGTAGCAGTATTTATTTCCATTTATATTTAAATATCAGTCTCTAAAATGACCTTGAGTGTCTCAAGAAGTCCAATTCATTGTATTTGAATACTTGGTTCGACCTAGTGCTTTCTGTTGCCTATGAACACACCTAAGCTGTCTTTTCTTGTCAGTGCTGTTAACACGTGCAACAAAAGTCTTGAAAAGCTATCCTATTACTTATGGTATTTATTTCTTTCAGATTACGTTTCACAACAAAGTATTTTTTCCAGCATTCAAGGAAAATAATCTCTCTCTGATGACAGCCTCACAAAACTAGAACAGAATGGCAAGTAGTAGGCATTTTAAAAGAGGCTAAGCAAGGCGATAAATTCTGCTCCCACTACGATTAATGAGCTAGAAGAAGTTGTTAAAAAGTACAATAAAGGAATTTCACAAGTTGCACTACAGTATGAAAAACTATTAGTAGGGCGAGAGGAAAGTAAAATAGAGATTGAAAATAAAGGCAGAATGAAAGCTGGAGAAAAGCCCAACCAAACAGATTCCATATATAATGTTTAAAAAAATGCAGTTACGCAGTAGGTGGTGGAAATAGAGAACCTTATCTTGAGAAAAAGATGGCAAAGTAAAACGATCAAAATAACTATTACGGCAGAAAGAAGTAACAACTCATCTTCAGGCTCCAGTATAACCTAACACAGAGCATTTTTTTTTTTTTTTTTTTTTGGAATTTCATCGTAACCACCTAAGTGAATTCTAAAGAATTTGGAAAGGCACATTAAATACCATGGGACTCAGCTGTATGAGCAGCCAGCTAGAACAATATATCAACTACCAATTAAAGCAGGCTGGTAGGCATGCAGAAAATATTATTCCTGTTTACTTTTGCTCAGGAACATTTTCATAACTGTTGCAACATGTCAAGAAATCAATCAGAACAAGATATAGCGCACTTCTAGATATCATCTACACATTAGAAGTAAAAAGTCAAAGTCAAAGGACACTATGTCATTACCTATACAAATTATGTCTCATGCTTTGGCACTATCCAAACTGTAAGCTTTCTAGTTTGAGAGTTTCAAAAGACTTCACTGACTTATTCAGAATCTTTGATTCCTACATATCTAGCTTTATTTGTTCTAGGGGATTTATTACTAATGCCTGATCTGGATAAATTTAAGGAAAGATGGTAGCTCTGGGCAATATTAGTTGCCAAAAATAATAGTTGTGAAAGCCTGGAAATGGGCTATAACCCCAAAACTGAGTCATAGGCAGTGGGAATAAATGAATTAGCTACAACAAAAAATCCCCACATGTAGAATTAAATACAGTACTCCTACCTTGCAGTATTTGAATAGAACCTAAGTTGTAATTTGGATAATTGTTACCTCTTAGCGAATGTGGCCGATAGTGCTGCTTCTCTAAAACAAGACACCGAAGAAGCACATCCAACCACAAAAACTTTGCAAAACAACATGCACTTCAAGAGATAGTACTCCATAGCTTTTTGTCTTCTTTCCTAGCTCTCAAAAAATGTTCATTACAATGACTCTATTCACATGTTAAATGCAAAAAGAGCAATTACTGTACAGTATGTATAACCTACATGTGTATAAAACTAACCCTGGTCTCGGAAACAGTTCTGCTGAAATAGTTGCCCTGGAGCAGAACTCTTCTGACTTAATGTCATTTCCTATTCTTTGTGAATCTCTTATTTCAATTTATTTTAAGAAAAAATCTTCATGCTTATTACACTAGCATAGGCATTATTGATGTTACCTCTGTGAACACATATCTGTTCTCGACTTGATTTGAAGCTTTGATTATATACATTTTGCAAAAAAGAAAAAAACAAAAACAGAACAGGAAAGCCCCGATTCCTTACCCAAAAAACAATCCACCACAAAACCAAATAAGAAAAAGAAACTTGAAAACCCTTTTTAAAACCCACATCATTCAACTCATTTCCTGAATGCTTGTTGATCTATCAGCAAGACAGTATTGATAACCAACATAAATATTCCCACTTATGCACTACAAAGTGACAGATCATGTTTTTTTCTTTTTCACCATGTATTATGTCAAACATTATGTGTTCCAGAATAATTTAATTCCTATCTTGAAAGTGAAGGTTGGAAATTGCTACAGAGTCTGTTAACACTATGCTACTTACTAATCTTTTCATCCATGTGTTGTACACCCTATTGACCATGTGGGTATTCTATATCTCTACGTAAATTTCTGTGCAAAAAGTAAACAGAATGGGAAAGAAAGGACTGTTGATCCACATGTGCCTTTTAAAGGCTTTTATGATGATAACATGATTCTAGACTTCCCTATGACCTGATGTTATCCTTCCAGTTCTATGCCGTGTAGTTAGTTTGGGCTTTCAAAGCTTTGGGTGAACACCACTGGCAGCAGAGCAATGGGTCACCACATTTGCAAAAGCTACCAGGTTACCATAAATAATCACACCTATTACTCACCATACACATTGTCCTAATGTTGACAGATGTCAGAGACAAACATCTGTTTAGGTCAGAAATAAATATCTAAATTTCTTAGCAAATCACATCTTTTTCACAAACTTTTGTTGTTGTTGTTCGTCTAGAAAAAAGCTACAGCCTTCTGCATAGTTCTGTGAGGTTGCTGAATTAAGAGAATAAAAAAGTTTTGTTATTTTACTACTTAAATACTAAACAGTATCCTTCTTTAAATCAGTATTAAAAATACATCAGGAAAAACTAAATCAGCATTAAAAGTAGATTTTTAAATATATACATACAGATCTGTAAAGAGAAAGGTATCAATGGTTTAGTTACAAGATAATCTGCCCGAGGCAGTTTTTGGTGATGGGCCCTTTTCATTTATGTTTTGTTTTATTTTTTTGCTAGAAAATAGGCAATCTGCAGAATAAATGCTCGTTTCTTGACTCAGTCTCTCACATGGTGGGTGTTTCCTCTAGGAAATTAAGTTATTCTTGTTCCAGAAACAACTACTGTACAAGAAAACTGAAGACAGGAAGCATGTGTGTGTTTTATCTTCACAGAGTAGGGCCACCTAAGTGAACGAGAGGCAGAATACAATACAAACTTGTACTTTGTGTCGGACGCCAACCCATGCTGAGATTTTAACTCAAGCTTCCTGAGTAGGAATAAACTGATTGCACTGCAATAACGCTATCCTGTTTTTAGGATATTTTCCAGTTTCAGGGCCAACTGCCCTAAAAGTACAGTTCTGCCTTCAGGTGAACAGAAGCAGCAGCAGTAGAAAATAAGAGGCTTCATCTAGATTTTTACACTGGGAAAATTACTGGCTATGACTTCACTTCTAAGTTCGATTTTAAACTACAAGCTACGTAAGAACAGGAAAAAAACACCTGCAGAAAAAAATACATACTGTATAAAACATGCTCAAAAGAGATAAACAGGAAAACATTACAATATTTATCTCTACATATTAAATACTAAATGCTGTTTTGCACAATATTAAATAGAAAAACAACTCCATAATATGCCCAATTGCACTACACACCCAATCTGATCTGAGTGCTGGATCACCACTTCGGCCAGCTGTAGGATCCTTCAATATTCACAACGCTGTTTACGTTCTGTGATTGACTCTGAGAAAACATGCTACAAAGCATGCTCCCAGTTGCAGAGCACTTTCGTAGCCTTCCTCACGGCTGTCACTGTCTCCTGTCAGTGTAGAAATCCTCTACTTGCACAGCCAGGGGCAACCACTATTCCCTTTCCATGATAACCCAAATTAAAAAAAAATAAGGTGGTTTACAGTGAGGTAAAAATTTAATCTGTTGGAAGTACTACTAGTTTTGGTACCAGTAGTAAATATGGTTAGCTGTACAGAGTAATTTCTGTCCTCCACTGCAATTCCTTCTGTATTTTTTGTTATGATTTTCCATTACTTTGACACTGGTTTTTCCCTTTAAACACCCCTTATGTTTTGGGCTGTAACACTTATTCCACTGCGGCACAATCTCAATTTTCAGCAGTCAGTAATAATCAGATACCACAAATTAAGACATTTAAAAACAAAACCAGCAATGTAACATTTCTTCACGGAGTTTGCTTTATTTCTCTTTGAAGTGTGGTAGGTTTAGGACCAATTTTATTAAACCACATTCAATTTTAAATATTTGCTACAAAGTGGAACATCTGCCCAATTTCATTCTTTCTTTCTTTCTTTCTTTCTTTCTTTCTTTTTTTTCCTATGCACATAGAGACCTTTGGTTGAATAATAAGAATAATTACTCATTTGTTTACTGAGTAATGACATAGACCTCAGCTCTTTCAGCTTCATTTAACAAGTTTATCGATGGTACTATTCACGTATTTATTTTATTTAATTTTGCTTACATTTACATTTGTACTGCAGTTTATGAAGTAAATTAAATCCTGAATTATATTAAAGAGACGTGAAAGAAAAGTCATGTCTTTGAGAGAAATTGCTCTTTAGAAACACATAACTGCCTTTTAGCTGACTTTGGAAAAAAAAAAAGCTTCCATACATCTTCAACTAATAGAAGCTATAAAAAACTCTTTGTAATATTGGAACCAGTTGAGAAACCACAAGCATTCAAATGCAGGAAATCATGATTTTATAACATTTTAATGTGATCTACTCTTGGGAAACAAAGTTAACCAAGCCCTATTTCTGTACAGGAAATATTCCACTGTACAGTTGTAATACATTGTGGTGAGGGGTACAGCTGCAAATTTTTCACCTGTAATGCCCCACTGGTATTGTGGCTTACTGAATTGCATCAAGATTGCCTTCCTGTCCGGAAAGCCCTCTAAGTACAAACAAGACTCTAAGCCCAGGTTTTATTTTCCCTTGGTATCAGAATATGGTAATTTAAGAGCCCTGAGAAATGCTTTTTAACCTTTTAGAAGAAATATGTAGCATTCTTTTATTAGGAACTCTGTTCTCTGCCTTTTTAAAACAACATGTGACCAACTTATCTTATCAATTTATCAGGCTAGCAGGTTCAGAACGAATGCAGGTGTGTATAGTAATGTAATCCGTCACAGATACTGACTTTTTCATTACAGAAAAATTATTCTAAACACACTGATGGCTTTTGTTAAGAGAGTGGAGAGCAGTGCTATGCCTTAATTGAGACGAGTTCTGTAGGATTTTTTTAAACAAGAAAATGTTTGCGCTCTGGTAAGTTTCAAACCCTTTTTTTTCTACTAGGTGTCATTCGTCTCGACACTAAGTTCATGTGAAGATTGCTCACTTTTTCAAGAGCAAAAGCAACAGCATTTCATTTAATCTCTTGAGATCTCGGTTATTTTCTTAGTGCAATTACCAATAAATTTATATCAATAGGAGATCATACACAAAAGACTTAGCTACTTCTTGCACTATTCTGTATTCTCTTTCCCCGATAGAGGAACAATACTTCACATTTTATTTAAGACTTTCATTTTCTGGGTTTCAGTATTTGTTAACAGTGTAAGCACTATACTGTTGAAATGCAGTCACCTCTGGGACTGAGGGTAGCAGCCTATTAATACATGAAGCACTATGTAATTTTAAGTATACGGGATATTTTGACCACATATTCTCACCACAGTAAAGCTTGACTCCTACAAAAAGTGCCACAAGATCACCGCACAGCAGAAAGAACGTCAGTTTGCAAAATTTCATAAATCAGACTTACAAACTCTGAAAAGTACAAAACACAATGAGAGTGTAAATCTGTCATTAGGATAATCTGATGGTTTCGTCAGTCTTCTGGCACCCAGCAGCATTTTCACTAGCTCAATAACCCTAAAGGGTAAATTTCAGTGTGATGCACAGGCAAATTATGCACAACTTCCATTAACATTCCCAACAAGTTACGCTTAACTCCCTGCAGACTGCGCTGAAACCACAGTCCAAGCGATACAGTCTCATCTTGATGCAGCGAACACTAAGATCACACAGCAAAATAATTAAGATTATACACACAAAATACAGTAACAAAATAGTAAAGTCTGAGTTAATCCTACTCTCAGGCAAGGAAGTTCACAAATAGTGTTTAAAGCTGGAATTCCTAAAGACAACAGGCTCTGTTTCAACATCTGCTTAAGACTCCCTGTACAATACTGCAACTTCTTTAGCCCCTACTTCCTCCCTGGAAAGAAAATGAAGACAATACACATCATTAATAGCCAGAGCCTTATTGTTCGAAAACATCAAAAAATGTGCAAAATTTTGCCAGTATCACAAAACTTACATGCAGGTTGTCTGAAGGGTAATTGGCTTAGGCTAGAAGCCAGCCTTGAGCCCTCTTAAACAGGGTGGAAGTTTATGTAATGACCTGCATTCATTTTGGTACACAGGGATGGGTATAAACATTGAGTTTAGTGACAGGGAAAATAATTTCCTACATTATAATGAAGAGCAAGTTCTAGTTCATGGTCAGATATGCTCAATAATTCTATTGCATTGTTTTGTTTCAAGTTTGTTGCAATTCTCCACATAGCAGCGGTATCACAAAAACACTTTACACTAATAACAGTCATTTCAAATAATATCAAAAAGCAGAATTAATGTGAAATGATTTAAAAAGCAGAATCCCAGATGAAGCACTGCACTGACTTCTGAGCAGTTTCCAACAGTCAGACAAACAATTTCACCATTCATTTTATAAGTCTGATTGTTTAAAGATGATACCACTGCACGATAGTAGATTCAAAAATTTGCAAACACAGTGTATCAGTAAGCATGGCTGAACTTTACAACTTATTTATCCAATAACACTGTGAACTTCAGTCACTAACCTGTCACACACAAATTATCTGGATTTCCAAAATAGATGTTGCTTTGGAAATGTAAGAAATGAATCAAAGATAAATAAAAGTTGTGGTTTTCCAAAAAGCTCCTTTCCCAGATACTCAAATGCCCAGCTGAATATTGTAGCCCCAACAGGGAATGAAATGCAAAAAGGAAGCAGAGCCAGCCAAAAATGAGGTATTCTCTGTCAAAAGGGAAAATGAATGTCTTTGACATTGATCATAATTCTTTTCCTGTTGACTGTCATGTCAAATCTTTCCTGGAATAATGACTTACAGTAGGTCTAATGTCAGTCATTCTTAAGCCCTTGCTTCCTTAAGCCACTGTTTAAACAACCACGAGGTGTTAGAAAATGACTGTTTATTGGCTGACAATGTTGAAAAAAATCAGACTTCAGACCATAGAGTTTGCAAATGTTTCACTTACATACTGTTAAGCGTGTAATGCAGTGCAACAGACAGCCTTTTGAATTCCCACCATTCAAAGGTGGAAATATTTTATGTTCTCTTCACCATCTCAGCAAATACTCTGACTGAATTGTGCCAGAGAGGGTTTATTTACCTAGTCCTTCCTTATTAAATCCCAGTTAAGCCTTCGCAACCTCAGAACGATACTCACTTCCCTACTTTCTTCCAGTAGGCCATGAGATCTGGTTAATGTAATCACCACTTTTCTAAACCAAGAGTAAGTGCTCTGTTTATTAGGACACTACATAAAGAAGAAAGGCCAAAAAAGCACTCTTCAGGGCACATTCATCTTTTTATCTGCTCTTATAATGCTGACTGCAGTGCTGCATGCACTTGCATGCAACAGGAATCCTGGCAGGTACACAGAGTAAACTGAGTAAACACCATCAAATCTATAAGTCTGTCAAAGTTATAGCTTGGTAGATATTTTGACTTCCCATGGAGAAATGAACAAATGTCATAGATTATCCTTCTTTTTTCTTGTGAGCATTAACAGTTTGTATCTTTCACTGGATAACAATTCAGGAGAAAGAATTCTAAGTCAGTGTTGGTGATGCAGCTTAAATAAAGAGCTCAGAATTCAGAATATTATATATGATGTGATCAATTCCACTAGATAAATCTGTTCTTCTCCACATGACCACCTGTGTAAATGCTATTGTGACAATACAGAGCTTTTTGTTTCAGCTATGGGTCAAGATAACTCTACTACAATGAAATGGAAAATACTGAGCATCTCCATAAAAATTTCACTAGCTAGAGGAGTCCTCCAGCTGTTGTTCACCTGCTTGCAAAGAAAAGCCAAACACTGCCTTGATAGCAGAAAAACTACTTTCTTATCTTGGTGAACTCAACCAACTTCAATTTTTGCTCCCTCTCCTGTTAACAGAAACCTCTCAAAGTTGTTCCTGGTGGAGATAAATGATAGAAAAATGTGTCCCAGAGGAAATCAGAGTAGATTATTACTAAAGCATAGAACAGTAAGAACTCTTCTTCAGCCTTCTGAGTAAATAGCCTACTTGGAGGCAAAGACAAAACTAAATCTGAGATTCTCAAGACTGTGGGTAGAAGACTTTGGAAAACTAGAAGCATAGTGGAAGCATGGCTTTAAGCCTCGCAGAACAAACACGCATCACCAATTTCTTTGAGCTTAAACACTTAACTGTAGCTAACTCCACATTCTAAATTACAATTTGAAAATCACTACTGAATCACTAGCAAAATGTTGTCCTGTAACTCCCTCCTTCAAATTGCGAAACAAACAAACAAAACCAAAAAGAAATGAGGAAGGTAACTTTCCTCAGCTGTTGCAACTTAGTGGATTCAAGGGACTGTATAGGCATGGTTGAATTTAGTAGTGCAACACATCCCTGAAACACACAGAGTTCCTTGGTATGGTGTCTCTTTCATTATCCTTACCTTTTGGGACTGTGGTATTAGCTGCCTAATAGGTACAACCCTGAACTACCGTCTGGAATTAGAAATGTTCACATGTCCTCTGCACCTTGGATTTACTTATGAAAGGTATTCTACCTGGTGGCTATTACCGTGTTCAGTCTTCAGTGGAAAACATTTTATGGACAGATAAGCAAGACTGAAAATAATCACCACCAGCAGATTTCAACTTTCACTACTACATAAGCTGATAGTGCAAATAAAAGACCTGCTGCCCTATAATGATGCCTTACAGAATATGGTTTAGAGTTAAAGTGGGAAACTGAAATAACACCTTAATGAAGTCTTCACACACGAATACTTGTTGAGACAAATGTATATGCATAATTCCAAAGAATTTTAACTATATAAATTCTACACAAGCTAATAGCCTAAATGTAACCAGGTTTTTTAAAGTTATTCATCCATTTATCTTCAATCATCAGACTTCTTCAGACCATCAATCTATTTGAAGGTTTAAAAAGTCTCTTCTGTTATAACTGAGAAAGTCTCAGAAGGCATCCCTTTTGGCACACCAGTAACAATCTTAAACATTTTAAAGTACTGGCATTTCTACTTGTTTCCTTCATCGTGCTTATTACCCTGTGAATTCATTCTGTGAAATTTTTCCAAATTGGACTTTTCTCTGCTCTTGATCCATGAATAAGATTCCCACATAAACACTACTCTACCCCTTGCCCTTTCTGATTTGGGCAGTAAAGGATTACCCAGGCTTAAATAACATTACATGGAGTCAGCACGAGGATTAACTTCACTCCTAAGAAATCTGTGCTAAGTGAAGTTGCCAGTGTAAAATGCTTTTTCTTCTCCATAGCTTTAAAAATAATCTTGGCAATAGTCAAGATCAAAAGGGTATGCCTCCACCAATATTTGAGTCTCCTGCTGCTTGATGGCCTTTTCTGTAGATCTCCATTACGCAAGAAGTACATTAGTGGTGGTTTAGAGGCAGTATTTATCACATTAATTACATAAGACACAGCTATTTGCTTTTTGTTCTTATGAGAACATTACACTGCTGCTCTTGTGTATACTCCTTTGTCCCACAATGACCTTTACTTAGATGTTAAGCAATATCTAGAGCTTTCTAAACACAGAAAAATTCTCAAATATTGGATAATGAGCAACTATTACCAGAATTAAAATAGAAGCTGATGTAACAGTAAAGAGTTACTAATTTCAAAGAACCAGACAGACTAAAAAATAAAATTAAAATAATATATTTTTTTCAGAATAAGGAATAATTCGCATCCATGGCACATCTCTTTCTTGATACAGACACCAATATTAACTTCTGTTTCAGTCAGCTGTACAAGGTTGCAGCCAAACACTTGCAAGCCCGGCAGTAAATTGAATTTTTGCTTCACTTCATTGATTTCATATTCCTAAAACAATACCATTGTACTTTCTTCATTAGTAAGAACTTACAAAGAGATGTGCTGTTTAATGTGAATCTCAATTACTACATATTACTTCATATTAATTTAGATGATTCTACATTTATTTCTTTATTTACTTTTAATTACTAGCCATTCCACAATATTTTTTGTCACAATGATTTACAAGATACTAAACTATAAAACTAGAATGGTTTCTGGATGTCTTTTCCAGAAAAGACTATATCTTCAATCTGAAATCATCATAATTTTGTAACCACTTTATTTTGATAGGATGCTTAAAGAGTTTCTTCTGAACATTGAGTTTTGGAATTGTATTAACCCACTGTACCAAAGAATAACAAAGTACAAGAGAAACTCCTGCTCGACAGATGAAAAAGTGTTAGAAGTGATGCAACGCAATGGTTGTAGTATCTGAGAATTAGAAACACCTCAGAAATGTCATTGAAGAAGAATTCCTTAAACAATTAAGAAAGGTTCAGCAGGGAAACTTGGAGTGCTTCATTAAATAGTAGTTATCTGAAAGAATGGTACATCACACAGAGCCAAAAAACATGTATAGCATGTGAAAACAGAACAGTAAAGCATTAGTAATTAAATAGAATGGGGTTGCAATGTCCAGTAAACAGGAAGGAGTTCAAATCCTCTCAATCTCACAAAATAAATACAATCCTGATGCAATTCCTTGCAAGTGCGATTGGGATTCTCTCCCTCTGCCTCCAGATGAAAAGATCAAACTATTTGAAATCTTGAAAGAAAATGCAACATGCTACTCTGCATGGCTACTCTGTGAGAGAGTACCGCATGAGTACTACTCATGCAGAAACACACACTCTTTCTCCTCTCTCCACAAATAAAAGCAACAAAGTTGGGATTGTAAGCAGTAACAGAAATGTGACAAGTGAAACTGCTTACTCTTGCAACAACATGAATAAAAAAGCACAAGAAAATAAATTCATGAGGCAGTCTAGAAAGTGCAGTAAGGTACGGTTTTATAGAAACAACACCGTTTCAACTCTTATAATCTGAAGCTGTTGGCTTATCCCTTTCTCCACAGCAGATGACATGCAGCTTCAATATAAAAAAAATATTCTCTTTATAGTGGAGATTTTGTAAGTTCCAAGAATTCAAAGAATAGTTATAGAAACAGAGAGCCTTCTAAAATCTATTCATGATTTAAAAGCTTTGCCAGAAGAAGTATAGCAAAGACAGAAAGCTCAATGAAATGTCACAGCAAGTTTCTTGGACAGAAAGATCAGGCAACTGGCAAACTTCTAAATCTGTTAAATGCAAGAGAACCTACAGAAATGCACCTCTGCCTGGATTTATGTGAAGCAAAGGATTAAGGGAGACTGGAAACACACCTGGTGACATCATGGGTCCTCCTAGCATTTGAACGTAAACACAATCTTGGGGAAGTTTTTAAAATATATTTTTAATATTCTTTGATATCATTATTGTCTTTAAATTTAGTTCCTTTTTTAAAAAAGCTGAAGTCTTTGGTTTGCAGATGTTCCTCTACTGTTTCATGTCAAGACATATATGAAAGCATTGTCTTATCTTTTTCCTATTTATATTTTGTGATTTTTCCACACGCAATAAATATCTGTATAATAAAAAAATAGAGATATATTCATCCAGGGAAAAAACAGAGCTGACGAAAAACCTCCTCATTCATTTAAATCAGCACCAAAAGTTTGAGATGTGTGTTTGGTACGTGTAATTTATCTAAGGAATTTGAAAATTGATTCTATTACTTATTTCCCCATCTATTTATCTTTTAATAAAAAATGCATCCAATACATGTTTAAGAAGGTTGTTTATTGACCTTGTGCAGAGCTGTTCTGTCTATGAATGTTTGCCATTTCTGAAAATGTGATAAATCACCAGGCAACAGTTATGCCATCACTAATGGCCTGCTACCAAAATGTAGGCATTGCAACACTCCCTCCACCCAGTCTCCGAGCAGACGTGTTAGTCAAGATCACAGAAGTGACACTGTGCTCTGACTTGGTTGATACCTTTAATCTCTTCCCTTGTAATTGAGAACCCAAGGTTTCAATATAAGACTCCATTATAATTAATTCGTCATAAAATGAACAGATCATAAGAAGAGTCTGCCACAGTAAAAAGCATAATGGAGTGAAGCTATATAGGGATGCTTGACTAAAAACTTAAGAGTGGTGGAAACAGTTTGCTGTGGTTAATGTATAGGATTAAATGCAAGGCTGCAGAATTATGTGAAGGCCAGTAGAAGTTTACTCAACCCCAGAATTGGCAGCAGAGCACTGTGTGAGACAATTATAGAAGAAATGACAGAAGACTGCAACTATGTTCTTTTCATTCAGCAGAAAGGGGCTAAATGTAGAATCCCCATTGATGTCCATCTGAAAATCTGATACTTTCCTTGTACAGGGACATATTACAAATCACATACATTATGCTCATGACGTCTGTAATCTATAAAAGGAGTTAAAGCAATTATACTAAAAACTTGGTGTGCTACGCTATGAAAATACCACTCTGAAAGAAGGTAAATTTCTGGTTTTCATAGCAACTTAATAGGGTCATCAAGAAAGCATACAATAACCATTTTGATCTTTGATTCAAACCTCATGCCAAGCAGAGCTGATTTTTATTTTCCATTGAATTTTAATTTTCATATAACTGAAAGGACATTTGGCTGTCTAGAGGGCAAAGAAATTGGCAGGACACGTACATGATCTCACTAGCAGTATGTGCACTGTAACAACATAGTACCATTTATCTGAGGAAGATAATACTTCTTATCCATAACTCAAAGCATATTGGTGCATAATTCAATTTTAAATACAATTTTTGAAGTCATAGTAACAATAAAATATAATTGAACATTTCTGAACGAATAGGAAGGATTGGGAGATACTTAATTTCCTTGACTCACAACACCATTCTGACCAACAAGCAGATTCAATTGGAAAAAAAACCAAACCAAAACAAAAAGAGATCCAATTTGGAATACAAGAGGAAAACAAAGACTAACAAAATTGAAATTAAGCAAAAAGTAAATCAGGCATGGAAGGAGTAAATGAATTTATAAACATGAATTTCACTAGACAGAAGACAGTGTAATAACTATTTTGGAAAGCAGAAATTCTCAGAGGTAAGGATAAGGACTATTTTTTGAAGCACAGAATCACAAATTTGCACTCCTCAGCTCTCCTTTGAAGGTCATTTCCATGATCTCACACAGTCTAATAGGACTGCCCAATTCAACCCCCTCAAAGCAAAAAATGAGTAACTAAATCTCTGACTCGAGCATCTTACTAGAGGAAGTACAGCCACCCACCATGACAGACAGGAGAGAACAGCAGGACTAGAGATCTTAGTTCAATGATTCCACGCATTTTGGCAATTTCAGGCCAAGTCTTTGTATGCTTCACTTTCAAATTAAACGAGGTCTTTAAATAAAGACCGATGGATGAAATCATAAAAAGCCAGAATAAAAACTTGGTATTCTTGGCAAGCCAGACTGATAAAGCTTGCTAGGTCATGGAAAAGCTTTGCAAATAAGTGGTTAAAATGTTTGCATGAGTAGTTTTAAAACTAAAGATGTGCACAAGCTGTAGAATTTACCTCCTATTGTTTTTATAGAGCTCCTGACATTTGTTTTGTGCTCATTTTTAATAAACACAAGCTTGAAAACATTAACTTTACAGTAGTAATGTTTTCTGTTGTTAACAAAAGAAGAAAATTCTCATTACCCACCTGAAGAACATCTCCAAGGTCAGCAGTGCTGATATCAGGATCTTCCGTGGTGTTAAAAGGAACAGGATTAATTCTTACGAGAGTGAGCACTCTGGGTTCTGGATATCTCCATAACATCATTCCTGGACTATCCTCAGTTTCGTTGTAAAACACAACTTCATAGGCACCAGGCAGTTTCTGTGCTTCTGTCAAATGAAATAAAGGTATAATCTGTCATATAATTTCTAAAAAGAAACATGCTATTTTATGAGACCAAAGTACTTTAAAATAAACCCCTCAGGATCAAAAGGAGAGAAAGTAAAAAAGCCATTTCCCTGACTTTTAAAAGATTAGAGCTTAAATGGAAAGAAATAAAAAACATTTTTTTTTTTCATTCTAGCAGATGGCTTTTCAATTGCTTAAAAAAAAAAAAAAATCATTATTTGTAAGAGGCAAGTTATCTTTAATGGGATACTACTGTGTTTGTTATATAATTATTTTTAAAAGGGAAAGGAATAATATTCCTCTTACCTGCATCTTGTATATACTGGAACAGTCCTGTTCTCAGATCATCTGAGTAATGCTCTGTTTTTGAGGCCTGATTCCTTTCCGTAGAGAAACAAGCGCGATACCTCTGTTCAGACATGAATGCCTCTGCACTGACAGTTTTAGTAAGGTATTCCCGAACAAGCTCCTGGAGTAGAACTAAACAGTTCAAATGCTCCTGACCCCAGAAAACCTTAAGAGAAGAAATACAAAAAAAAAAAGAAAAAAAAAAAGACAAAACATGATTACCTACAGTTGTTTCTGAAGGAAAAAAAAGAAAAAAGAACATCATATTGCTTTCAGTCTATTCTACTTACATCTTAATTGTTGGCACATATCCTAAACGTGAAAATAAAGAAGAGGAACAACAAGAAACATCTACAGAATGATTTTGGCAAATTTCTTCTCATAATTCTGAAAGTGTTAATTCTTGACCCTTTCAACTGGGACAGTTGCTGGTAAGGAGCACAGAAGCGATGACAAGTGATATGAAAACACACACAGCTGAGTGCAGTGTGTACTGCAAGGACTATTCACTGGTCTTCCCATTTAAAATAGGGCCAGAAAAAGTTGAATATTTGGAGTTTAAACTGTTCAAAGAGCAGATAGTTATTCTGGAACACATTAGAAACTGAAGAAGCGACACAGCAAAAAGACCAGAAAGACACACCCGAGATCATCTCAAGCGAACGCTGACTACATGCAGAATGTAATTTGGATGGGCTGCAAGTTCTGCGAACATGGCCCGAAGTTTAATAAAACCCACAGAAATTTAAAAAACCCACCATATCTGTGCAAAGCCAAAATTCAAAACGCGTAAGATTCATATGCTGTGCAGCAAAAGGCAAACAGACGCTCCTTTCCCAACACTGAAAAGCAGCACTGCTTTTCTTAAATCCACCTCCAGTCTGAAAGGATCACTCTATGCCCTTTAGTCCTTGTGCAGAAGCAGGCCCGGGAGCAACAGGGACACAGGGGAACAACTTTAACTGGCAATTAATAAAGAAATTTAGAACCAATGTGGGACAACCAGACAGCAACTTATAAGTTCATTGTAAGGATAAGAGAACAAACAAGTCAGGTCTGCGTATAAAGAGCAGTGCAAATTTTGTCAGTGGGGAACAGCCATTTTCAAATACGAAAAAACCAAAACCAGACAACTCTTAACGTGACTGCGATATAGCTGTCAAGAAGAGAGTTTTTTCTTCCTCTGCGTCAATATGTAAGCCCGTGGAACAAACCAAGGCCACCTGCAAACAGCTGCAGCCAGAGAGCTGAACGGGCAGAGCCCCATGGATATCCCCAAGACCAGTGCACCTCTGCTCAAACGCCCAGAGCAGCTCTGAGCTCTGGTGCTACCTCAGAGGAGCTCTGTCACCCCCTGGGGGAGCCCAGTGGCCTCAGGTCTCTGCAGATGGAGGAGAGAGGAATGCTTTTTTCCCCTCATTTTTATTCATGTCATTTTTAAGGTAGCCAGAACTCCAGAGCAGAGAAGTCCTAATACAAGAGTAATAATACTAGTAACCAACGCTCCTAATTCACAAGTGAGGCACCAATTTCACATCAGCTCTCTCTGCTCTCTTGCAATACAAATTAACAGGAGTAAAAGTATCTAGATGGGTAAAATTCATCTGAAATAGAGCTGCTGACACTTTTGTCAGCAATCGCCAATCTATTCTGTTGCACTAAACATTTTTTTTTCTAGAAAAAGCTAATTACTACAGCACACGTTCTAATAGTAATGGTTTTCTCAGATTTATAGATATTTTTAAGGTCCTTGTTACAAAAACCCAAAATTTGTAAACAAAACAAAAACCCACAAACAAAACCCATGACATCCTTCCTGCAACAACATGCAGAGGTGGTCAGCCAACCTGTGAATAACAAATCAAAAAGAAGCAGAAAAACAAACTCACTTTATTCATTATACTATATATACTAAATTTGTATTACTCAATTAACCCTATTCCATGTGCTGTGGTTTTATGAACTTCTGATGTTGATGCTGGGAAAAGGTCTAATTACACAACTAAATGTCAAGATTTCCTTTTTGTGTTTTATATGCTTGATTTATACATTTATTTTAAAACATTTGGTGTGTATAGATACTACAATAAAAATAATTAAAACAAGACACGTCTTAAAGCCCACTTGTTTAAGTCCCACAGAATCTATGTTTCCTTTCAAGAACTCCCATGCTTCTTGGAATGGTTTCAAGTTATGGGCACTTCCAAAAAGGAGAGGACAGCACGGAAAACCGAGTCTTAATTACTACAAACAACGGTTTATAATTGCTCCCCTGAGAAATCTGTGTAAGTTTAAAAAGAAAGGATATGCATTTCATAAAATTACCCTGAGGCATTACAGACACATAGCTCACGGATGGACAAACACATACATCAGAACAGGGTCCTTAATATTAAGTGTTAGTAATTTGATACAGTACTTTAGAGGAACACACACATACAGTTACAACACATAGTTTAAGCAGTATTAAAAAGAAAAAAGATAAAAATGTAAAACATTGGACACAATTTTTCAATCCTCAGTTTTACATGAAAGACTTATTTTAAAGGGTAAAAATAAAAGAATAAAATATCCAAACCAACCAACCAGAAACCCCCAATCAAATGAGGTCACGATATCTGCAAAGCTTTATAGGTTTCTGTGCGATTTATTTGTAAAATCTCTATCACTCAAAGCTAGTCAAGTTCAATATCAGAACCACAAGCAACTCATACAGACCTGTAGCAGTCCTCCTCTCAAATCAATGTACATTTTTGGAATAGATTGCTCTGGGCCAGGATCACCACTGTGTTTACACCACTTGGCTTCCACTGTGACCGAGCAGCAAAAAGGGCCGATCAGAGATCTTGCTCTTTCTTTGAGACTTGTTTTAAGCAGAAAATCTTTTATGTCCAGGACAAAACATGATCCATGGATTCCTGAAAAGACAGACAGAGACTTTATCCTGCTGGTAGTTAGTCCCCCTACATTTTCGTGACTGTTATCTGGATTTACTTTAGGTTGAGACTGTGAATGTGCACCAGTAAGAAGTTTCTCAAACAAACAGTCCCACAACATCCATGGAATTATTTGTGTGGACAACTGCTCTCTGGTCCAAGCAAGAGAATTGCAGTTGGACAAGAAAACTTGGGAATCTTTTTGCAGCTTGTTCTCCCAGCATTATTGCATGTATTTTATGCAGCGTTGCAGTTATGGAGCAGGTATGTTTCAAGCACATTCCTTACAAAGAACTATTTGCCAAAACATTATGACTTTTTGCATGTGTGAGTATTTTAAGGTTTATGAGAAGAGACATTTTTTTCATTAAACTGTGACATTTTTTCAAAAGAGTGTCTTAAGAACAAGAACAGCTGCTTCACTTGATTATATTTTAACCTGATAGGAAATAGCTATTTTGAATGATTCCCTTTGCTTTTGTCCAGGTTACTTATAAAATATTGCTTTGGTAGACTTTGGAATGTTTAGCAGGAGAGTAAAGGTAATGTTTGAATTCAAATAATTCAAAACAATTACTGTAACTCAAAATATATAACATGTGTTTACCTAAAAACAAACTAAACTTTTCATATCATAACCATCTGCAGTTCACACAGCTTTATAAAACATAAAAAAGACAATGGCAGGTTAAATTTATGATAGACCTTATGTCCTCACATTAAAGACAAGCACTTTCAGGAAAGAAACAACACTTAGAATTTTCACATCTCTTGTGAATTTAAATGACTGCAATCACAATTTAATGAAACAAACCATATTCACTATCTCTTTAATACTTTCATACATTGTGCATGAAAAGTACAAGAACTGAGGTAGGGTAAATTTTTCTCTTCTGGTTCTTATAGCTGAATATTGAATATCGTCACACTTTATAATGCCCATGGCTTATTTTTCTAATGAAACTAAATACTCAGACAACGTGAATGACTGAAAAACACCCAAGGCTTACATACAGTTATGTCATGGTATAATACCATTTAATATTTTCATACCTCTGCTGGTAGAAAAGACTCCCCAAGTTATTCAAAACTCTGTTTTGAATACATGCACTAAAACTTCTCCCATGAATCTTTAAGAATCCAGTGAAAAACATCTGCATCCTGGCAGATACGATTCCATAATATCAAGACATATTTTATACAGTGGAAGGAAATACACTACATTTCTGTCTTTCCTATTTATCCAGCATCCACAAAGAATGTGGTCAACCACTCCCAATAGCTGTAATGGTACTGAACTGTACTCAGCTTGAGTAGGAATTCACAGATGAGGAGAATAATTCCCTTGAGTTGTCTGGGTGTTAGTAAGAGTGACCATGACCTTGAGCAAACTCTTGCCTCATGCCAATCAAACAGGACTGTTGTCATGAATTGTAAAGGGGTGACAGCCCTGAGTTCTTCAGGCAGGCTTCTGAGTGCCTGGTCCTGGTCTTATCTGGAACAGGCTTATATGTCAGAAACTGTTCAGAGGTTTTTTTTTTTATAGAAAACTCCAGTGATAATCAAGAATGCAAACATCAGCACTTCAGGATGCCTCCCCTTTTGTTCTGAGTTTGGACTCGCAAAACTGCTGAACTCATCAGCCTCACATACGGTCTCGCAACAAGAAAGAGGCATTTTTATGGGAAGAGAGCACCCTCATTCTGCTATGCTCAGTCCATTTATTTTTAGAGGCATTACAGTATTTGGAAATTCTTTATATATATATATATAGTGTACATGGAACTTTGGTTTTAAAGAGGAGAAATTCTCAGTAACTATTGCACAATTCTGCAATACATTGAAATGTTCTATACTTTTACTGTATGCCAAGTTGCAAAAATAACAAAAGGGAAGAAGGAATGCCAGAATACAAGTGGTTTTATTTATGTTTTCTTTCACTGGGATTACACTTGGAAGGATTATGTTTTGCAGTCTTCTGTAGTCATCTCCACAAAGTACAAAGAAAACACAATATCCAACAGCTTAACTACAGAACTGAGCATTCAGCACATGATCCTGTTGCTTCAAAATCAGCAGCGCTTTTCCCAAACACTATGCTAACAACTGAGAAATGAAGACACAACTAAGAAGAAGTTAGTAAATTCTAAACTAATAAACATTACAAACACTTCCATAGCCTGGGTTCTACAAGGATCAGGTAATGCTCATAGACCCAATGTGAGATTTCTCCCTGGGATGAGACTGTTCTTCATAGCAGTTCTACCTACTTGTACTTTGGAGGATAAAGTGAATCTTAGTATAAAAATTTCCGTGTTCTTAATAAAGAAAAAAAAAAAAGAATCATAGAATCACCAAGGTTGGAAAAGACCTCCAAGACCATCCAGTCAAACTGTCCACCTACCACCAGTATTTCCCCACTAAACCATGTCCCTTAGTACAACATCTAAACACTTCTTGAACACCTCCAGGAATGGTGACTCAACCACCTCCCTGGGCAGCCTGCTCCAGTGCCTGACCACTCTTTCTGACAAGAGCATTTATTTTTCTAGTAAGTAAAGTAAATAAACGAATGCAAAAGCATTGAGATAAGTTTGCACAAAGTAACATCCTGACAAAGTTTAAAGAAAACAAATGAAAATTGATGTGGATGCACAACCCCCAAAAAGCAACAGCAAACAAACCTTTGGGTGTGGGGAAAGCTTCAATGGGGTACCACCAGACAAAAATTCAAGAAAGATGACATAAGGAGTAATTTCACATCCTCAGGGAAGGGAGTGAAAAAATATCAGTAAATGCTGCAAACGAGCTTATTTTAGCATTGCTAAATGTCATCCTGAAATTCCAAGTGTAGGGTCAGTGAGTGAAGTTGCTTTCGTAAGACTGAAACGACCATCTCAGAAAGGCAAAGATGCAAAATATTTCTCCTGTTTTTCCCTCCCAAGCACTATTTGCAGTCAGTCCTTTCATGCATCTCTCACAAACTTCTATTGTAGAACTGTAACTTCAGTTTAAACAGATTAAATCAAAGTCTCCCCATCTGAAGTGAACTTGAGATGGCATCACACAGAGGTAATATATCGTCATAAACGATTGTTGTGATATGTAGAAGTTAACTTGTTCTGTTTGGATTATTACTCATGAACACCAACATACTTTTCAGTACGTGCAATAATTTACTTCTAGAAACAAATAGTTTCATGTCTCTTAATACACTCCTCCAAGAGACCAATAAATATGAAGCACTTGCTTTAGACACTGTTTAAAGAATGCTGCAAATCCTCCATTGTTAGACCCCACCCTGACCCACAGCAGCACCTCAAGATGCTGCCATTCTAACTGAGCGAAGCACAGCTTCTGTCAGGCTTCTCTCTGTCTCAGCACAGCTTAACTTGTGATAACATATACTTGAAAGGTATATCCAGATATTTTTATGCGTCTGGAAATAACGTAGGAAGGTCTATAAAACAGCTGGCACTTGCTAGAAATTACCTTGCATGGAAATTTAACAGAAAACTTTGCAGGAGAACAATGAAGAAAATTTACTAAAAGGCAACATTTGGATTGATATTATGTCAGCCTTCTTTTTCAGTCAGTAAAGACTTAATTTATGCTAATACAAAGATATTTCACAGAATCTCAGTGCCCCAGTATAAACACCTTGGAGTTACCATCAGTGAGAGGTTCCACTTTAAACTGTCCTCTGTGCACGAATCTATTTGTATGTGTGCACAGAAACACAGAGTGACCTGTTTTAACAGATGCAGCAAATACACTGAAACAACCACGGCTTACAGTAATGATCACACAGTGCTTAGGCAAAAAAGGTGTTTAAAATGAGCTCTATTATTTTTCCTGGTTCACAGACAAAGGCAGAGACGATATTTAGATATTAACTACGAGCATTTCATTTTGCGATTTAAATTGGTGATATTTGAACTGACTCCAAATAAAACAAGTAGCAATGCAGCAGGATTTTTTTTTTCTCTTGTAATGCACTGCACTGCTCTTCCTTGGGTAGTTGTAAATCCTGTTTAGTTCACTGCACTGCCACCTAATACAACATAGAGTACTATTTAAACTGGAAATTTCTACATGGGAAAAGAGTTTTAAGAAAACGGAAACACATGTAATAAATAGAACAAATTGCACTGGGCTATGGACAAGCAATATTTTGAAAAGCCTTTTGGAAAACAGTCACAGCTTTGCTACAAATCTTATCTCCAGGAAGAAAATCACTTTTCCCAGTCTGAGTCAGCTCAGGAGCAAATCATGACCCAGTGTTCGATTCTGTGGTGCGAGTTCAGACTGGGAGAGCTGCACATGTACCATGGGGTCTGCGCCAACACAGCACCCTGCTACCCTCCATGGTTGGACAGCAGAGACAGCATCTGGCTGCTGAAAGGTAATGAGCAAGTAGCTTTCCTTAGTACCTTCTACCTTAATGTCACACATTACAAAGGTAAAATCTGTGATATTTGTTTTGGGACATTCATTGTTCATATTTGCATTTAGTATCTATTATACAATTGCTGTAGATACTAAGGCAGCTACGATTTCATAAACATATGCTTATTAGATATAATTATCCACATAAATTATTTTCCTTTTTAGAAAACTTGAGATACATCACTTATTGATTAGGTTTTGCTACAGTTGCATTGTTCTGCTGATAGGTATCCTCTTAGAAGTGGTGAAAAAAAAAAGGGGGGTGGGTGGGTAACAAAGCAGTATAATAATTACAAGGGGAATACTGCAGTTAATTTAAGAAACAGCCAATTTACATAATCCTAGAAACAGTAGTAGCTAACAAATGGTGAGACACATAGTAAAGGACAATTTTCCAGGACAGACTTAGTTAATAATCCACTGACCGCACTGGATTTCTCATTAGTGTGGAGCTGAATCTTATGATAGTTCATTCTCCCCACGAGAACAATATTTACACATTACCAATTAACTATTCTTTAATGAAAGAGTTGTTCAGCGTTACACATGGACACATGTGGGCTCTGTAAAAACATGAGATGTGTAACACACGGTAAACAGAAAGTAATGATCTTAAACAGGCCAAACCCTTGAATTCGTCACTAATAAATGTCCCCCTGCATTCAGCAGTCCTGGCTGCTGGGAGCCTGTTTTCTTCAAATACTTCAAACACTAAAATCCAGGAACATTTATTATTTTAATCCATTACAGGCAGTGCTTGATTTAACTTTATTGGTTGTGGTGGTGGTGGTGGTTATAGTGGGGGTAAAGCTATGTTCTTTTACACATCATTTCAAAAGGGCTTAATTATATTTTATAGCTCAAGCCAGGAATCCTGCTTGTTTTGTGTCTAACAAGGTTCAAATGGAGTTCAGGTCAGTGATGAATCAGAAGAGAAGTCAAAGATGGTTATCTATCTGAAATGAGCTCATCTCCCTTAAAGAATAACTGGGCAGGTACATCACGTTCATTACACTACTGAATACTAAATAGCTGAAAAATCTCAATTCACTTGTTGATTTGGTAGTTTTGGATTAAGCAATGTCTGGTCAGAGAGGGTGTATTACTCTAAAGGGACTTTCAGTTTTGTTCAAGGCTGCTTTTAGTATATCATAATTGTAATATATGTGTAAAGCACTGTACTCTCCTATTGTATTCCAATTAAGCAGAGAAAAATGAATAACAGTAAACAACAAAAATAGTGTTCATTTCACATTAGTCAAGCCAGCTTTCAGAAGTGACTGAGAGCTCCACCAACACAAGTAATTCTTAGCTATTATATCATAAATATTTTCTCTTTAGATATAATTAGCTTTTAGAAAAAGTGACTAAACATGCTTATTACTACTTTACAGATGGGTATAGAGAGGTTTTCAATTAAAAAATGTACCAGCACAGCCATTAAAATGTCCTCACCAGTGTGCCAGATGAAGGTGACCTTGCTGGACATTACTTTCCTGTTGCATTGGTTTTCAGACACATCAGTGCCCTGACTCAACTCATAACAGCTGCAGGAATAACAGAGCTAGCATGAGGCCAAGTGTGGAATTGCACGGTCACCTGGAGCTCCTATGGAATTGCTCCCTTTCTCAGGGTAAGAAGCTGGTGATCTCATCCCATTAAAAATACTCTTGTCACAGAAAAAGGAAGAAACGTGCTGCCAGCATGCCTGCAATTTAAACAACCTCAGGAACTGGCCCTTAAGACCAAACAGAAACAACTGAATGCTGCTTTCTGTACCACACAGAATGTCCTACATAAAGCCCTCTGGATTGAACTGAAGTAATGGCACGAAGTATCAAAAGTAAAAATAAAAACCTCAGCATTCACTATTATCTACATTTCTTAGAGAATTCTGCAGAACTGAGTACTGTGAAAGTAACCCACCGCTGCTACATAGAGCACTGGGATCCACGTAACAAAAGAAATCCCAGTCTCAAAAAATAGGCAAACACTCTCTCTCAAAAAATAAAAGCAGAAGAGAATAGAGGATCAATCATATACGTTCTGAATTGATTTTCAGTTGGAGTTTATCATTCGAAGATATTTCAACCGTAAATGCAGTTCCTCGTCATCAGCGCTTCAACCAACAACCTACAGCTAATTTTCTTTTTTTCTTTTTCTTTTCCCCAAGATAACAGGCTAGTTCCTCAGTAGCAATTCTGAACTCTGTTACAAAGTACCAGTAGGGAATCTGACCAGGATTAATAGTGGTACTCAGTCCTGGGATTAGGTGGTGTCTTGTTTCATGGATTTTAGACCATCTGTTCTTCCCTCCTACATTATACTTCTGCAGAACTATAAACGCACCTCCACCTCAGGGACTATAGAAAGGAATTAGAATTCTTCTGCTTTTCATTATCACAAGATTCAGTAACTCATTTCATTGTCAAGATAATCCCCTTTTACTCTTTCTTTTGCGCTTGCAGGGTATGCCAAAATGACAAATAAAATCCCAGATGTTAGAGACCTGATGAGGTCTCCACCTTTTCTTGAGTGTTGGTTTTAAGCTACTTGGGACACGGTGTCAAAACTGACAGGAGCCCAATGCCCACACCCAATATTCATTAAGGTTTGTTAGTGATTTGTATAGCTGTCTACAAGCTGCACTTCCACTTCAATTCTCAGTGGTCATTTAAATATTTAGTTTGTCCTCTGACTTTTACTGACAAAGAATTAATTTCCTATTGTTCAAGTGTTGGAAAGAGTTTATATTTCTTTCTAAAAGTAACAAAGGTCTTCTGGGTGTTGTAAATGGCTTGTTACTGCTGCATATTATTTTAGGTAGTCATATCTAATTTAATGTTTTATTTCCCCACGGGCTAACTTGCATATCTGCAGCATCCAAAGGCTATGACAACGCCTTAGCAGAGTTTTCTCAAGAGAGCCAGTTAACCCCAAAATGAAGTCTGGTCTTTGCTCTCCACCGATTAATAGCACCATTTATTTTTTAATATTTCAGTAAAATATCTTAAGTATGCAATTTCTTCTATGTTTAGTAAAAAAAAAAAAAACACTTGAAATTATCCTACACTCGACTAGTGTTTACTTTTTCTTCTTCTTTATATGCTAAAGTAATTATATCTGCATACAGGACAAAGGGCTGGGGAACACTATGCTCTTTGGAACACTTCATGTACACGGCTCCCTAACTTCAGGCACTGCACAGCAAGGCTTCCCTCTGCATCCAGCCTGAGCATATTTAGGATCCTTAGAGAGCTGCGGCTTCTTGCTGTCTGGGGAGGTCACAGTCCTCCACTTCTCTCATTTATCTGCTCTGTTGGCAGGTAGGTAGTGCTAATTTCAACACCAAACCCAAATGAACAGGAAATCATATGTGTAGAATCACTTTGTTTCTTAGTATTCATTACTAAAAGTGATACGGACTTAAACAGCTTGTAACTTTCTATAGTGAGATACATAGCTCGAGCAAGATCCCAAGCAATTGCAAAGCTGCAACCCTTGAGAGTTGCAGCCACTTTCCAGAAGGTGCCACATGCCTCAGAGGACGAAAATCACTGAACCAGGTCTAACAACAGTTTTCGATCTGCAGCTTTTCATCAGCAGTACAAACATGCTGTCAAAAATGAACTAAATGTTTGTTACTTGCTTCTATGAAACGGACACAAGTTTTAGCTTGAAACTCTAAGCCACAAAGTCTAAAATGACTACAATTAATTATGTTATTTAACACCAACATGACTTAAGCTCTTGCCCTTAATGGTACCAGAAAAACTTATACCTTTAGGCTTTTCTGAAGTAAAATTAATAACATTTTTGGGGGAAAGGGATTTCTTTTTCCCCTGCATGACATAGTAATAGTACAATAGTAATACTTTGCTAAAACCAAAATATTCAGGGTAAGTACAGAGGAGAGCGTAAGTATTCTAGCAGAAATGCTTACTACATTGTTATAAGTAACTGCTGCATTAAAACATGAAAAAAGTCCAAAAAGTGAAGTCCCTTGAAACACTAAAGGTTTGGGGTTGCAATAGCAGTGCAGCAGGATAAGCAGAAATGAAGGTGTTTCAGTTTGATCCAACTGCAATGTGAGGGTTCAATACTTAAATTTGTTAGAAGGGGAAGAAATAATTCAGCTGATTAGCCACTTTTTTTTCAGAAAGTATAACTTTCTAATTTTCATTAAAAAAATTAAGAGTAGCAATTAAAACAGAAGGCCTTTATCTTCTGTGAATAAGCCACAAAAGTCTAGAGGGAAAACTGATAATAGAAAAAAATCCCTATATAGCATGCTTTTTTCTTAATCTCAGCCAAAGAATCAAAGCATTACATGGGGTCACACACTTTTGTTTTCCTCCTAAAGTGAGGAGAAATGCCGACAATACGTTCATATGAGTTTCTTTTTTTTCTAAATAATTCCTACCAAATAGGATTCCATACAAAACAACTTCATCTCCTGCGTTAAAACTCATCTGGAAAAGGGGTCGTTTACACTGTTTATAAAACACTGCCACATAAAATGTGTAAAAAAACATATTTCACTAAAAATAGCTTGCGTAAGTTAGGGATTAGAGTAGTTTCTACTGCTGTAATTGTTCCTTTGTAGTTTTTTCCATGATGTTTTTGAACAGTGTTTTTAACTATGTTTATTAAAGTCAGCACATCAAAAAGGATCAAAGAGACAGCTAGCGAGAACCAAAGAAACCCCAAGCGTATTGTGTTGTCTCACTGGGGAGTTATGCAGATTCAAGTAAACAAGTGCAAATTGTTGAGGTTTTAATGAAAATTTTCTACAATTATTGTATCTGAAGTCATTCTATATAATAACATCTGTACAGCAGATGGCCATACTGTACAAAAGGCAAGCAACGCTCCTTTTTGTTTCTCTGTTTTAACAGTACATCTGAGATGACTACTTTTGTCATTGTGCTTAGTTTGGTTCAGCAAATAATTTGTAAAATGCAGCTGCTGCAGATGGTCACAATAGTTATTTGACTGTAAAATCAAAGACACAGTGAAGTTATTTCTGTATTAGTTTCGTTGTGCAAAAAAATCTGACATGAAGCCCATTCAGCTCAAAAGGTGCATCTATAAAACGTTCTATGAGAGGAAAAGTAGTGAAGAACTGACATATTTAAATGCTCTGTGCTCCCAAGACACAGCTACTACACTTTTTTTTTTTTTTAATCCAGTTAACTTGCATAATTTCTTTGCAGTAATAAAGCAAATCTAGTTACTAACTGTGGCATTCTTTTAAGTAATTCAACACAAGATCATAATACTGTTTCCCCCATGGAGGATAATTTAACTTGCTTCCTGAACTTATATTTTTTACTCTGACTTCTATCAGAACTTTAATTTCAAACAGATAATTTTATATAAAAATATCAACAATTTATTTTTGGAAGGTTTTGGACAGTTTCAATCAGCTTTGCCGAAGCGTGTCCTGCGTACTCCTTGTAACAGAGCCATTTCTTGCACAGCCACACCTGCATCCAAAATATCACACGTGTGCATTTATCTTTTTGTAAAGCAAAGAGAAGTCAACTTTAACTGCATAAAATGTGAAAAGGGTCTGTTAAAGTCTGTTTACTGTCTGGTTATGGCTGCTCTTCATATAGAAAACCTAACTTCCATTTTCATTCATTCAGTATCAGTAATGCTATATTTAAGACTGTATGTTACACTGCAAACATGCTGAGGATTGTGGCATGAAAAAGATAATTTCTTTCCTCGGGCTACCAGCAAAATTAAGACAGAGAGCTTAGTAGCAGAGTGTTTCTGAGGCCTTAATGCATACGGAAGGTAAGTCCTCCTTCTGGGAGGATGAAGAATCCCAGGGTAAGCGACACACTCTACTGAGCCTGCCAAATTGCTTTACAGTGCAGTGACAGAACAGGCTCGGCTTTGATATATACTGGAGCTTGCTGTGGACACCATAACATACCATGGGACGGAGAATGTATACATGATAGAGGGGAAGTGCTGGAAAGAAAAAGGATTATAACACGCAAAGAAAACGAGAACTGTTTTGAGGATATTAAAAAGACCCCTCACTCCGTTGCTGTGCTTTCTATGCCAGGACCGCGATATGATTGGAAAAGCGTGGGAATGCAGTCACTGCTCCTGCCTGCACTGCTGTTTATTTATGGATAAATCAGGAGTTTCAGGCTCCAGCACTTTCACAGGCTTTCATGTCCTCTGAACCTTAAATTTTTCATTTTTAACTTTTAAAACAATAAAGAAGCACTGAAACTTGCTGGCCCGAGGAGAAATATTTCTGATGAAAAAGAAATAAATCACCACCTAGCTTGGCCTAGAACCCGCTGCTCTCAGCTACAGACTGTTTTATCACTTCAGCAACTCTGCCAAATACCAACATCTGGCTCACCTCCAGATCAGGCAAATGCACCATCTTATTAATTATACTAAAAGACTAGTAAAACAATTTATGAAGATATTCTAAATGTCTTATTTTAAACAAGTATCTGGCATTCACATTTTTTGGAACAATGAAAGCAGCCATTGGGACTGCCATCTTCATTTTCTCTGTGAGACTCTCAGCTGTGCACAGGAAATATGTAACGATATAAAACTTTATAAGCCTGGAGCAGAATAATGGTAGGACCAAGTATTTACATAGTAGTATATGTCAGGACTCTGAACTACAGGGTCCTAACAAGAAAAAGCAGTCATTGAGGGAAAACTGTCAAAATGTTGTTCTTTGAAGTGTGTGCTGCATTACCACAATTCCAGAATCCCAGTTCTTGTGACCATTATTCCATCCAGAATTCTGTCAGTAAATTAGTTATTACCGTCAAGGGGATATTAGCTATTATGCACTCTTGGGTGCTACCTCGCTGCAAGGAGAACTCTGCTAACGGAGCCTATTGTGAATACGCCATTTTCTGCTGTGGATTCACCAGGCTAGCTAGAAGAGTTCCACTAATAAATGGGTGCTGGACCATCACTTGAGCAAATCAACAGCACTTCCAGTTATCAAAAACTCTTACCTGTAGTTTTAAGGCCACCTTTAATATTCAGGCTTCCACTGAGGTTTGACAAAGAGGCTAACAAACAAGGTTTACTTGGGTGTGGGATGGTTTCCATAGAAACAACCATTTGGACGGTGTGAATGGAAATTTTCTGGAAGCATGAAAGAGCTTGCCACAAGTTTTCTTGTACTGAAACTTTCTGTGCAGCACTCGTGTGTACTGCAGGTAGTGAACCCCTTGTACTGGAGTGTTTGGTTCCTGAAGCAACAGCCTCATCTGGATGAGTACCAGTTGATGGAGCAGTCTCCTTCCCAGGCTCGTCATCATTTGTGGCCATAATTTTCTTCAAAAACTGTTTTAGTTGATCAAGTTTGACAAAACTCAGATTTGCTTTCAAAGGTTTGGATACATCCACGTTGATGTCAGCTGTAAAACAGAATTGGAGAAAGAAACATCAGAAGTTACAGTTCATTTCTTCAAGCAATGAGAAAATGTAGGCATTTAGAGGAGATGTTATTCCTACTGTGTTTCATTAAAGGGACTGAATCATTGATAAAACATAATGAGGCAATATTTTCATGAATAAATCTGAATTAAAGCATCAGTAGAAGACCTACAAGCAGTCTTTGCTATTTACAATTCTAAAGGAAGAATCATGTCTCAATCTAAACCTTATTTTTCTGTTTCTTTCCAGGGACCACCACAACTATCTGAAAGGCAAACACTTCATTTGAGTGTGTAGGAAGGTAAATACATTGCCCTTTTGTGTCAAAACGAAAATATACTTCACGTTCTCTTGAGTTTTCCATACAGTAGAAATATTTGACCGAATTCCAAAGGCAACAGTGAGGATTTTCAACGCATTCAAAATGACTGAATAACATGTATATTCCTTCCTACACTGCTTAGAAGTGTTTTTCTTCAGTGTCTTTCTATGGTGAATTGAAAACGGAGCTACTTTTTGACTTCTTCGTTTTTCAGAGAAACTGAAATATATGATATTTCAAAAATATCACGAAGTCATACTTTTTCATCTCTTTAGTAAAGGATTTTGCTACCTCCCAGACTGCTAAAAAACTTACAGAAATTTTATAAAACAATAACAATATGAAGACCATTGATAAGAGTGGTATTTCTCGTAGTTACAGAGATTATTTCACAGATGGAAAGCTGGATTTTACGAAGTTGAAACTTGTTGCTGTCTGCCCCCTTTTCAGTACACTGTTCATTACAGGAACTTTTACTTAGTATTTAAAATGTTTCATTTCAAATCAAACTTTCACTCAGTATTGAGGCAACTACCTGGTCAGCGGGAAAAGCATGCTTTTCACTTTGCTGTTTCATTCCTGCCCCCCTCCCCTAAAAGAGCAAAAAAGGATTAAAATTCTCTTCAGATACCTAAGCTATATTAAATGTTCAGAGAAAACAGCACTACTAAGTTCCAAGTTATACTATCAACACAGAATGGAAACCCTGTTTTTTGGAGGTTTTACACAGACTACGAGACATTCAACCAAAATTAGGACTTATTTTCAAGTTGTCCAGGATCACATTCTACTCTTAATGCTGACGCAAACGGGCAAACTTGATTTCCCACTCTTTGGTAAATCAGAAACTTTTACCACAATGGTAAAGTGTTGCAGGAGCAGAGATTTGGATCTGTTCTTAAGCTTGTACTTGTACCTAAGAGTCTCAAGCACACAGCAAAAGCTACACTCCGACTCCCCAGAATGTCTGCATGAGCGTGTCTAAATTGCAGTTAGAGGCTTTGGCATTTCATAGTTTATCAGTAGTACTTCACAAACCAAAGCTAATTGAAATTTAAGATTGAAAATCATTATAATTGTAACTTGCAATTTTAATCATTAGTTTTATGAAAATGCTTTCTTTTATTTCAAAATTTTCCACACTGTGCCAAAAATCATAGTAAACACCAGTAAACACATGAGCCTAATAAAAAGGCAAGTATCAAAGGTAGCGGAGCTGGACATCAGAAAAGGGAAAGATTTTTAGGCATCCAGAGCCATATACAACTGACTTTGAAGATTTTACAGAATATTTATGTACTACTCTGTTTAAGAAATTAAAACCAGGGGAAGAGACATGCTGTAACACTTGAAAATCTCTCTACCCTTCTTGGCACTAAAAAATATCCTGCCTCTGCACAGAGGTCCTCTCTTCCCTTTGAATGGTGGAAAGGAGCGCTCTGAAAAAGCACAGACACAGGGGACATTACTGAGTTGACTTATTTGTGACACTCAGATGGAAGGGAGAGGAGCAGTTTGAAATCCAACTCGCACTAGAATTTGGGCTCCCGAGTCACTGAAGCCCAAGAGCCTTTCAAAAAAGCCTCTTACTAACTTGATTTTCTTTGTTAGTTAACTATTAGCAGGATACTGAAATGAAACAGAATTTTTGGCTTTGCTACTTAATTAAGCAGATAAAATATTAAACAAAAGGAAAGTGCCCCTCTGTCTTGGTGTGAGGGCTTTCATAAAGTGCTTCTTTGTCAAAGGTGTATTTTAGTGCTAATGCTTTCCTATGGCAGTGTAGCCTGAGAGATAAAAAAAATCCCTAACACATGAAAACTACTTTGACCAAAGATGGTAGGACAGGTGTCAAGCTAACGCCGGAGAATAAAGTGACTGAGAAAGATCTGAAGAGGAGCTGAATGTGAGAGCTTCAGTTCCATGTGGGTTTTGACAGCACAGGGCAGAGAAACCATGGTTGGTGGAGCGCTGTGCTGGGATGTACCTGTGTTTAACCAGAGTTGTTACTCATTTTTACAAACACAGCACTCCTCCAAGAGAGCAGTAAAAAAATTGATACCAGAACACCATAGAAATGCAAATGGCTTCCCTGCTTTCTGCTTGGAAACCACACGTGTCACACAGCAAAAACGCTGTCATGACTGATAACCTGACAAACATTTGTATTATTATTTTACAGTGAATCAGCCCCGACAGAAAGTGGTGGCAGCCAGGAGCATAACTGCAGAAAATGTAACTTTGGAACCTTCGCTGCAAATATTTTAACTATCTCATAATGACATAGGTTATTTTTACAACTGGGGAAAGATTATGTAAGGAGATTCTTTGGCATTTTAAGTAAAACATTAAAAAAATAGAAATCCAATTGTGTAATCAACATGTTTTTAGTCTTTGTCCTGTTCTACAATTTATATTTAGCACTTTAAAAGAAACGTTAACATTCTCTCTAAGAAAAACATATCTAAGTGATGGACAGCAACAGAGCTATTTATAGTAGTTGATGAAGATGGATGTTCAGCAGTTTTCCAGTCATTCAAAAATGGGCTAAAAAGAGATGTTACAATATAAAAGGTCACCTCCATGCAGCTGGAAAGAAAAAAATCCCAGGGTGTAAAATGCAGCAATAACAGTATTTCTAGATGATGTTAAACACCTTGGGAAGCACACCACACATTCCATACCAGTAGGAAAACACAGGTTCCCATAATTCAAACAGCTCTTTGAATCACCCCAAATTACATCAGAATCTGAGCAGGGCATAAAGCAGCTGAAAGCCTCAGTTACATTGCTATCTCTGCCTACTGGCAACTGTCTGCCACAATTACAGTCTGATGCTTCAGATTTAAGGTATAGTAGCAAGACGGGTGTTACCTATTTCCAGCGAATAAATAATGATGGAATTACTGCATCTGTAAATACATTGTGTTAAGGTGAATTATTTCTGATTACATTTTAATAACGCTTAATTAGATGATGTTGAAGTCTTTATTAGGGTGAAGCATTTGAGTGTAGAATTTGAATTTTTCTTCCTTGCTTGTGATTTTTTCATTACATGCCTTTCGATTATCAAGTAAATCCATGTCTGTCAATTATTAGTTTCTAATTACCCTTCACAACTTTCTGAACAGCTACTAGGAAACAGAATGATGGAATAACTATTGAGTTAAAAGGAGATTAGATAAATATAAATAAATTACACTTATTATGTGCTCCCACCACACCAGGAGATGACTTAACAGAGAAAGGAAAAGAATCACATTGCAATAATGAAATCAGAGAGGGAATTCAGGTCCCAGAGGCGATTCTACGGAGTTTATGTTAATGTACACCTTGTGGGGGACCAAAAATCAACTGGAATAGTTTCCTGAAAACGGTTTCCAGCTATTTTCTCATTTAAAAAGTTCCAACTTCAGTTGACCCATTAGTCATCATATTACTTACATTTATTATGTATTTTGAAATCTATTACAAAAAACCCAATGGATTCAATATGGCCTGTTTGAACAAAATCATAACATCTATAAAAGAAAACTTATAAGCAGTGCTCTGAAATTCCTGTCTGAAACAATTTCTTTCTTTGTCATTTTATTACTTATAGCTTCAGATAAGAAAAAAAATCTGGGTTACGAGTATTTTACCCTTGTTCTCTGTAACATTCAGATTTGTATTGTGATGATAAAATTTTATTCTGTGAACTTGGAATAATGATGTTACTCAAAAGGACTTTTTATTTGGTGAGCTAAAGATGAATAAGCAATACAAAAATAACAGAGCTCCCAGTCAGTTGCTTTAGGTCAGAAACAGCTCTTATTGAAGTCAGCAGGCTTATTCTAATAGATACCACAACCTAATGTTCACCAGGCTACTATTTCTGTGACTAATAAACTACCATAGGATTCTCTTAATCTGAAAAATCAGAAAGTAAACATCAAGAAAATTATTTATAAGTTCTATTTATAAGACTAATATCTATTCACAGACTATGAGAATTGTTGAACTATGAGAGAAAAATAAGGAATTTCTCAAGAATTTTTGATTTCTTGTACACCTCATTGTGCAATGGATCTTTCATTTCTCATGGAAACTATTTCTCATTTCAATATGGAAAAGACCAAATCTTTCTCTTTCTGGATGGACACATTTCTCTCTATCCTTTAACACATGAAGGTTGTAAAACAAAAAAGAATATGAAAAATAGAAGAAAACATTTGCCCTAAACTCAGGACGATGGAATTTCTTAATTCTAAACAGGACAGGAGCAGACATCAGGCATAAAACATTTTACCACCCACAATATCCTTTTCTCTGGGAGCCACCAATCCCGATTTAAGAAGTCTAATAGAAGAAATCTGAGGAAGGTAAAGGTAGTCTTGAGTCCTGACTCTGATTTGGAGTCAGGGTGGCCCTTCAATAACAGGGAAATGGATGAATTGCAAGTATTAAATTTATTTAAAAGAAAAATAGAATAAGAGAGACTTGTAAAGAAAAAACTTGCTGTACTATTCTCAATTGTCCCCGGTTAGGCATCAAAAGAGAGACAAATTAAAAGAAACTGAAAAGCAAGAAGAATCCAAAAGAATTGTTTTTATCTTTAATGCAGCATTCCCAATTTGGATCAAGGAAAATGAAGAAGGAAACTTGAGACAAAGCTTCAGAGGCCATCTGCAGTCCATCTTGTGTTCTGCTTCTGTGAGACAGATGCCAATTAGTATAGAAGAAGCTGGTAGTCATTCCTCAATATTCATATCTACTGCAGTTTTCATGCTGCAGCCCTGCAAAAGAAGCTCTCTAAGGCCAACAAGGCAAACAGAAACCATCAGGGAGCTTAATAAACTCAAGCCAAGTGTTCGCCTGTGGCAACAACTCCCACTTTCATAACTCAGTGCACCTTTGACATTATGCAAAGGTGACATTAACAGCCCTAACCATTGCCTAGGTTTGAGATTTCAGACAAGGCTCAGAATGCTATAAAATTATTATTTTTTAAAAATTGCCACAATTGAACCAGAATAAATTGTTGTAGATCTAGAAGACCAAAGATAATACTAATAAAGGATGAAAGTTACTGTTTTTTATGGGATGTTAACTGAAACGAAATATTCAGAAGCATGTCAAGGCTTGTGTGGTAAGGCCAACACATACAGTGGGCACTTGAAGGTACTACCATGAAAAGTAAACCCTAGCTACGAGAAACGTTAACTCTCTCAGCAGAGAGTCGGGGAAGTTGAAGCACAGAAAGATGTAGTATACTGTTCAAGGCCATGGACACGTTTGCAGAAAATAATCCATAAATACTACATATTATCTGATTTAGCTATTGGACAATACACTTATATTACAACATATGTGAAGAAAAAATAAAAGTGTGTTTAGAAAATTCAGCAAATGTTTGAAATAAGTTTTAAAATAATGCCAGAATACTCTAATAGTTATTAAGAAAATATTTTCAAACTTATCCATGTGGCTTTGGTGTCTAGTTGCCATTTCAGTACTTAGAAATTTAAGAAACTACACTTTATTGAAAATAAATGTTGCAGACACTACTATTAGAAAGGTACTCGGGTAATTTTATGCGTTATTACACTGATATTACAGACGATAGATGTGTTACAAACAAGGCAATACCTACAGGCTGGTACACCTGTTTGGAATATTTCTGCTTGCCCCCTTAATCAAATAAATATCATTTCATGGCTACAGTGTCAGTGCTTTAAAAACTTGTTTGTAAAAGAGAAAAAGGAAAAAAAAAATCTACTAGAAAGCTCGAAAGTTTTGCAAATGACCCAGAGTTAATTAGAAAAGTCTGCACCCTGGCCAGTTCCCCTTCTCACGTGTCAGCTCTCATTAAATCAAAAAATTCTCATTTCAAAGTTAACAAACACCATGGTTAACAAAACTGTTAAACTGGGATCAAGTGGGCACATTCCTAGGTTTATATATGATGTCATGCTAAGCAGCCCACAGCTGAACTTGCAAGCAGTATGAATGATTTTTCAATATATTAAGTATCTGATCTAATGCTAATTTTCTCTCTATAGGCTAACTGTGCTGGGAACAGGTGGCCCTGCTTTCAATTACGGAGGGCTAACATGCCAGTGTGAGGCCTGGATTAGTTCACCTTCTCACAGGGAATTTGCCTCGGTTGGGAATGGATTTATTATGGCTTCACACATGGAACGGGGCTCATGTCAGCTGAGGGTAGTGATACATCATATGATTCAAATTAACCTGCTGTGGACTGCTCCGCAGGGCTGATATTGTGTATTAAAATGACGACATTTTTAAAACAGCTTGAAAGAAACCAGGATTGCTGAAGCGCAATGGTTCCAATTTGTTCCAACTAATCTATCACCTGCTGGAGATATTGTTCTAGTGGGTTTCTGGTAGCTGCTATTTTCCAGGTTTCTCCAAACCACTGACCTTGCTAATGGATACAACTGCTGCCTTTGGAAACCAGGGAAAAGCTGGAGAGAGTGGGACATGCAGTTTATTTGGGACTTTAATGCCTAAGGCCTGGTGTGTGGGGCTCCCACAGCACAGTGCTGCAAAAATGGGCAGGGATAGCCCACACCCCACTCTTATTTTATCACTGAATAGGAAATAGATTAATTTTACCAGACAGTTTGTTGTACAGAAATGATTTCCAAAGGCAAAATATCAAGGATCTTTGTTATTTCACATCCACCTTAGCTTCTTCCCAAGAAAATGCTGGGAAGAGAAGAGACTCCTGGCGTAAAACTTGTACTGTGCATGTGTAAGTGTTTTAAGGCACTTTGAATGAAGCTATGCTTCTCAAATTACTGAGATGCTTTCTATCACTTACATGCAGAAAGAACACATCAAAAGACAGCTTTTGCAGCTAAGAAAGTGTAGTTCATAGAAGAAAATCTACAGAAAGGATTAGTGGGTAAAGATAATAAATTTAAAAAAAACTATTAAAACAAGATGGTGGTATGTGTTCTCCACCTAATGACTAATAGCTAATGCTAAAGCAACAAATTGTTCACTTACATGTATTAGACAAGAATTAAATGTACAATCCAGTAACAGATTGAATATAAAAGAGGGGAGGTCATGTAAACTGATGTAGATGGAATTTAAAAAATTCTAAATAATTAGTTACTGTAGAAAAAGAAAGAATAGTCCTTTAATACATCGTGGGGTTAGGGTTGAGGTCTGTTCCCACAGGCCTGATGATGAATGCTTATTTCTTCTAGGATCCTATTACCTTAAATCTGGAAGAAATATCATTTTTCTTTAGTTGCCAAAAATGTACAAAATAATCAACTCATGTGGCAAGAAGTACATTAACGTATCCTGTTATTCTCATTTAATTAGTGGTTTCCAAGTTTAGCTACTTGTAGTTTTTTGATCTCCGAGTTAATACAGGCTGACAACCTGGTTTCCTGTGTGGTGAAAGTATGCAATTTTTCTGGGGAGCACTATCTACTTATCTCCTTCAGCTGACAAACTATTTACAAGAAGAACAATTGTTACCTAGGACAGCAAACACTGGGACCAATTGCAGTATTTTTCTTTTAACTGCTTGCATGCTAGGTTCTTGCCATCACTAAACACCGGCATGTTCTACTGCTCTGTCTGAAATACAACTTCAGCATGGCAACAAAATATTTCTTAACAAATATGGCACTGCAATTGAGCAGCTGAACTCTGAACACTTAAAAGCTATACAGAAAGCTGCTACATCTACATTTTCGTCTGCAACGACACAGCTTTCAAAATCGTACTCAAAAGCCTATCAGTTGTGCCTAACTTCTTGCACCTACCAGCACATACTGCCTCCAGTGTATTTCAAAAATTTACTCAATGGATGTACGAAATGCACATACATAAATGAACATGAAAATACACAATCTGTCCTTAAAAAATAAACTGATTAGTATCATTATTTGCCAAATGTTAAAAAAAAAACCCACAAAATCCCTAAGCATTTTAGCCATGAGAGAATTTGTACACCAAAAAATTGGAAAAACGACAACAAAAGAAAACAATCTGGCAGCAATGACCAACATAAGCCTACTTCAGTAGTGCATTTGTTTAATAAATTTAGCTATTTGTGACAGGAGACATTATAATAAAGTTTGTCCAGGGACCCTAAAGAAGCCCCCAGGAGTTTTGCTGAGGCTCTTGTCCTTAAGAACTGCAGGCTTAGTTAGGACCTGATGATGCAGACACCTCCAAGATCTATGCTTTTGCTTGCTAGGCCAAGCTTCTTCATCCTGCAAGTTGTGGTTAGAGCAGTTCTTCCCACAGTAGAGTTAGGAACTTGTCTTCCAGTAGTCTGCTGAGGAGCTGTCAAGCTTTCATAACTCTTTCTCATTTGCTACTTCGATGCAATCATGTGTGGAAAGTGTCTTTCACTACTAATAACGGAACAGCTCTTGGTAAAGGTTACCTTGAAGAGTTGTGGTAACAACAGAAAAGAAAAATCTGCAGATGAATGCAGAGCTGTTTCACTACATTACGTGGATAAAACACTTTATTAAAATTCAGCATAACTGCTGTTGAATCATGCTTATTGATATTTCCAATTAGGAGGAAATAGGTGATAAAAAGAGTGTCTTTGGGCAAAGAAAAGACCCTGGATGAAAGTTCTGAGCTTTTATTTGCTTTGAAAGAATCAATAGTCTGGATTTTATGATGCATTAATTTATGCCTTTTTTCAGTTTCCTACTTAGCAAAATACCATGGAGGGGAGAGATTTAACACTGATTCAGGATCTGGCAGAATTATTCACAATGGGGTAGGAACTGAGATTACTCATGAATGCTTAATTTACAAGCTGATACCAACTTCCTGGCTTGCCAACTTAGTTGTCCTACTGACGGGAGTGTGGCAGGGAAACAACTTTAGATGTATAATAAATTAATTACAAAGCGGGTCCAGGCAACTAAAATGAGAACCTAAAGAAAGAGTGTAGTGGAAAGACAAGGGATCTGGGAATATCGGAATTCCTCGGGAGTGCGACTTCATGTTAAGCCTTTTAAAGTAAATTCTAATAAATTGTAATACTACAGCAATTATATTCTGTATTAAATAAACATAACGTAATGTTTTTTTCAACTCTACAGTGTTAACACTGTAGATGACATGACTCTGTAATGCCAGCTCTCCAGATTCCAAAGAACTGACAAGAGGAGGCAGATCTTAAAAATCTCCAGAAACAATTTACAAGTTAGCTTTTAAAAACGTATTTCAATAAATTCTAAAATCTCAGTTTTTCTAGGGCTAAAAGCAGGCTGCTTTCATTTAATTGGAAATTTGCCAAATTCAGGCTTCTAGAGGCGTAACATTCCTGTAGTTACCTTGGAGAGTAAATAAACAGGCATTAAATCTACAACTGGCCAAGGACTGACCATTCTTCAGCTTTAGCTTCTGGGTAACTGCTGACGTAAGAGTTCATATTCGTCAACAAGGAATACAATATTTTTCTGATCTAATGTGTGTCTACATGTGCACATCTACGAAAAGACTACCATTAGAAAACAGAGATTAAAGTGCAATGCTTACCTGGCCCGTTGAGGAAGTCTTTAATTTGTACTGTGATCAGAGAAGGTGGAATACCACTTTTAGCATCTACCTCTCCTGCTACCGTCTGCAGCCAAATTTTGCAATAATCCAGAGCTTCTGGTAGAGCCTTTCCAGGATCTACAGATGATAATGATCATACCCATTAATGACATTCCAGGAATATGACATGTAACAAAATACTACACACAAAATTAAATAAAACTAAAGTTTATAATATATATACAGTAGGTAAAATACCTAACACTGTAATACAAAGTATTTGTGCCTACAGATAGCTAGTGTATGTATATAACAGTGCAGCCATACATATGCAAGAAAGCAAATTCAGTAACGCACAAAATGTAGAAAACCTGAAAAAACAAAGAGTAAAAGATATCATCCCAAAACACCTTTTAATAATACTCAGTTTTAGCTTTTGTTAGCAGAGCAGTACTTGGAAGAGAACTGATAAAAACCTGCTATGTCTAGATTGTGCTACCATTATCTCAAAGAGAGTATAGTAACAGAAAAATAAATGATAAAGGTCAAAAGACCAGAATGCTACGAGATCTCTAGGACAGAGCGTAATAACAGAGCAGTTATATCATTCTCTTCCAAGATTCACTGACGCTGTATGTTTAGCTTTTAAAATCAGCAGCTATTCTTGTATGCCACCTTGAATGGAAGTCCCCTGATCAGTCTATAATGTCACATAAGTATACAAAAATTAATTTCCTACAAATACTATTCCTTTGTTTTCTGCATATCACATATGGAGAAAAGCAGCCTTTCTAATCATTAGCAACTTGTGACCTTTGCTATTATAGTTTTGGATTCTGACGCTACATGTTCTTCTTCATGGGATTTCTTGATGAAAATGCATCTCTCTCATTTTCAGTCAATTAAAAATTGTTAGAACTGTTTCATTTAACTGAGTTTTACCAAATGAATTTCTTTTAAGAACGTTTACATACCCACTACTAGAGTCAACATATGGTATCGTGGTATCACAGTCATATGTGGACTGGGTATAAAAAGTCAGCTTTGGAATTTGTATTCCTTGACCTTATCATGTGATTCATATAAAACTTGGCACATACGAACCCTTATGTGATTTCAAAGAACCTACTGAAACCAATTGATCATGACTTTAGATCTATATGGAAAAGATCAAAAGTTAGCACATTCTTCTGTTTTTATTTGATCAATTTTCAGGCAATGACTTTACAGCAGTATTTGTACTGCATGGCATATACATTACAGCCTTTCCTTTCCCTCTATTCCCACTATACATTTATGAAGTCAGTTCTCAACAGTTATTTAAGAGCTGTCACTGCATACAAATGAATTGTGTATTTTCCATGTGAATTTCTACATTTTTATGGTTCTTAGCCCTTTTCTTTAATTACACTAACCAGAATGGTAAGGCACACTCTCTTTTCTATAGTAACTGCTTTAGGGAATATCTTTTTTCCTGTCTAGTGTTTTCCTAGGATACTGAATGTAGTAATAAAAGAAATCTTTACAATTGAATTATACTTTCAAAATATTTTTCCTGACATACATTGTAAAGCATCGTGAAAATTGCATTGTGAAATACCCATCAATCACTAAATCACTTTAATTGTTCCTTCAGAAACATTTGTATAAACATTTAGGTGCACTGATACAGCAGAAAATATTAATACACATCATTTCTTTCACTCAGTTCTAAAGATATTGCGCCATATTTTCTATATCAACCCAGATCAACCATTGACTTCTAAGAAATTCCAGCAGATTCAGTCAAATATTGCTTTTACTGTACACACTTACAAGTATTCCTATTATCCTAAGGCTTGTTTATGTTACAGAATAGCTAATAATCATTTCACAGTTCTAGCTGTTTAAAGACGGAAATATTTCTAATGAAAAGAACTTACATAGCAGAGAATCCTTCCATGATCCTTCCATAAATTAGCTATACAAACACAACACTTGGGGTGCTGAAAACTGTATCTTATAAGCACAGAATGAAAAGAAATAAAGGAGCCATGGGACTCTCCAAAGATTACTTTGCTCTGTCATGTCCCAAGGAGTGCAGCACTATCACCTCTTCAGCACCTGGAGTACTGTAGGTCTGGGGCATATAAACTGTCAAAAAGACCCACAGAACTTTCACAACAGAAAGACACCTGAACATGCAGAATTAGTCTGAGTTCAACAGAACATTTTATTTTTTATTAACAGATATCCGGCCTTACAGATTTCAAATTTTTCTTAGTTCAAATGGAACCGACATTGAGATAATTATGGAAGCAGGATAATTGCATGGTTGGATTAGCTATTCTTACAAGTCTCTTCCAGTCTTCATGATTCTATGGATCTATGGTTTGGCATCTGAGACAATAATCCCAAGGGGCAAGTCAAAAAGTTGTTTTGAGCATTTCCAAACCCATGACATGGTTAATTTGGACCTAGGTCCAGACTTGACTAGGTATATCAGAAATGGATCAACAAATAGGTTTTTATAGCATGAGGAGAAAGTTAAATTCCAGAGGAGTTAAAACCAACTATGCAGGTGCTTATCTCAAAAGCATGAAGGGAGTTAGGAAGATGAGCTATCCAGTGCATCTGGGAAGGAAAATTCATTTACACTGGAGGTTGAAAAAGTAAAATATGAATATGTTGATTAAAATAATCTTCTAAGAAAACAATATGTAATATTTCATAGGATTAAGGGTTAGGAAAAGAATAAATCAATATAAATAAATAAATTTCCATGTCATGGGCCAGAGGAATTGCTAGAAAAGCGACAGAATGAAGAAAAGGAGAAAATTTAGGCTGAAAAGCAAGGCAATTCCTGTTGCGGAGAGAAAAAGGACTCTACTCCCTCAAGGAAATGATGGAAATGTTCAAAATGTTTAAAAATACACTTGACAGAACACTATGAAATATACAATAGGGAACAATTATGCATCAGTAGGGAACTGGTCTAAATATTGTATTATAATAGGTCATTTCCATTTCCATTTTCTATGATTCTCCCAAAAATCAACACTTAAATTTGCAGCAATTTGTATGAAGAAAATGCTGGAGAAAACCCAAGGGATGCATATATAAGCAAAAGGAGAGGCTAGAATTACTCCACAGCAAGCCAAGAGAGAGAAAAGAAAGGGCTTGAAAAGTGAAGAGTGGTGAAGACGGCCAGAAATCCTATCCTCTGGGCAATGTGAAAAATTTGTCTGTGGCAGCAAAAGAAAAAGGGTGAGACAACTATCACAGATTGACAACCAAGTCTGTAATTCAAAATCTGTAAGACTGAGATGCTGTGAGGCCTTGAATACTTTCACACTGTTTTCCTTTTTTTTTTTTTTAATTAGAATGAAAAAAATATCTCTGGTTATTTTTGTATCCAGCAGACATTCCAAGCCACTTTTAGTCCTTTTAAGTTCCAGATCTCACCTCTGAAATTAACAGTTCATGAAGTACCTAAACTTGATTTGTATTTACAAGTTTTGATACTTTCTCCTCATACTGGTAGCAGACAACAAAACCCAAGCTTCTGAAGAGATGGGAAATGAAGGGAGAAAAGAAGAGAGGCAGGAGAAATTTCAGATCTTGAAGATTTTCATGTTACAAAATGTGGTTCTCAGCAGCCAGGACATCACGGGGGTAAAAGCCTGGGGCAGACCTTAGCTGGGCCTCAGCCGTTCCCAGCAGGGGACTGGGCTACCGAGCTGTGTGTGCCGGATGGCTACTTGGCTCCTCCAGCTGGATCCTCACAGAGGCCAAAGGAGGTCTGCAATGGGTTTTTATTTCAATGGATGAATCATGGTTTGGTCTGCAGTCAATTCTGCAAGCCAGTATGATGCTGCAATCTCCTCTGCATTTCCAACTCCAAACTGGGATGCTTGGTCTTATTTTTAAAATGGTTTCCACTGGAATTTAGAAAACATAATGGGAAAACATTTCTGTTAGCATACTCCAAAATGCTGTGTCAGGGAGTTCAAAAATGAGCATTTACAGTATCCCAAGGAATGTACACTCCCAAGCCAGCTCGTCCTTACTGCTGAGAGCTGCACACTCATACAGCCATGGATCCAGATGTACTGGTCACTAAATATACTCAGAGGGAAACAGGTGACATTCCAGCACAACTCCCTCAGTGCTGGGCTAGGGAACAGTCTTAAATCCTCATCTGCTTCATAGGAAGCACAAGCTGACAGAGAGGCAGTGAATCAGACTTCCTGCCAGATCCAGCCTGCGCTTCTCTCCATTCAGCCTGAGCTTTCCATTAGATCAGAGGTTACATGTGGTCTTAGCTACTGCACGTGCTCTTCATGGACCCCCTGCCATCAAAGGCGTGGGTGCTAAAAAAAAAAAAATAGATTAAGAAAATTTGGATGGCCTCACAACGGCTATTTTTTTGCAAATGCTTCACTGGAGGAAGTTGAAGAAATTCCATGCATAACACATCTATTTGGAAATTTCCCTCCTTTAAAATGAGTAAGAAGCACAATCTCCTCTTTGAAAATAAACAAACAAACAAATAGAAAAAAGATTTTTCAAGAATGCCCAGAGCACAATGCTCAGGAAATGAGGCAATTTTGTATCTGGATTACATTACCTGAAACAAAGCAAATAAAAGTTTAAGAAAATATTTGTAAAAGCAGCTTATGAGGTTACATTAAAAACAATTGCACCCACTTTTATTTAAGTGGAAATGGCCAACTCTCTGTTAGCAAAAACTAACAGCAGATGCCATTTTTTTTTAAACGTAGGATAAGCAATGAATAAAAAAAATGTTGCTTTATAGTAATTTTTAGGCTACTTCTATAGGCTCTTACAAGTCATCTCAGGGAACAACTAGTCTTTTTAAACAACATTTATTAAGGGCTTAATATTTATCCCATTAATTTATTTACTCTGATTTGAAGTTCCTATACCTGGCACTAAGTAATAAAACTACAATCAAGCTGTGCAAGTACAGAAATAATTTAAAACACAATCAAAGCAGTTTAGCACATCCATACTAAAACTGAGCTAACATAATAACCTAATTAATTTTCTCCTCCTACAAACCGTCTTGCCAGTGGACATGGTTTGAGGGAAATACTGAGGAAATTGAAAGCACAGCCACTAGTCTTTAGCTCCAAGGCAGACAAACTCTCTGAAATCCAGACACTGCACTGCTGGAAATGTGTTACTGCTAACTGATAATTGACACACTAACAGTACTTAACTTTATTCTATTTTCTCCAGTTTTCTTAATACATTCTTATTTCTTCCAATTTTCAGAACAAGCAAAAAAATCGTCACAGCTAGAGAACAGAGGAGCCAAGCTCTTCAGATACGGCTCAGGTATTCTCTCACACCTAAGACTGACAACAATGCAAAAGTGCTCAAGTTTAAGCTTTATATATAGGCTTTCATAACATAGCTGTAAGGAACACATTCTCTGTTGACTTACAGGTGAACAATGAATTTTTCAAAAATACGCTAATGTGAGGTGAAGGATAAGAACCATAACAAGGTCTAGACTGTGATCAGCTTATTTTACCCCAAAATTGACATCGGAACTACCTCCTATCAAATGTAACACCTTCCCTATTTCACAGTCCTCTTGCACAATAATTGCTCTGGAAGTAATGTCTCCTGTTTTGCTATGTCAGCCCACAATGTCAGAACTGGATGGTGGTGGTATGGCAGTACAGGCTGAACCTTCCTACCAATATTCTGTTACACGTTATCGTGTGACAGATGGCAGCAGAGGGGCAGAGTCTGACAGAATGGCATGTAATATGGAAGTGTGTATGGAGCAAAGGTGTATCACTGAATTCCTCCATACATAAAAATGGCACCCACTGACATACACTGATGCTTGCTAAACGTTTATGGAGACCAACAGTGGATGTGAGCACAGAGAGGCTGTGGGTGCTGCATTTCAGTGACAGTGACAGCATGCCATCCCTACTGGTACAGATTTTTACTGGCATGGCATGCAGGTTCTTCACTGCTGGCAAACATGCATAGCTAGTGGTGGTAACTATGTTAAAAAGTCATGTTTTGTAGCTGAGAACTTGCTGTATCAAATAGTGTTATCATGCTCTTTGTATCTGATGTAGTTCCCATGGAAATAAATAAGAGCTACCTACGTATTTGTTTCTGTAAGATTTGAGAGAATTGTTTGAGAAATGTAGATTTTTTTTTTTCTGAAAAGCCTAAGAAATTATTGAACAGTACTTCCTAAGACCTGAATCCATTGCAGTTGAACTAAAATGTTCTTATGCAGCATATAAGGTATATATGCGTGCAGAGAAATGTCACAGTTTTTATCAGCATATTTTGGATACAATCTAGTTCTAATATAGTTTAGCTACCTAAGTTAAACTGTATTAGTATAAGTAATGAGAAACCACCCCCACAGAATTGCCAATAAATCTTTATAACAAACAACATATATTTTTTCTTCAACCCAGGGTCATCTTAATGGTTCTGATGAAACCTGCCATGTCGCAGGCCTGGCCCTCTGAGCTGTTTTTGTGCTGTTGCCCATCTACATCCTATTGTGTCATGCACAACGTTTTCATCAGTCTGGCTTGTTTAGTTCCTCTAGTAAAAGTTTTTCAAGGGGGAATATACTTCATCAGTTATCTAGTTTAAATACATATTTTATTGTTAGCTTATGTCCACCTCCTCGTTTTATGTTAGATAATGGAGAATTAGTTGGCATGCATACATGCAGACAAAAGAAGGGCAGTCTTCCAAAGAGTTTAACTGGAAACATTATTTAGCAACATTCCCCGTAAATTAAACAATTTATGCCATCCTTCTACCTTCCAATCCTCAACATACAGAGAAACATAAGAATATAGTACACAGCTACTGTGCAGTGGGAGACAAGCTAGCTTATTTCTTTCAAATATACTTAATTTCATTCTTCATCATGTTGATATATCTCTTTCAGATACAACAGTTGGGAAATAGTCACAATGCCATGAAAAACTGGAGTGATGGATGAAATTGGCTACAACAACTTAGAAAATGCAATGAAAGGCTCCTGATGTTGCATTATATGCTATGCAGTATGTATGGTATGTATATGCATATACGTATACACACATATATAAAGATATAGCTACCTGCCATTTTCCCTCAAATATGAACACTAGGAATTAAAAATATAAGTTTCCAAAACTTCATGTTACAACAATGGCATGACAACATTAAATGCTGAACAATACAATCACAAGCACAGCAGGTCTTCCTAAACCAGAGACAATAAAAAATTCTACTACCTACTTTTGTTGTGTTTAAGTACAGATTAGTTTTACTCACTTACTAATAAATTTAGGATGGTGTTTTTAGGCAAAGGAACTTTGGCATCCACCTTCACAAATTCTTTTGAAAAAAGCCATAATGCTTTGGCAGAAAGCACAGGATTCTTTCTGGTACACGAGTAAGATATTTATTACTGCCCACAAAAGCAGTAGGATGAGAACAGAACTTCTGCCTCAACATAATGTCTGACTCTCACCTTCACAATGTTTTACCTTTGCCTGACAGACAGAAAAAAACAAAAAAAAAAACAAAAAAACAAAGAAAAGGGTAAGAACCCTGCAGAGCTAATTGTTGGTCATCTGAGAAAACTTCTTCAGGTCTAGCTGGTAAGCTAGGTGCTCTCAAGCCATCATCTTTACTACTCATGCTTTCCATGCTTCTGTCCTCTCTGATTCAGTTTCTAGGAAGGCATTATTTTAGCTTGTGACCACAGCCCATTTTTTTGAGTACTGTTACCCTACATACAGAGGTACTGAGAACACTGAAAGCTAATTGTAGGAGCAGAATAGAGAGAACTTTGCCCATTTTATTTGTAATAAGCCATACTCCTCTGGCCGCCTTCTCAGATCAGGTCCCTGCATCCTCAAGAACATTATTTATTGATTTATTTGATAACAGTCTGCAAAGTAACCATACTTCTCATTAAATTCTTATTCTCTGTACAGGCTGTCAGACACATGACCTGCAATGATTTAATTTCTATCTACGGGAATATGCATAAAAGAGAAAATGATTTTCAGAATTTTTCCACTAAGCAGTAATTCTGTTCCTTGTGATAAACTTTGCGTATGAAATCAAACAAGAAAGGAAAAAGAAGAAGGAAATACATGCAAAGCCCCATATCTTGGCTGAATAAAACGTTAAAGTATGTGACATCATTAAATGCCTTGGAATATTTTCTTAAAGCTTATGATCAAAACACAAAGTGCCTCCCTAATGTTTTTCTTTAAATTTTATCAGTGTATTAACATGAGCAAATATTGTGATACTCAGCCATAAGAGGTGCTTTTTATGACATCATCTTGGTTTACAACTCTTTTGCCCTTAGAATAAAACAAGGAGTTAGAGTAATGTGAAAATCCCTATGACAATCCAGTGCTGAGAAAGTAATATTGAGGAGCAGGAAGAGCTGGTTGCTGAAAGGTCACATCTTAATTAACTTCAAATGTTTTACACACTTAATGTGATTTGGTTACACTACCTAATCTTTAAAACACAACTATTTACTGCTTGATTTGTAAAGACGTCCTAGAAGTCTGTCAATTATTTCCCCTTCCACATCTCCAGTAACATTTAGAAGTGCCATTTCTTTGACATTTATAATCAGGAATGACTGTTCAATGACCTTACCTGTGCACTTGTAGTCTGAGGCTACTCCCTTAAGCCCAGCATCAAACACTGACACTTCTATCTTCTGCTTCCTGTGGTGGCAGCTGAGGAGCATGGAGGGCTGTGACACAACCAGGTAGAGAAATGGTTGCAGCTCTATGTCACCAGTGCCCCTGCGACCAGGCTGCCGAACGATAGTTATACCAAGGGCTTGTCGAGCAGAGGACCGCGTGGAAGCATGCAGGCTTTCCAGTGACAGAAGACCTGTTTTTCTTCCAGAAGGCAGGGGAACATTGCTGTTCAAAAGGTCATCTGCTGTGACAGATGAAATGGATGGCTGACTGGGCCTCTTGGTGTCATGGCTGCTACCCAAGCCTGGTTCTGGAAGGTTTAAGGAGCTTTTGCTTATTTTCTCACCGTCTTTCTGATCTTGTGATGATTTCAGTTTAGGTAAAGCAGTGCATGAGTAAGTCATCAAGGAGATCCGACTTGCTGTAACGAAGATGTCAAAAGGGATGAAATTGAGGTTCTTCACAATGGACGATTGGCGGGAGGGCTGGGCAATGCGGTGCTGGCTGGTGCCACTATGCTGCTCGATCTGAACGATTCTGATCTTAACGCTGTCACTGCCAATTCCACTGTCCTGTGCCCCACTGTAACGGGAAGAAGTCTCAACCGTTCCTCCATCTGACACATCCATTTTTTTTTGCTCTTGTTTGGAAACCTTCAAAGGAAAATATTATATTAGCTTATGAAATCCATATCCCAACTGTTTCCATTTCAGTGGCAGCAAACAATCACTATATAAACATGATGTCAAAAAAGAGAATTATAAAATTATCTGCCAAGTTAACTTAAACACAGTAATCGCTCAGGAAAACACAGCAGGTGTCTGTTCCAATGAAATGATGACTCACAGTGGATGAAGTGCCAAAAGAACATGTGAAGGAAAAATAAAAGGAATAATGATTTTTAGGTTTAAAATTCATTCTTCAAAAAACTCACTTGTTACACCCTAAAGATTCTACAGGAAATTTATGACTTCATATGGAACCATATCCCTGCACAGGAATATATTGTAAATAAAAAGCCTCGTCATAATTATTTTCTAGTTTTGAGTACTGATGTTCAAGAAGTTCTCTTTGGCACTAAAATATTTTTCTGTGATTGTAAGAAATAGAATGCAATATAAATCCAATACAAAATCACAAAATGACAAAATGGAAATTGTGAGCTGAAAAGTGTAAATATTATGTTGTAGAAAGAATATTTTTCTTAGAGAAACGGAAATGACAGCTGCCTTATATAAAATTCCGAAGTTGATGTATCTATAGACTGCCCCTGTGGCAGAGTGTGGTTCTTAGCTTAAAAGGGCCCACCCAGTATACATGATCTCATCTGTGACATCCACAGGGTTTCAGATGAGAAATCATGGCATACAGAACTATTTCAAAAAGCAAACATATTCCACTGAAGATAGAGTAAAAACAACTTCTGCTGTAGGAAATACTACAGTGAAACAAAACAAATCTGCACAGCTTACTATCCAGGAATAGAATAGTAGCGAGACACAAAGATTCAAGACAAGGAGGTGCTTCAAGGTACAAACACTTCACTTCAAATACTGCTGCTGAAACAAAGAGAAATCCTACAAAGAACTTGAGGACAAGGTGGAAAGTCTATACACAAAACTACTTGGAAAAAAAAAAGACCCCATATAAATTCAATAATAGTAGTAACAACAATGATGCTAACCCATCTCTTGCGATTCATATGGAGTTTGCAGTCGTGTATCATTCATCATAGCCTCCACAGCATAACCACCACATCTATCTAGTTTCTGCTCCATATTGTAGAACATAAGAAATGTCCTAATCAGATTCACAACCCATCCAACCCAGTACACTGTCTTTGACAGCAACAGGAGGACACAATATTGGGAGAGACTGTGGACCCTGGTACTTCCTGCAGTTTGCTCCCTCTGTTGAAATCAGTTGGTTGGAGGCATTAAAGAAAAGCTGCTTTTTTAAAGGTTTCTTTATGCTGTTCCTTCTGAAACAAAGGGAAAAACCCTCCCCCTCTTTCTTTAAAGGTATGACCATACTAAAGAAAGTATTACAGAGGAAATCCTAAAACAGAACCCTTAACTAGCTGAGATTTTCTTTGAAAAGGTTTTTGCCAGCTCTGGTTACAATCTTTTCAGATTCACTCATGTACATACTTTTCAAATAAGCAATAAACTTCCTCGCTGCTGATTTCTATGACAGACTCATATCGCTGACTTGTAAAAGTGGTATCACTTTTAATACAGCCTCTGTAAAAATGTTTGGAGACAATTCTAATGAATTACTTATATTGTAAGCAAAGGAACCATGACTCCTCCTGATAAGCTAGCAAAGTTACACTATTTATGTCTCAGCCCTTCTGTCTGGTAAACTATAAAGTCTTTTGCCCTTATCCTGTACTGTTGGTGCGTTCAAAACAGGTTTCATTGTTCATCCATTCAGGGCCAGCAAAAGGCAGAGGGATGGAGCTTTGGAACGATATTGCTATATCACTCCATGGAAATGCTGATGGAAAAGAAGTAGAAGGCATGTGCTTCTACACCCAGCACTTCATAGCTGATGCACAGCCTTCAATTCAGAACTATTATAAAATGTCTTTGGAATGCAGATTTCTACACAGAATTGCATGCAAGATATTACATGATATTCTCTTGTTCTCCTCTCAGCAGCAGAAATTTCTACAGTGACCTGACATTTAAGTTACACCTGTCTGGGCCAGACGAATTGAAAATGCAATCCACTGAATGGTAATATTACAGAAAGAAAACCATTGCATATGTATGACAGAGTGATTTTTTCTGAATGCATTTTCTCACTTCTTTAGGCCAAATCTATTTGACTAAAAACCTAGTTCTACTTTTGTGTGAAGCACCTCAAGGAAGATAGAAAAACAGCTCTGCCTCCATTCCCATTTAGATCTTAGCATCTCTGCTATGACTACTGCAAGACTGCTAATTGGTCCCAACTGCTGTGTTTCCTGCTATGTGGACACTCAACTACAAGAATTACTGAGACCCCAAGTCCATTCATGCAGGTCAATGAACAACAGTCAGATGGTAACTTCTGCTCATTAATAAGGAGCATGGGACATGAACCACTGCCCAAACTGCAAAAAGCATCACATACTCTTGCAATTTTCCATGCCATCCAGTTCCACAATTAAACTCTGACTTATTTATTCTCTTACCATATATATTGCAAAGGTTCGAACAAGTGAGGAATGATTTGCAAGACAGCTTTTAATAACATTACTGTTTACACAATAAAGGTGCAGAAATATCACTGGAACTTTTTGCATCAATTTCTGCTCAGTAAGCATTGAGTCCTCTTCCAAGTTGCACGGTTAACCCAAAAATATGTCTAGTAATAAGCTTGGGCATCATTTAGCTATTCTTCTAACGGGATAGCAGATGTGAGGCAAGGACCCTTAGGATAACTCCTCCAAAAAGATTTTTGCTTTATTATAGAATAAATGGGCCAATACTTTAAAGATGTCAGGAACTGCAATATCGGCTCGCTGCTAGCAAATGTAATGGTAACATTTATCATTGGGCTGTATTATATCAATTCTCTTACTCTTTACATAACCCATTCAAAATGAACAATAAAAGTTTTCTTTAATTAGCTACTGGTGTGCATTAACATGATTATGATTAAACCATAAAAACCAACTGTACATTACTCTGGTCCCCTATCCCATGTGTTTTAAATTATTTTAGTTGAAAATGTACTTTGAGTCCCTTTTAAAAGTTCGACCTTCTGCTTTCAGAGAATTAAATGCATATTACTGTAGTGGAGAAGATAATGTTTCAGACCTCCAGGCATATATTAAACACACTGGCAGCACATTAGACAAAATGCTTTACTTATTAGATACTTCCTATTCTAAACAGTGTCATCAAAGGCTAAAAACAAAATCCATACAAAAGCTGCACAATGCTTCCACACAGAACCTGTGCCAAAATCCCTGTACTTTCCAACTAATGAGGAAAGGATGTGTACTCTTAACATATGAATGTAAGATTTTCCAAGCATTCACTTTAGGAAACAGAACTATTGATTCCACATGGCTTATGTTAAATGAAACTGTATTGGTAAAATAACCTTTAAGATATTTGGCATGATAACTGTAATTAAACAGTATTCAAAGGAGTAAAACAAAAGGGAATTTGGTTCCACAATGGCTAATTAAAATAAAATGAAAAAACACAGCATGTCATCTATCAAGATAAATTGTTATTGTTTAAGAACTATTTAAATACTGTTAAAATATACTTTTAGATAAAATCTGAAAGGACTGGAAAAATATTTGTGGCTTAAAAATGGATAGTTTGGCAAAGAAAAAAGTATAGGATGCTGAAACTTTATGCTGAGATAATAGCTTTAAAGCTTTGAGCATAACCAGATGGTACTTAAATCAGAGGAATTCTACAGTTTCACTGTCAGAATGAGTTGCAATATGGAAAGGTTTTCAATAGCTAGAAAAAACATGTCAAGATGATAGTTTACTTAGATCACTTCAGTGCATTTTCGCGTCTTTTCACAGTTATATATCCTATCAATAGTAGACACCATAGGAAAGGTGTTGAAAGCTACACGAGTAGCTAGGGAACAATGGCTAATCCTTCCTTTTCATGTGTTGAGATAGGTAACTTTTCTAGCTTAACCCCTTGAGTTCAATAGGGCATATGACATATATATCTATTTAATGAAAGGGCATGGAAATAGCACATCCTGCAGAATACACACTGAGAAGTACATCATAAAATCAAGGGTAAATAAATAGATTTGCTTTATAGAATTGGCAAGCACTCCCACCTGAGGTCATTGCAACCGTAGCCAGGTAACTATTTATTTTCTATTTCTGATAAAAGCCTTCAGATGGTAGAGACTTATCTTCAAAGTTTTCACTCCATAAAGAAAGGCAATAAAACTATCAAGGTAAACACACAAATAGACTTTAGACTATTAACATGTTTTCCAAATCAGAGAATGGTGTTGTACAACAACTGACAACGTTTTTCATTATATCTTCACTCTCTTAGTCTCTCAAGAGTTTTCAACAATAATAAATGTAAACATGTGCAAAGTTTCACTATAAACCTTTCTATCAGTTTTATTTTATTTCACTGGTACGTTACAGACTAATTTTCTAATTAATAGATCAACTGTAAGCAATATAGTCTTTGGAAGTGAAACTGCTCAAGATCAAAAACATCTACATCTGCATAATTTTTCCAGCTTCTCAGATTAATTATGGTTATATAATGGCTCTATTGAAGTAAAATTTCCAGCCTCCAGCATAGCCATTCCTTAATTCTGATCAAAAACCTTCAGCCAATCATGAGATCATTCTTCACATGACATAAATCATGGAAAGAGTCACAAGTGTGAAACCACAGAATCAAAGTGCCAATCACATCTGGTACATCCCTGTGACATGTGACCTAGTTTTATTTCTCTTGCTAAAGTAGTAGTATTTTCATGGAAATAAAAACTGCCTACCACAGAAACTGAGCTACAGGAAAGGAATGTCTTGAATTGTTTCATAATATTTTTTTCCCCCAAAATATTAGCTTTTTGTGCTTTTTTTTTTTCAAAGTTAATTTCAGATATTTAAAGTTTAAAATCTTCCCTTTTACATTAAAAAAAATCTGGATTAAAATAAATATACCTTTTTATTTTAATCATGTTGTGGATATGTTCAATTTAGCACATTCTTTTTAAGGTTAGGGCCAAGAAACAATATTTCCCCATGACAGTCTCGCTTGTATACTTCACTTGGACCTGTTAAAAATATTTCACCTTGATTCTGCATGATATTCTCTAACATTTCAGCACTAAAATTTCATTATTAGACTGCTGTTGTACTAGTCTCAGATTTAAATCCAATTTCCATGCAGAAAGATTACTTAACCGAATTTTAGTTTAGCATTGATCTGACCTTACAAAATGAATTTTGTCTCACTAAGCTAACTGAATGCATCATGAGGCATATGTACCAAGTGTGCTGAAAAAATAACAAAACAAGCACCGACAATCCCCCAGATACTTGCAAGTTCAAATATGTAAGGCTGTAGTTTCACAACAGAAAGATTGTTCTCAAACACTAGAGGAAGACCAATGGTCATATTTCAGAGCCTAGCATGGCAACATAAGTTTGCCATTGCACAGCCTGCAGTGGGATTACTAGAAGGGGTGTTGTCACTGACCAGCCCTGGGAAATTACAGTGCTACTGGGTGGTAATTCCTACGCTACTGGGGTTAGGTGCAAAAAAAATCAGGGTCCAACACACTATGTCTTCTTGACCTGGTGATCAACCACGGATCAGAAATTCTCTTAAATGATGAGGATTTTTCAAAAGTGAGAACTCAACATTTTTTAGATCAGTTAAGAATACGAAATACAGAAATATGAGATGATTCAGTGTAATGATATCCGGAGATGAGAAGTTTAACAAAGTTTTTTACTCCCACTGGAGTAAGTTGGAATATTATGCCACTGACTAATATTCAATATTCGGTAAAGTAACTGAAAAGATGCAGAACCAGATGCCAAAGGCAGTGATTCAAAGCAGGATTCAACAAAGCCTTGGAATTCTAATTTAGGCATTGTTTTCTAGGAAAGGATGAATGAATGCGTGAACAACAATATCAGTCATTATTCTAACAGAGTAAATCGTTAGCTATGAGAACACAGAGTCTACCTGCAGCCCCCTTCATTGAACAAGTGTAGAACTAAGTGAACCACTTCCCAAATGAAATGCTGATTTTCCTTCAGATATGTTAGAGTCTTATATGCTTTCATCATCTTAAAGACAATTAAAATAGCTAAAACCACAGCAGATTAGGAGATATTACACACAAACATTGCCCAAGTCAACGAACTTCCTTCTACACTATTTCCAGTAATGTCAGACTGAGTCAGACTACACGCCGCAGGCAGAAAAATCCACAGTGCAGCAATCTCCAGCGAGAAATATCCCACTGCTGGCACACAACTGCTCACTGAAATATATGCTGGGATGTTGAGTGCTTAAGGTTTTAAAGCTTCCAGATGTCTGGAAAATTATCTTTTCTGCCTTAATAGGTTTTTTGTTTTTTTTTTTAAAGGTTGTTACATCTCACATGTATCAAGCCAGATACACTTGTACCTTGCCTTGTGTTTGACTAAATCATCTTTCAATTTCTGTAGAGTACCTTACAAAAAGACATCATAGGGAAGTAAAGCACATGAAGTACCATAAGAATCAAAGACCAGGAAAGTAAGAGTTTCAGAATACAGCTAGTTTGGTCTAGGCCATCACCAAATGTTCACATCTACAGCAAAATAAGAGTTAAAGAGAAGCATAAAATGAATGGATGGAACAAAAAAACTCTCAGCATATAAGTGACCAATGTTCTGCTTGAATTACTACATAAATACTAACAAATTTTGAATGGTTACAGAGATAATCTTTATTATTTAAAAATAATCTTATATTTAAATTATATATACAGATGCATATCACAAAAATGTATATAATTTATTAAAAAAATAGTTTTCAATTTTACTTCACCTAATGGAAAATTCTCTATCAGACTGTACCACAGACTGCAACAAACCTGGAATACTTGCAATTGAGTTCAAGTTCTGCTTGCTTAGAAACACATGTACATTAGTTTCAACTGGCAGAACGGCAATTCATCCAGACTAACCTGACATTTATTAATTTGGTAGCTGGGCCAAACTGATCTTTGGCATAAATACACTAGCTACAACAGTCTTCATCGCAGGCAAATTTGGACCAATACTCCGCGAACTACCCAACCTAGTCCAGCCTACTGAGAAATTACTTCGAATGAACACTGAGGAGCTAATAAACACAGAAATCCCAGATGTTCATTATCTAATAAACACTTATCTGGAGAAAATGCCTTATTGCCAGATGGAATTAATTTTATGAAACAGTGGGAGATTTTCAAAAACATGTAGATTAGTTTGGTGTCCATCTCCTGTTGAAAGGCAATGACAGTTTCACAGAAAAGTTATTTGTGACTCTGAATCTTTCTTACTCTCTCCTCTCTGTGTTTTGGGAGCCTAATAATCACCAGAAGTGACTGATCATTATCGACCTAATTCTGGAGACCAGACTGCATATTCAATAAGAAATCAAAGACAATGCATAAATTTTTGGCAAGATCACCTAATTACTCCTGAAGTTATATGAAGAAAAGATTCCTGATTTCCTAAAATAATACCTTAATTTACTGTTCTTCAGATGCCCTTAATGAAATTTGTAGGCAGGATTCATATTCAGTAAAGCTAACAAGTTGTAGAATCAAAGAATCACCTATGTTGGCAAAGACCTCCAACATTACCAAGTACAACCACCAACCTAACCCACCGAGTCTCATCACTAAACCTGATCCCTCAGTACCACGTTCAAGTGTCACTAAAACAACTCCAGAGACGGTGACACCACTTTCCTGGGCAGCTAGTTTCAAGGCTTCCTCACTCTCTCCATGAATACATTCTTCCTTCTGTCCAATCTAACCTCCTCTGGAGCAACTTCAGGCTGTTTCCTCAAGTCCTATCACTTGTCATTTGAGGAAAGAGACTAATATCCTCCTTGTTGCAACCTTCTTTCAGATAACTGTAGAGAGTGATGAGGTCTCCCCTCAACCTCCTCTTTTATAGATTAAACAATCCCAGCTCCCCCAGTCCCTTCCTGCAAGTATTATTTTCTAATCCCTTCACCAGCTTTGTTATTCATAGAATCAGAGAATCACCAAGGGTGGAAAAGACCTACAAGATAATCCAGTCCAAACGTCCGCCTATCACCAATAGTTCTTTCTAAACCATGTTCCTCAACACAGCATCTAAACATTCCTTGAACACCTCCAGGGGTGGTGAATCCACTACCTCCCTGGGCAGCCCATTCCAGTGCCTGACCACTCTTCTGGAAAAGTAGTACTTCCTAACGTCCTGTCTGAATCTCCCCTGGCACAACTTATTGTTTGCACATGCTCCAGCAACTCAGTGTCATTATAGCAAAGGGTCCAAAACTGAACACAACATTTGAGATGTGGTATCACCAGCGCTGAGAACAGAGGGACAGTCACTTCCCTAATCCTGCTGGCCAGACTATGTCTGATAGCAGCCAGGATGCCACTGGCTTTCTTAGCTATCTGGACACACTGTTGGCTCACGCTTAATCGGCTGTCAGCCAGTACTGCTGGGCCCTTTTCTGCTGCATAAACTCAGGTTTTATGCATTCTGTATTTTATCCAGCCTCCCAGTAATATGTAATAGTTGTTGGTGTTCATTTCTGGTAGTACTCTACCAAATCACAAAGCATACTCCTACACAAGCATACTTCGAAGGAGAGAGCTAAAATTAGTGGAAATGTTAGGAGTAGTCCAGACTGAAGCTTTCAGTTCTGATTCATGCCACAAGTCACAGGTAGTTTGCACAGAAGGTGCAGTGTTAATGAAATGATGTAGTTGGAGACACCATCCAGAAACACATACTGAGGAAAAAAATTCTAACATTAAATTATATTAAGCCAAAACACTAAGTAGCATAGCAGAAACATCAGTTACGTACTACATACAAAAATCTGATAGCTTTAGAAGCTCTGTATAGGTATTGGTGGCCAGCTAACTACAGAAATTAGTTCAGGGTAATTTGAAATGTTGGAGATCTGAATTTGATTCAGTAGACGTTATTAGCGTCATCTGCATGACTCATATCAGCATCTACCACAATTACAATCTATGATTTCACTATTTGATATAGCAGCTGGTAACTCAATCAGAGTGAAACTAGCTGTAAAAACATACAAATGGAAATATTTGTAATATTGGAAATATCCTGCTTTTCAATCTTCTCCATACTCACCAAAAAACACTCTGAAATGCACGTCAGTGAGACAGTTATCTCTTATAAGAGAACAAATAGTACTGGATTTTATCATATTAATCAAAGCCACAGTGCCTACAGAAGTCCTCTGTGGGCCTTGTAACTGGAGGCATCAAGGAGAAAGCCTGGTCCCCATACTGAAGATTAATTGCTTTCTATCTTAAAACATACTTTATTGCAATTTTAGAATATTGGCTTTTCTGTTAAATGGCAGATTACAACACAGACAAACAGCTAAACTATTAGTTGTACTTCCAGTCTGAACTGTGTGTCTGTATCTGGGAAGCAACAATATTACATTCTTGGCCTCATACAACCAATACCTACTGCGACATTCAAATGTTCAAGACTATTGGAAATTACTGTTGCTGAGATAAATGAACTTCTCTGCAAGCAGAGTATAGCACAATAATAATTTGTTGGGATCCACATGGTCTCAGAAATGTGAACAAATTAGATAGTTACTGTCTTTATACTTATAGATTAAAGCATATCAAATTAAAAAAAAAAAAAAGCTTTGCTAGTATCAGAATTGCTCATTTTCCCAGAACTCTTCCTTTGAATCTTATAAAACAGATAACCAACACAATTGTCTTTTCCTACTGAGTTCAGTATGAAGACAGAGGAAGCAGTACACACAAAAATGTTCATGACAACTGAATCATCCTTCCTGCAATGACAGATGGATCTTAAAGTTATGGACTTAATTGATGACTTGTTGACTATGGAAATAATATGTGTGCACATATATTAAAAAAAACCAACAAGATAGGCAATGGTAATTAATTAGGAAGTGCAGAAATTGTGGGACCTGAACATTATGTAAATGGTATGGAATAAGGGGTGGATATTGTCTTAGTTTCAGGTGGGATGGATTTAACTTCAGTGTGTCTGGTACGCTGATATGTTTTGGTTCTAGGAAGAAAAAAATGCTAATTACACACCAGTCCTTCCAGTACTTGAGGGCAGAGTATAAACAGGAGGAGGAATGACTGTTTACAGGAGTGGATAGTGATAGGACAAGGGAGAAAGGTTTTAAACTAAAACGGGAGATTTAGGTTGGATGTTAGGAGAAAGTTTTTAACTCAGAGGGTGGTGACACACAGGAACAGGTTGCCCAGAGAGGCTGTCTTTTCTCTATCTTAGTAAATAGTTTTATCTCAACCCACTGGTTCTACTTTTTTTTCCCTGTTTCTCTCCTCCATCCCACTGAGAAGAAGGGAGAGTATGGTTCTCAGCCACCTGCTGGGTTAAACCACAACACCTTTGTCAACTGACCTCACGATTTTCTCTCTGAGGCTGACACAGTAGTCAAGGTAGAATAAACAAATTTTCAGTTAGTTATAATATATTTTATTTAAGAAAAATATTCAAATTATTAAACCTACGATTCCTGGGCTTACTGCAAAGATATAAAAGATCTCTGTTACGCTAAGTGTCTCAGAAAAACAAAAAAAGTTAATGATCAGGGTAAGGATCAAGCTATATTCTTCCATTCAAAATACCTAGTTTGAATATAGTCATCTCAAAATTTCCATGGTGTGACTGTAAATTCAATTTGTCCAGCATTGTAGGGATTGCACAATTTAAACAGTCACAGGTAATTCAGAATATGTTAAATGTTAGATCTGAAGCATAAGCCTAAGTTATGCATGTTTGCAAATTTCAGGCTAACATACCACTCAAAGCATTTGTTTATGAGACATTTTCAGATATTCATTGCTTGTGTGTGTGCATGTCTATATCCACAGGCACACATACATTCCTCTGAGTCATCCTGATGTGCTTTGCAAAATGGACCCTTTCTCTTAAGACTTACTACTTTAGGATGAGTTTACTTTAGTTCCTCACCTCATTATTTTTTCTTTGCAGAAAAGAAGCATTGAAGAATCTTAGTAACAAAGTAAATTTACAGTTATGTTCCCAATACATGAATTGCATCTAGGTTTCTACTGGAATAATAGCATCTGTTTATGGGAATTATCAAAAAAGTACTGCACAGCCCTTCAAAAAGATCTTTCTGCTGTTTTTGGCAATAAAATCAAATGATGAGACAAAGCTTCCTATCAATGGAAACAGGGTATGGTGATGACTCAAGATACTGGCAAGTACTTTATTTTGATAGTATCCTTGAACAAACCAAAGACCACTTTATTTTCAGGAAAACATCCGACAAGGGCTATGTGGGATTCCAAGTACTGGTAGTGCTACCAGGAAAATGATGCAAGTATTATTCAGCTATTCCAGCTAAGGGTTTTTATTGGCATTCTCAGAAAGTTACATTTTTAGTACTCTCTCTGACACTGTCAAGTCGCAAGTTTACTTTTAAAGCTTTGTGAACAGAACAGCCCAATGACAAAAAAGATGAGATGACGACCACTTATCGTCTTATATATTCCAAAATGTTTAGCCACTCCGCAAATTTTAAATCCTGCATTGTAGCAAGATGCCACAAACCAAATAACATCCACACATACAAAGATGTGCAAAAGTCTGTCTTCATCTGAACTCCTTACAAGTGACCCTACCAAAGAAAAGATGATAACTTCATTTAAGTGGTAAAGCAAGACTCTAATGCAAAAACTTCCATTTGATTTTAACAAGGATGGGGAAAATTTTTTTAGTTTAAACATTATAAAAATTCTTAAAGAGTAATATGGCTATAGTTAATCCTGTTCAGCATAAAACTAGTTGCAAATGGCACAGGGAGATTACTGCAGCTCAGACTTACACAAATTCACCTGAGAGGAACCTGTAAATATCACTTGGATCTGTCAAACATCTTGGTACCCATTACATCTTATACAAACAGATGGCTATTCTCCTTCATGTTTAACTCACTACTGCTAAAGAAGAAATGTAATTCATGCAAGTATTATTGTCACTCCTTAACTAATATGAAAATCTTTTCAATTTCTACTAGATTAATTAAGTAAGTTTTTGAGAAAATACCCACATTTGTTTTTCCTGACAAAATCTCTGGCATGAGTTACAGAACACAACATTCTGTTATGCAGTTCCTGACGTTGCAGCATACCTGAGTATGACAGCAGACTACCACTGGCCACAAAAATTGGAGAAGTGGGAAGGGAGCTATTAACTGCACTATACTCCAAAAGATTATGCCTACCTGAAGACATACATAATCATGATGAAACATTCCTTACAAAACAGGATAGTACTGAAGTGAAATTCTGGCCTTATGAAAAAGTATATGAGATTAAGCTGCATATTTTATCCCAAATTGACCAACCAGATCACAAGTGGATAAACAGTGTCTCCTGCCAATTACTGAATAACGGTTTTCTCCCAGTGGTAATACCTGCTCTGGTTTCTCTCCATCCATTTCCTGATTTTCACAAAAGAGAAAAACTATCATCAAGACTTCTAGTCTGCTTTCAAATTTGTCTGAAAACAAAGTAATACATATTATTTAGGAAGACTGACATACAGAGGGATTAGTTTATCTTTATTTACCTCTAAAAGTACATCAAAATATATGAAAAAGTCTGTTGCTTATGAAGGAAAGCCAGAGGAAAGTGAGGATCCTTCTTAGAAAGAAAACAGAATTTCAGAAGTTGAGATTGCTCATTATCCACTGACAGTGACTTCGGTTATATCTCCGCTGCCTTCCAGTGTCCTTTCTGCTCGTATTCCTTAACTTTCCCTTTAAGAAATAAAGCAACATTTCACTTGCAAATCAAGGGAATTAGAGCATCTGTGTGTTTATGATCAGTGTCAAGAATAAAGTCTTCCACAGTAACAAGCAGGTGATGTTCTGTATAGGGAAAAAACGGTAACCAGTGGTGTCTCAAGGTAATATTGAAGCAGAACCAAACTCTAATGTATGCCAGCATTAGATGATTCAAAGGAGAAGATTAGTAAGGATCAAAGAACGCAAAGCCCTCAGTCATACTTCGTGTGACCTACCACTCAAACTTTTGTCTCCTCATCAAACGATTAAGCAAATCATCACCATGACACATTCAGTGTCCTTAGTGTGAGAAAGTCAAAGCACATGCCCTCTCACACTTTTGTGTATGATGGTTTTGAGACCCCATGCAGTCCAGTTTTTTTTTGTTTTTTTTTTTTTTTTTGAGATTCTGAAAATCACCTCACTCAATGTGTTCCTTTTTTTTTTTTCCAACTATCTCTGTGATTTAGGGGAAAACCATCATAATTCTCATACAGTTTCTAGTTTTCTATTATTTTTATTTTTTACAAAGTTAGACAATAAGATTTTTTCCTACATGTTCTATAATATAAGGAACAGTTTGAATTTTGGACCTATTATATAACAGTATTTCTATAATCCCTGTAAGGAATACATCTGGTTTTTTGATTAAAACATGAAATGATCTGAAAATCCAAAGTTTTAAATTAATTTCACATACCGTTTAGTTACTAGAAAACATCTTTCTTTTAAAATACAGTAACACTTAAGTTCCTGATAATAATATCCACAACTTATGTTCAAAATATTGACAGGCAGGGTATTTAATAAAGAGACTGGTCAAAATTTTTCTCTCTTTTAGACTATCCCATTAAGCCTAGTGTCAGACAAAAGTACTGTAATCCATAGAGCAGACGGAAAGGTCTGGTTCACATAATCACGTAGCACAGACTAAGAAAATAACAGGCGGATGAAACTCAGTCAATACAGGCCCTGGTATAAAGTCTTCCTCCATCTTTCTTTTAAGCACCCTTCATAACTGAAGGGCTACAGTGTGGTCTCCCCAAAGCCTTCACCTCTCTGGGGCAAACAAGCCCAGTTCCCTGGGCCTTTCTTCATAGGAGTGGCACTCCAGTCCTATGAGCATCTTTGTGTCCTCCCCTAGACCCGCGCCAACAGCTCCACATCCTTCCCTCACTGGGGTCCTGGGCCATGACACAGTAGTCCAGATGGGGCCTCACAAGGGCAGTGCAGAGGGGAACAATCCTCTCCCTCACTCTGCTAGCCACCCCTCTTTTAAGGCAGCCCAGGTATGCTTGGCCTTCTGGGCTGCACACTCAAGTTGACAGCACATATTCAACTTTTCATTAACCAGCATCCCCAAGTCCCAGCAGGGCTCCTCTCAATCAATTCACCACCCAGTATGTATTGCTACTGGGGACTGCCTTAACACATCAGAGACACAGGACTATATGCTGCATTATCCCTCCTTCCCTGAAACGAAAACTCACAGCTTAAAACTTGAAACAAAATTGAGCAGACACGCAAGATCTGATAAAAAATGCTCACAGTGAGAAAAATAATTATATCTGAGAAGTTTTATGTGGATTCACATTTCAATACCTACAGTTTCTGGGACATTCTTGTTAACCATTCACCAGGTTCACTCTGCTTCTAGTCATTGCAACAGTTTTCAAATGTATAATGAAAAAAGTCTATAAAACCCTCAGGAAGCTACCTTCACACTACATTGCCCTTTTTATGTGCCAACACACTTCTGAATATCAAGACATACCTAAATTTGTGTGACCCATACAATATACAGAAACTGAGACTGTTTTGGCTCTCTACCACTGATTACCTTAAACTTCAGGAATCAAAAGGGAAAAGATTCTTCAAAAGAAACTTGTAAATGAGGATGCCAACTTCTCAGAGTTTCAGCATACTAAAAATACTTCCAATTACACAAGCTTTCCATAAGGATACTAACCAGCCAACATAACATCTGTGCAACATGTGCATCTGCCACTTCACACTTTGGCTGTCTGACTTCTTAAGTAGTATTATCTGGAACTTGTTTTACCAGTTTTCTGATTGTTATTATTTTTAAACAAAATACAAATGGAAAACAAAGTTATGTTTGTCTTCAATTTAAAAAAAAAAAAAAAGGTACTATTTGATTTTTTTTTTTCATTTTCCACAGTAGAAATACATTGATAAGCTCATGTAAAGTTTCATTTACTTGCTCTTTGCCCAAGAGAGCTCTCTCTATTATAAAGTATCATCATCAAAAAAGACTGCTATGAACTCCATTAGCTATCCCGTCAAGTTTTATGTGAGATGCAATTGTAATTGCACTTTTGCACATATCTGTCAATGATCATGTTCTTTACCATATCATGAAACAACAACAGAAAATTGATGAGAGTGCCATAAACTGAAATTATCTGGTGCAAGAGGACATAGGAATGGCCCAACTGGTCTGACCAAAGGACCTTTTAGACTCCTGTTCTGTCTCTGACAGCACATGAATGTGGATGCATAGGAAAAAGAAATCATAGCAAAAAAGTATAGAGGAATACTCTTCCAAACTTCCAGAGCAACCATTTTGCAGCATATCACAACTTAATGCTTAATCCGCAATGAGAGGGAATAACATATCTTCTACGTATACTTCTGCATTGTTGCTACTGTGATGAAACAGTAGAGATTGATTCAGCCAAGCTATTAAGAAATTGACTGCTATAGATGGTATCTGTCTGCCTTTCCCATCTTGGACATCTCAGTCAACAGCTAATTTGCTGTAATTAGCACACTGCCTATCACTTGTGCGATGCGTTTGGTAATATTGTTTGGGTTCTGAGCAGACAAGAGCTGTACTCTCCCCAGCCTTTTCTATTATCGTGATGATTATAGGTAACATCTTGCTTGCTGCAAAATGTACAATCTTTACATTAGTTAGACTCCAAAAATTTTTATGGTAAAGGAACAAAAATGAAAGTTGAAATAATTTTTGCTTTTATTCCCCCCCCATATTAATATCATTTATTCAGGAAGCTGGTGGGTTGTCTTTGCAATTTATCTGAGTGTGGGGTAAGCCTTATGGAACATGTCACATCTGCTGGTGAGGTTCACTCAATGTGACTGGCCAAGAGCCAGATCTAGAAGGAAAACATCATCTGGCACGCTGATGAATGCTACTGAACCCTGTGCTTGGAAAGCCTAGACACAGTGCCCAGAAGTCAAATACCTAGAAGCAGATATTATAAAAGCAGAAAACATCAACAGGCCATGTCCCGAATTTCTGTAAGAAAACAAAGACCTGCTTGCACTGGCTTTCCATTCTTTTTGCTCAACACTACTCCCAGATGAACGACAATTTGTGTCCATTGGATATTGGCAACTAATGTAAACTATGCTTGGGATATGTACCCGTTATGAAGGAAAATTCCAGCCAGACATTTCAGTTCCTAGTGTATGACCACTTCACCAGTACAGTAGTCTATCCTCCACCACCTCAATAGCTAAATTTTCTTTCTCCTCAAGTTGAACAAGATGACTTTTTTTTTTTAACCATCACATTTGTGCAGGATCTACTGTATTCTCATCGCTAACAACACGTGATTATAGTAATAGCAAGTAAGCTGAGGAATTCAAAGTTTTTTTCACTGTTCATATGGCAGAAATAATGGAATTCAGAGAAGTCTTAGAGGGATCAAAAACAGAGACAGTTTTTCAGTTTCTACTTCTACTGTTCACAAGCATTTTCATACATGCAACAGTTGATTGTTGAGTGCTACATTCATCACTGCAATTGAATATGAAAAGAATGATGGATGGAAAACGATGACATATCTGGCTGTGATTCTTTCAAAAAATACATTATGCTTCTTTTATTACTGTATTACTATATTAGCTAGCTGCGTGACATTCAGATTCCCTGGAATAGGTATGAACTTAAAGACTACTGAATTGAGCAAGTAGAACATAAAGAAACAAGAATATACAATCTGGTGAATAAGAATGGAGGAGTTAAGAAGAAATACACTACAGAAGACAGAGAATGGGTGAAAACTATAGATGATATTGTCTGCAAAGTATTTTAGATGTTTAACTTACATTCCATTTAATAAGCAAGCATCTTGCATTCACTAGTGTAGCTGTTTTCTCACCTGAAGCTGTAATCCTCATAAAAACATTGTGAAGGCATAGTAAGTATTAGAAAATACCTTTTAAGTTCTCCAGAGAAGATAGAAAATAACTGCATTTTGTATTCATAATTACCTTCAAAGTGGATAGTAATTAAACAGGAACATTATTTGGGTTGAGTTTAACCAAAATTATTATTTGTGTAGAAATAATATTTTTCAACAACTCTAGCCTTACATTGAGGCTTACAGAGGAGTAATTCATCAAAAAAAAAACCCAGACTAATGATTTCAATGACAATATTTACATTCGAGAGTATAAGATATACTGACTTGAAGTAAGATATGTTATCCATGCATGTCTATATTAAAAGCATCAGACCATGAAGAGCGTTGTTTTCTATTTCATTTCTTTTTCAAAGAGGAGTTCCTGTATTTTCCACTTCTAAATGCTCACATGACAAATAGATACTCTCTTGCCAAAAAATCTCCAGGTGTTAAGATGGACATCAGGAAATGAATTTGCCAGACTAAGCAATAAACTCGTTGGGAACTCACCTGTTCTATTATTAATCAGCATTAAAACCAAGCATCATTTATACTGAGAGCGTTCCACCAGAATATTAAACTTCTAAGGCTGTTTCAGAAACTTTCAGAGGAAGCTTTTTTTCCTCAAGAGAACAGCATTTTTAGTAGTACTTCACTTTTAATCTTAGGTGGGTCACTGAAGAAATGTAGTATATAAAATACACTTCACTCTCATATTTCTTTTTCTAGCACTTCTGTTTCTGCTCTCCATGTGCAAGTATTATATCTTCTCCTTGTAAGATTTTGGCATATATTAATTCTGAAATAGTGAATAATTATGAAAAGGCAGCAACATTCTTTACCCCTCAAGTAATTTATCATACATCACATATGCGTCCATACTTTAAAACTGCCAAGCAGATCAAAGCAATATTCTTTGCAACAATGGACTATATCCTATGAAGGAGTCAGTACAATAGATATACTGTACATCAAAGATGAATTTATAAAAGAGTATAAAATTAGGGCTTACAGTAAGTAAAAACACAGCACTGGAGACTTGGCATGAAATTCTTCACAGAATATTAAAGCACTTAAGAAAATGATTTACACATAAATCATCACTACTTTATTATTTTTGTATACACTACTCTTTACAGCATTGCTCTATAAACCACCAAATGCAGACAATTTGAAAATCACACCTTTAAAGATTAAACTCAGATTTACCTTTGATAACTACCTATATTTATGTAACCAAAGCACAGAAGAGAGAAACACAGTGTATATTATTTTTGAGGCAAGAGACAATTACTTAATCCTTCTATTTACAAAGAACTTCAAGTTAAATGAAGTTTCATAACTAAGATTAATGATGTTTATATTTGCTCAACAATCCTAAGGATTTGATCTAGTAACATATTTGGAAAAATGTAAGGTTTCTTTCACAGCGTTTGTGCTCCTTTCCCCCCTTCTTTTTCCCTATTCTTCTCCAGCACAGATGAGAAACATTTTTCCAAGCATAATCAAAGCCAGTATGTATCCAGTGAGTGTATTTTCTCTTTATTCTTCCAGCTTTAAAATACAGTTAGCTATTTCAAATGTGGTTTCCAGACAAAAGGGAAAAGAGAGAACACAGACTGACACCTATTCTCAGGTATTTGGGAAATAACAGCAATTATTCCATTTCAAAAGTCATAGATTATCATATTTAAACAAGAAATAAAATGCTTGCTTTTAAGAGGAGAAGAATTAATTATTGGAAAAGACTGAGAATTATGACAATGGATTCACTGTCCACTATTTTTAGAAAATACATTTTTTAAAAAAATTCCTTTGAAATCTCTCATGGATCAATTAATTTAGAGAGATCTTATGGTCTTAGTTAATTCCAATTCTAATTACAATGAACCTCTGTTTTTAAGGATGTCTTCTTTATTTGTCCAAAGCAATTTTTGCACCTTTTTTTTTTTTCTTGTCTCATTCAGGTTAATCATATGGCTTATCTGCCTGAAATTGCACCCCTATCTATCTTCCAGTTCATACTTTTAACTTCATTTTATCTGTTTACAAGTTTTCATTAAAGTTTGCTAAATCTCCTAATTTACTAAGTTCCTAAGTCAGTAAGAATTCCAGTGGTTAGTTCTGCTTTAAATAGTGGCTAAAATGCACTAAGTCCAGTATCAATGTAAAGCCATCAGAGCACAGCTAATGCCTCCAGTAAAACCCATGTATACTGGTGTATAGATAAATCATTAATGAAATCACATTGCTTTTGGATTCCAAAACGAATCTGAGAGGCAACGTTAATAGCTTTATCAAGCAAAACAGATATAGAGATTTGCCAGAATGTGAGTAGTTAATCACAGAAAAGTTACCCAAAGAGGTAATGCAACCTCTGCCCCTGGAGATACAGAAAGAACTGCTGGAAGGGAAACTGGAAAGCCTCACTTTAGTAGTCTTGTTTCAAGCAAAAAAATGGTGTCCAGAGATGCCTCTCAACCTAAGCTATGTTTTGATTCTTGGGAAGAAATAATTAGCAGGTGTGAAGAATGAATGTGTGGGCTCTTTCCTTGGTTCACTGAGATGAAAATAACTGCATACAGTGTATCATGTTTCTCTCTGCTGACTAAAGGAACAATATGAAGACAATAAAGTGGGGAGCCTTCATATAGGAATATTTAACTGCAGAATTGTGAAGAGTGAAATGCACAGAAGAGTAGAAGAGTACAACACTGGATTTAAAATTATCAGTACAGAGAGTCAAAATACAGTTTTAAACTTATTAATAAGAAGGCAAATAGCACCTTGAAACAGAAATATTCTATTAATCGTTACAAGGGCCTAAAAATGCAAGGGAGATAGGGAGATAACAACGAAGAACAAATAAGTAACTTGGGATGTAGTCAACAAAAAGCTTACTGAAATAGCTTAGTGAATTGCATATAAATTTATATGGTCCACATCAGTTGTGCAGCACTTCCGTACAGTGCCAACTCAAAATTTAAGTTCTTGGCACCTATACAAATCTTCGGATTCTATCCATTCTGCTGACAATGGGAAAACATCGCTTCACAAATTATTAAAGATATTCCCATACATAACTTATTTATAATGTTCATATCCAAAAGAGGCCCTGTGTCTGCAAAGTATCCAAGAAAGACAAATTGCATTTCATTGCTATATCTTTCATGTATCAACATAATTGTGAAAAAAATATCCTTCATTTACTCCATGATTTGAAAGGGATAAAGGAGAAGGAGTATGATGTGATACCTAGATTACCAGGCTACAAACAACTTCTGGGATTTGACAGGATGAGAGGAGAAGAATATAAACAGTTTGGCTTCTCTAAATTATTTCCTACTTCCATCCAAACACACATTCATGCAGAATCTGTGTGGGCAGGAAAAAGGAAAGTTTCTTCAGCTCTCCGATGAGTTAGATTTTTGGAAAAGAACTGTGCCTTGCCTTACACATTCAGGAGATAGTTGCTGAACACTATGAAATTCCAGGAAAAAAAATAAAGATGAGATAGTCATTATTCTGAAGATAAAGTATCCCTCGTGTACCATTATCTGACTCAGTGAATAAGTACAAGATTCAGAGAATGACTGAATTCCATGAATGAGAGAGAAAATATTTAATTAATATAAGTAGAGGTTATGAAGCATAGGGAATATTTTACAATATACTGGTTTTAATAAAGCATATAATTAGCGTACACATAGGGGAATGCTCAGCTCATGAGAAAATGGAAAATTTTGGTAAAATGAAACAATTTCAAAAACCTACTTTAAAATTATTTCTTTCATCATTTACATGAGAAAATCCTCCTCATACAAAAGCTGTTGCAAAATAACCTCAGTCTAATTTACTGAATGATATTCATCCTAGAAGAACACTATTGTTAGAACATTAGAATGCATTTTAAGACTGAACAAAAAAACAACAATAAAACATGTATTCCACTTACCTGTATGATTTTGTCACTGTAGGTGATGTAAACATCTGATGCAGTATTGTAAAAAGAAACTACTGGCAACTTCGGGAAAAACCTACCTCATTAGTGCTACTGGAAGGTTCCAATCCAATCATATTGGTTTCTACCAGCTGCTGAAGAAGTTGTACTTGAGCCACATTGAGGAAGAAATCCAGATTTGTTGTGACATTGACCTCCAAAGAATGACCACATACCAAAATTTCCTACGGAGAAATGAAGGGAAAATATTAGATAAAAGCTCCTGAGCAAATAATTTTTAGCTTCTGTGTAACTGTAGTATGATCCTCAGCTGTAGTCCATGTTTCAGCACTGATACTGACATGTAGTATCGCTGTTCAATAGAGTATGGTATTTCAGCATTCCAAACAAGGATGTGGTATATTCTTATATTCTTTGCATTGCTTTTCAGAGCATGTGTAACTATTAAGACAAATTCTGCAAGAAAAGCATCTCGTGTGAGGTCTTGATTCTATCTCTTGGTAGTATCAAATAGTAGACTATCAGATTTTGGTTTTTATTTCTTTGGCAATGACTACATATAGCCTTCCAAAAAATAAAAAAAAAATTATTTTTGTTGGAACATAAATTCTACTTGTTTTACAGTGAAATCATGTAAATCATGAACTGGAACTCAGTGATAACCAACCTGGTTTCTGTGCGACTCTAAACCAGTCAAATCTTGGCAAAGGTAGCTGTATGATCACTATGTCATTGATATTATCTAGCATGAGAAAACCTCTTCCCTACTGATGGCAAGCAACAAAGAGAAGAAAAACAGAACCAGTGTAGAATGGTTAAGTACTACCTCTTCCCATGTGAAGTAAATGCACAGTGTTCAAGCTCTTGGTAATCTAAACTAGACCTCTCCATCAAAGAATATCATCCAGTGAATAGATAACAAGAAGAATTTAAGTAGCAAACACATCAAAATTCTTGAATATGAGGATTAGACAAGCTCAGAAATTTCTTATTTTTATTTTACATTTTCCATCTGCAATTGTGATGACCCTTTACATAAAACATTAAGTTGTCCATTTTCTCTTTATGCATTACCTGTTTTCCAACTGTACACATCTACTACATTACTGTAACACACACTTAATACCCTTTATATTTCTGCACTAGGTCTGTTCTTTCCAGGAGGTAGTTATCATGAGAAATATTCCTTGTGAGCTGACAAAAACTTACTGGCACCTCCCTTACACAAAATGTTTTACATTTTTGAACTCTAAACTATACCAAAAAGAGAGTATTATTAGTGCAACATGCTTCACACACTAATCATGAACAAGTTGACCCATACACTGGTAAAAGTGATTGTTAAATCTGGAATAACTTGAAGTCCTCACAGTAATGATAGGGGAGTAGATGATTTGTGGAAATTTGTGGGCTTGAAAGCTTGGCTAAAAAGAACACAGCTCAAGTTGTGTCTAACAGACAATATATCGACTGTATTCTCAGGTGTTTTTTTATGAGAAGCTTGTGAATACAATGTTTCATAATGCACCTCTTCTCAACACCTTTCCATCACAAATCTTTCAAGGATTCTCATTTTTTGAATTGCAAACAGGCTTATCTGGACAGGCTGTCTTTGATATCAAATGCCTTACTCAAATTCTTTATCTAGCAGAAGGAAGACATTACAGTTCACAATTAAGATTTTTTTTTTCCTTGCAGTTTGTGATGTCTGTATTTGAAAACTTACCAGATCTAGACAACTGAAACAGTAAAACATTATGAAATCCAAATTTCATACTAACCTCTGGGTGTAAGTTCTCTGGAGCATCAACTTTTGTAAAAATAATCGCAGGAGCAGCAGTTATTCGAACGGTGAAATCTGTTAAAATTGGAGTTAAAATGGCCCTCCTTTCCTGATGCCGTCTTATGCTAAAAAAGAGGGGGAAATAAGATAGGATTAAATCACATTACAAATTTTGAGTGGTAAAAACTTCTCATATTTATCTTTACATCCAGCATGTAGCACAAAACTTCTTCCCCAGTAGTTTGGATTTTTTTGGTAGCTACCTCAATGTGCATTAAATATCATCACTGTACATCACCTTAAATCCAAACCTGAATGCAAGTTTCCATTTCATGGAAAAATATGTCAAAATACTAATACTCTTCAATCCATTTCCAGTTAGACAACTGATTCATTTGACATTGCTTAACTGAACTTTACAAAATCATTTGAACAAAGGTATAAGTTTTATTAACAGCATTTTTCAAGCATTCCTGTGGATGCCCTTCATTTTACGAAAAAACATCCTGAATCACATTTGTATTCATATATTCTTTACTTTTAACCAAATACTAAGCCTAGAAGCTCAAGCCCACTATGCACAGACCACTAATAGCTTATGACAACACATGCCAAATAGCCAGCATCTTCTGGGTCAGGTCAAAATCTATTGCCATAAAGTGCCAAGCTAGAGCCTCTAATTAAGAAAAAAAAAAACAACAAAAAAAGATGTAATGAGATCACGATGGTGCTCAGCCCTTAGAAGAGGACATGGTTCTAACTGGCAGAGTCCTTCCATCAATGTAGATTTTTAGTAATTCTTTCTACTTATCATAACTTATGCCAGAGAAATGCCAGAGACTGCAAGGAGAACTCTAGAAAAAGTCTCATTTCAGTCTCAGTTGTATGTTCTGGAGAGGATTCTGTTGAAATGCACAAAATCTCAAATGCTGATGGTTTGTAGGATGAGAGTTAGGCAGAAACAAAGTAAAATAGATATCACAACATGATTGAAAGTCAGGCTTAGATATATTTCTAGCAATAAACACATCCTTAGATGACAGTTTACTGCCTTTATTATCTTGATACTTCATATTTTACTAACAACCTGATTAAGTATCCTTAAAACATGTAGTTGGCTTTTAAATTTACTTAGGACAACAGTATATAGAGGTTAACTGGTAGATGCTACAGAGTACAGGTGTAACAAAGTTTTGTTTCAAATGATCTTCCCAGTCCCTTGTCATGAAGAGTGCATACTACTTATGGTCATATGCTTAAAAGTAACTCAATGTGTAACTGAGAGAATTACCATCCTCCAGTAAAATCCTTAATGTTCTGGGTCAGTTGATGTTCTACCAGTCTGCAGTGATAGTTTCTGAAACCAAACTGGTCTTAATTATCTATCCAGATTAGAAAGTAGACCAGTTGTTGCTTAGTGTACACCTTCAACTGAGAAACTGGTCCTAGATTTTGCCAGGTCAACGAATGCTTCAGTCCCTGCCATAACCTTCCTTCTAAATTTAAACCAGATGGCTTTCTTCCCAATTTATATTTCCCCTTCACAGAAAGATGAGAAAGAAATACCTTTGTTTTGGAGGAAAATGCAGGAGTTAAGTAGTAGATCGATTCTATGAAAAACTTCCATGAGATGGGACAAAAAACTGCTACTAAGTATGATTCTGATAAATTAAACAGAGCTATCAGCGTGCTATTTTCTAATGCCCAAACCTACAACTGGCTTTTTTCAATGATTGTTCAAGTTTTCAGCTTACAAATATACCCATTTCTTAAGTTTCAAATGTTACCTGAGCAGGTACTCAATGCACTACATCTTAAATAACTTCTGATAAAATAGATTCACTGCTGATTTTTACATCGTTATTTTAAATCACCCTTACATGGTATTCCTGTCCTGCTCTACTTACTGGTTTCCACATTTCTAGTTGGTGAATTTGAAGCACAGGCAAGCATTAGCAAAATAATTGTAAGTACAAACAGAAGGCAAACTGAGTACACTAAATAACGAGGGGAAAGGATATGAGAAAGTGCACAAAAGGAACAAAGAAACAAATTCCACTTTGAATTATTAAGTCTTCCACACTGCACCTAAGTGCACCGTTAACTTAACACAGGTGTACACCACATGAGCTTATGAAAAAACTTGATTGTGAAGAGTGTAATGATGGCTCTGTGTCTGCAGCACATTCATTCCATGGTTCATTTGTGCATCTGTTACATATTTGTCTTGGAGAGAAGGAAAAAAAAAAAAAAAAAAGGAAAGGAAAATGCCAGTACTTTTAGAGATGTTAAAGCAGTTGATTTTCTACACTTAGAAGTCCTGCACATTTCAAAGTCCATATGTTAATACAGAGCAGCATGGCAACAAAACAGTTATTAAAAGATGCAGAAGTGCCTTATGCTTAGTTCTAAATTTAGGCTGTATCAGAATAATTATATGGATGCTGACTACTGACCATAGGTCCACTGTGAAAACACAGGACAAAAATGTCCTCAAAGGCAGATAGTAAAGGAAAAAGTTAACAGCTAACAGCACTGTAGGTAAAAGCACCAGTACAGTGGCAGTCTAATAACTATTTTATGATTTTTTTCTATTATACTCTAATACATCTGATTTACTGTTTTTTAAGGATTTGAGAGAAGACATTGTAGTAGATATGTATGTTCACAGAAAATTAAACCTGTAAGATAACCTAGGCATGGGCCAGAAAGCACTTTGTTGAAAATAAAATGTGGTGGCCCTGGTAACTGCTGTGATGAGGTCTCATGAGTAGTGAGTGCAAATAAGTAAAGCAAATGAAAGAAGAAATGTGAGGGGAAATTAATAGACACAGAAGTATGGAATTCCCTTGAAAGCAGACATATCTAATAATTAATATGACAGGAAATGTTGTGAAGATGAAAAAAAGAAATGTGAAGAACAGAATTTCACAATTGAAGTATCAAGCAACAACATCAGACTACATCAGATTGAGTCATCAGCATTTGATTACATCCCCCCAGAAGCACTTTGAATTTACATGAGGAGGAAGGACTGCCAAAGAGATGATGTGGCACTAATCAAAGAGGTACAGTGGTGCCACGGAAATGCAAAAGAAGGAATATAATTCAGTCTTTTTATTTGGAGAACAAATAATCCTAGCAAACAGCAAATACAAGACAGTAAGAAATAAACATGGCCTAGATATGAAAATTGGTAATATGTGCCTTATTCTTAAATATATATATATATATATAATGACACATTACTTAAAACTAGAGTTCAAGTCCTTACATTCTTAAAAAGCACATCACTGAGGAAGTAAATAACAGAATCATCTAAGTTGAGAGGTACTTTTAAATGTCATCTAGTCCAACTCCCCTGCAATGAACCTACATCAGATACATGAATGGCAACAAAAAGCTCTTTTATGTCATGTAAGTTTACTATCTACAGAAAGATGAATTCTCACACAGAGTTCCATGACCTGAAAACCAAAATTAAAGTTGTAGCTTGGAATATCCCACATAATCAGACAGTCTTCCCCAGCAGCCTGAGGCATGCAAACTGAAGATGTCATAATTAGCATGCTAACTTAGGACTTAAAAAGAGTTTTCTCTTGGGGGTTTCTATTGTAGTTGTATAGATCAGTTAACTTCTAATCCAGAAATGCATTGGGATATCTAACAACAAATGAAATCTGTGAAAATGAGCACTATCCTGCCTCCAAACTCCATCTCACAATAGGTACAACAATTCACATCATCAGAGCTCTGTGATGCATTGCAAATACTTTCACAAGGCACAGAAATAGTGTTACAACAATTTGAGGAATATCTGACCAAAATTAGACAATGAACGAACATACACCATCTGGCTGTTCAGAATGACTATTGTTATATAATTATATCTCAGTAAAACTAATTTTCATCTCATTAAATACGATGTGCAACATTTCTTTGCTGGGGATTATTAAACAAAATAATGCACTCGGTTACTGAGTTAGGCTTTGTACAACATGAATACAGGCACTACTTCAGGTACAATAAAAACAGCAACTGAGACACAAGACTGAATGCAAAAGTATTTAATTCCAAAAGAATTATTTTATTCACAGGGGAAAGTCCCTACTTCTTCACACATAGATCTACTGATGATCACTTCTTCTTGGTCTTCCTTATTAGAATTTGGCAAGCTGAATTTAGCTTTCCAAAAAAGCATGAAAATGAGAACTATTCAGGGAAAAATCTGCAGGAAACGTTTCTGAGGATCCTTGCAAGGCAAGAGTGGTATTTTGTTCAGTTTCATACAACAGATCATTGGCTCCCTGACATACTCAATGAGAGCTGCAGAGAGCTGTTCCAGATGGTCAAATGCCAAGGACAGAACTGTAATGCAGTATACTGCCACACTCAATTCATTACCACACAGAGAAGTAATGCTTTTAAGCTCAATTAATTTTTTTTTTTTTTTTAACAGAGTTTATTCAGGCTGCAGGAAGCAGAAGTTGCTGCTGGGAGCTGTGGAAGGATTACATAGGGATGGGGGCGAGGCCTCAGGAGAGGATATATTTCTTTATTTCCTTCAGGGCTGTTGTTTTTTCCACTGAGAGGAGGGAGAGGGAGGAGGAGATCTGCAAGCTGAAAAAGCAGTTTTCAATCAAGAAAACTTCTTTTGGTTAAGTATTCCCAGTTCCCCACATGCTGTTTAGTAAAGGGAATAAATGTGGACAGGTTTCATTTGTACATAACCTTATTAGAACTGTCTGACTGTTTCTAGTATTCTTTTTATATATTACACCATTAGGGAGCTTTTTATAACATCTACAGTGAAGGATAAACATGTCATAATGGGAAGAGTTATGGTTGCTGATCCTCCATACTGCGTGGTATTTGGACAGGTTTTTCTGAGCGAGGGCAACCCCCCCCTCCACCACACCTCCAGTTCCCCATTTTCTCCTGCAGTGTCCCTCAGAGGCACAAGAGGCAGCACCTATGCACTCCAGAACAGCCCTCTTGAACATTTTTACACTAATCTCCACAAAACATTTAACACCTAGTCTCAAAGCAACATTGCTTTCTTTTCAAATTACAGTACAAGAGTTAAAAATAATCATAATGATAATTCAAAACCATGAGATATTACTAGAAATATTGAGCTCCTGAAGAATTGGTGGGAAAATCTGAAGGATTTACTTTCTGTGTTAGCATTGCTAAAGCATTTAAATGAAAAATTATGTCAAAACTTTTCAAATATTTGTTTGTATTATACACATAAATTTTACATTTTGAATAATTTGTTAGGGTTTTTTTTTATGTTTTTAAAAACAAGACCGGATTTAAACCCAGGAAACTGAATTACAAAATAATATAATTTAGTGTCTTTATAGATATTTATTTTTAAAACAAACTCATAGTAGTACCTTTAGAAATGAGAATGCAAATAAAAGCCCAATGCCTTTGCTGGAGTTTTCAGTGAAGTAACTAATTCTATGTCAAACACTTGGATATAGATTGGATTCTATACTGCACCACATATCATGTAAGCATTAAGAAATTAGCCAAGTACAAGAAAAACAGATCTCAAAAAATAATTCTAAACCCAGTTAAGCTAATGAATCCTAACACTGGATTCTAAATGATAAAAAAGAGAAGTACGTTCAAATGATATAATGAAACTAACACTAAAATAGCTCAGTAGTTCCAGGTTAAACATGTTAATAAAAATAAAGAATTAAAAAAGAAAACAGTATCCCAAATAGGTCAAGGAATAAAACTCACATAATAATTGCAGTAAATCTTGAGATAAATGTCACCCTGAAAACACTAAGCACCATGTAAAACACCATGAAGCCACCCTCTTGGTTCATGCTGGAAACATCTCAAAGGATGGGAAAGTTCAATATGGGTTCTTCCAGTTCTCAGCACACCATTTCCACAGATCATAAAATAGACCCAGATGCAGCAAAGCTGACTGCCAACTAAAAAGCAAAAAATGTGAACATTCTGAAAAAGGACTGTAGTAAATGTGTAAAAATTTAAGCCAAAAGGACAAGACAACATTCATACCAGCTTTTTCTTTAAATATATTCAAGCTGGAATTAAAATACAATATCGTGTGCCAGAAAGAAAAATCTAACATATTTAATTACAACTGATTTAAATTAAGAAAAGTAGAAGATTCATTTAAAAGCAATTTCAAAAACTCACTTACTTCAAACTTACTTGTCAAATATATTGTAATAAAATTTTACTTGAAAAGTCTGCTGAGAAAAAGAATATCCAAGCAGAGACACAAAAAGGTGAACTTTGATTATTTGTAACAGCTGCTTCCCATATTCTTATCTCTGTAACTTTTTAGCAATCCCACTAAATTTCCTATCAAAATCCTATAACCATAAAGCTCAGACCAAAGAGTTTTGGGAGCTTGATTCCAGTCACCAATGGAAAGGGAATGTCAGTACCAAGCTGGTTTTCTAATGTTAGCTCAACTCACAGATGGGCCAGAAGACCTTTGGAGATTAATGCCATCTTTTGAAAGTGCCAGTGTTTAGTGAGAGAGAACTTCATGGGCAACTTATGCCAAACATCTATAGGTTATGCATATATTTAAAAAAAAATTAAAAGGGAAGTTGTCTGTGAAATTCTTTTGGTAATAAATACAGAAATAAGTCATTAGGTGTCAGGAAAGCACCAGGTGATCACACTAATGATGACCCAATAATAGCACTGTGTTTAAATTGTTATCTGTGTTCAGTTACTTCTTTGTGGTTTATACCATTGCTTTGGTTAGATTTACTTTTACAGACCTCTGTATTTTAGTGATAAACTGGAATTTATTACTGGTCACATCCTCTTCCTGCACGTACTCCTCCAGAGGGGCCTTATATGCTCTTTCAGTCTTTCGACAAGTCATCACTTAGAAACCTTAGGCTGCATGCCATCCTCATGGAGATTCTTTTGCTACAGCTTGCCTCATTTTCAGGAAAATCTCTCAGATTCCTGTCATCTCCTCTTTTCTTGAAAATTAAATCAGCAATAATTCAATTTTTTTCCTTCCTAATGATTCCTCCTGCTTTTCTACATTACTTTCAGGAACATACCCCTTAATTCACTGCAACTTGGGAGCCACAAAATTGTGCATACATTTCATAAAGATTGGATTATTTTTTCAAGACAAAGGGCTTCTAAATCAAGAGAAAAAAAAAAAGCGTAGGCCAACATCGGGTTTCTTCTGGCAGAACTCAAAATGACCTTTGAAAACTTGGTTTTAGCTATCAAACCTTATTCTTGTCTGTCTGAAAAGAGAACTGACAGCCACATAACCTATAAAAATTCAGTTTAAAATGCATATGAACATATAAAGTATAAAAAGCATATTAAAGCTAGAATCAAATATTCACTAACTTCAAAGTTAGGAAAAAAAACCCTATGATTTTATAATCTTAAATTTAGAAACTTAAAATACCAAGTGGGCTTTTACTTTCAGTCCCGTTTAACTAGAGGGCAGCACTTTGCTTGTGTATCACACAAAATACAACAGCCAAGGTTCACGTTAAATATCTCATTCTAAAAATTCGTCTGGTTTTAGTTAAAGAAGTGCAAAAAAAACCAACCAACAACAACAACAAAAAAAAACAACAACCAAAAGCAGCTCAGGACCAATAGGAAATGTTCTACTTCATCCTCCTCTAATTTAAATATGTCTAAGCTGGTTTTACTCAAGTTTTGTAAAAATACAAACCAAAGAAGTTAAAAAACAAAAACAAAAACAAAACCTCCTGTTGCTTGTAGACCAAGAAGCTGAATGCCAAGTCTCAGCCCTGGAGTTATTTTTATGGATATAACAGTAAGCCACTAAGAAAAGAGCTCATAATAGAAAAAAAGACACACAATAACTAGACAGAAATTACAGCATAACAATAATGGCAATATTCACTTTAAAAGCATAACCCAAAAATCCATGCAAATGTGCTTGCATTGCAAAAAAAACCAATACAGAACTAGCTGATTTAGATACACTGTAAATCTGCAATGTTTGTGCTATGTAACTGTAGAAGAGAGTAAGTTTAAAAAAAAAGTTTCCCACCTACTGGCCATGTTCCATTCAAGGGCTGGATTTTGAGAATTCCTTTCACTCTCTGGCAAAATCCCTCCTTTTCCATTTTCTTTCTCTGGTTTCAGCTGGTTCCAGTGAGCAGTACCAATGTTGATTGACTGAAGGTCTATTTGATATTGTCTGTCTTCAACCTCGGATCCAGGATCTCGAAGTATTCCGAGATTCAGTGCCCTCCTGTAACACCAACATAAAAAGTGTCACTTCAGAACAGGCTGCAACATATAATGCAACCAGGAATTGTGGTCAAATTGGATTTTAATAATGTTTTGAACAAATTTTGCTTAAAAAGAAAATTAAGAAAAGATACAAAAATAAGAAAAGTGAAGTAACCATTTTGGCACTCTCAATTACATCTAAGTATTAGTTTAAGTCTACGTCTTCAGAAGCATTCAGCTGCATTTACCCTATGGATCGGAAGGAGAGACATACAAATACATTCCAAAGTTTAGCCAGGTCCACCAAAGTTGATATGAGATTATTCCATTGACATCAGTGGACTTTCAGTCAAGTCCATATAAGCAGCCTTATCGGAAAGCAGGAAGCAAGACCAACTGAATAGATAAAGGTTGTCTTATTCAAGTCTTCAAAAAGAATAGCTGCATATAAGTACAATGAACAACAATACTGCAAGACAATTGTTCAAACTTCTATGAAAGAATAAAAATTAAAAACAACATTTCATGACAACGGAAAATACCTATTTAACACAGAATTTCAGCACAGAGTTCTGTTATTAAAATTCTTCTGACAAGGAGAAAAAAAGCATTTTTGAGTGAATTAAACTATCTGTGGATTCTGTCAAGGTCTATTCCATTAGATTTAACAGAACATCTCTATTTCCAGCCAAGCCTGGGGAACAGTCCCACCAAGATTCAACAAAACACTCAAAACTGCAGAAAACCTTTGTTCTAACAAGTAACCAGTACCAGAGGAGAGATCTGGAGTGTACTACTGTTTTGATTTGCCTTCTCATAATGATAACAAGTAAATCTTCAGTAAATGGTATCGCTCTTTCTATATTGGCAATAAAAGAGCTTTATCCACAATGCTCATTTTATAATATAATAAATAAGCAAAACTGGACATCTCTTTTTTAACAAGCTAGGACACAATGATATATAATTATTTTTGCTTTGAATTTATGATCCTGTCAAACTGTACTCTATTTTTAATCAAGTTGAAGTTTCAGCTTCTAGCTTGCATATGCCACCCAAACTACTATTTCATTCTAAGTTATTTTCTTATGTCAAAATTGTTGTTTTGTAAATAATTCCTGCATCCACAGAGAACTTTCAAACCATTGAAATTAACAATCTACAAATAAATAATGATGAAAACAGTACATCACAAACTGTGATGCATGCACTGATGCAACCCATCAGTTTGGAATGCAATCTAGAGGCGTATTCAAATTCAAAACTAAATCCCATTGCTATCCATATCCAAACACAGATGAAACTGCTGACAGAATATGTTAGCAATTAAGATAATTAATTATTTAATATGGTAGATATTAATAGAGTCATGGAAATGGCAGCAAAGTCAAGAGTTTTATCAAGTTGTTCTTTCTGAAGCTGTGTGACTGTACTGATCAAAAGACATAACCCTGTCTTAAATGTTCAGCTGAAGTACACTGAAAATATGTTATGTCAGTAGTGGTATTTCAAAATTAATTGTGTTCTTAAAACTTAGGAATGTGTTTGCCAACTTTCCACATAGAGAGATCTAACCACAACAACTGCATATTTTATTACACTTTTGAGGCATTATTTAATTAACATGTATGTAGTTTTGTTTCTGTAGATTATTGTATGATGCAGCATCTATTTGCATAATTTTATAATGGAAATAAATAAGGAAACACATGTTTTGTGAAAAATTACTGAAAGCCAAGCACCAAATTACGTATTTTATGAAGAATGCTTAAGTATGCAAAATACAGAATATGATAATTTCATCTGCATAATGAATCATTCTCTCCTATATTTAACAGCAAAGAGTATTTATCATTCATTTACGAGTTCTCAAGCTTGCATTAAGTTGCACATAGAACTGTATTACTTAGCCTTAATCAGCACAGCCATGACCTGGTGTTCAGAATTCCTAGAATGAAATTAGGCTGCATGCATCTATTTGAAGCTCCACACTGTGACAACTGCTTTCTTCCCCTCATAAATTACTTATTAAAATAAAAAAAACAATGAAATCACTCTTTGGCAAACACACTGTTACAGTAAAATACATAGAGCTATTCAGACACAGGGTACTGGTGCATTGCACGGCTAGTACAAGATATGTTCATTGGATCTTTCTTTTACTTCAATTAATTTTGTACAATCTCGAGGACTGGATAATGTTTGTAATGGTTTGGGATTTCACAGCCTAACACCTGCTTGCTGATCTAAAATCTGCATTTAAATTTTGCTCCTCTATTAACAATCTCTATATAATACAACACTTTTCTTATATCTTCTTTAAAGATATATGTATGATACACATATGTAAATGATGAGGACTAGTTATCAATGATTTGACATTTTGATTAAACTCATTATTGCTTTCAGAAAGTACATCCTGCCAGATTTATACAAGGATCAAAAAAAAAAAAAAAAAAAAAAAGAGACATACACTGAGACATTCATGTGACCACACACTTGTGGCTTTCTTTACCAATCATTTTTGTAAGTACGCCCTCAGTTTAATTAAGGGTATGCTTTTTTAGAATGATGAAAGTAAATTAAAATAAAGCAGAATTGGCCTAGTCTTAAACACAGACACTTTGAACGAGCTCTGCAGTCTTTCTCATTCTGTAGTTTAATAACCCCCCCCAGCAAATAAAATAAAGGAAAAGAGTAAGCTGAGATTAACGACTTCTCTACTTGTAGCATAAAAGCTATTTTACCAGCTGAAATGTGCTGTAGCAGTTATGATTTTAATTGCTTCACTCTTCTGAACACAATCTTACTATCCCACCTTAACCTTTCAGCAGGTGATGGAGAACACAACAGTTGATTAATAATATAGTATGATCGATCATAAGCAAACAAAGAAGAATATAAGCATGCAACAGGAAAAACAACTTTAATGCTTTTCTTTTTAAATTGATTTAGTCTGGGTCACGCGTTTTGTATGTTTATAAAAGAAACAGCTCATGTTGCACCAGTTACTACATGCTGCTGAACAGGCAAAATTCTGAGACTCACTGTAAAAAAAATTAAATCTATTTACTTATAACTCATCTGAGACCTACAAAAATGGCAAATAAGCCAGGAAAATGGCATTTAAAGTCTGTACATTATGTCACAATTAGGAAATATTCACAGAGTTCACACCTAACAGGTTATTTCTGTCAGCACTTACTAGACCTCTGTGTGCTCACTTCACCTACCAGGTACAGAGATGACAAACAAAGGAGGAGGAAGATGGTATCACAGCACTAGAACTGAAGAAATTCTGTTGCTAATAAAACTTTTATTTATTTTTTTTTTAATCGCAAGAAAGGAGAAGAATATATCCTTTGTCCAGAAGGGAAGGTCCTAGCAAATTTCTAAAATTTTGTACATAATTCTGCTACATTGCCTGAGTTCCATATCTTTCCTAATGAGTAACTTCGGCTTTGCTTTCCCACCCTGCCACCTGTCCCTACAGAGACTCATTTGGAGCTTAACACATGGCTTTTTGATTTGTGGGATGATGGAAACAGTTTAATCTGGGTCAGCAGAGCAGGCTCTCAAATACTGCCAGCAGTAAACGCCACTTCTCACCATTTCTGCTTTTTCCCCTCAGAACTATGCCACATGTGGATGGGTCAGCCTCAGAAAAAATCCATACACTTGCTGGCAGAATACTCTGGATTGGAGCCATCAAATTTCTGTCTAGAACATTATTTGATCAAGTGAATCTACCTTACATATAATTCTCATCTCAGCAATACAATGATCAAACGCAAATACAAGCTCAGTACAGTATGACTCCCATTTCACGCCTTACTGATGCTATCTCGTTCACTTTAATTTTAACATTACAGCTAATCTTCAAAGTCATCTGTTTCATAAGAATTCATTCTCCCTTATTAGCTTACCTTATTAGCTCATTAGTGTCATGCTCTGTGCAGACAGATGTACCAGCCTTCCCTACAGAATCCCTACATGGCAGGTGTCCTCTATGTCAAAGTGGTTAAAATACCTGGGATTTAGCTTCAGTTTTGGAGGACCCTTGTAAATGAAAACATTAGAGCTAGCTCCATGAGCAAAAAAAAATGACAGAACACTTCTAAACATTTACACAGTAGACAAATGCATCACATTATACTAAAGCTGAGGAGGAAGCTGGAATTAATTGAATTCCAACTGGATACTTATTGTATCACCAACAGCTACACTCAGAACTATATGATGCATATATATGCTTATAACTATTCTAACTAAATTGCCTTAAGAAGTGAATTACTTCTGCAACTACCACGCTGAAAAAAAGCAGACAAGCAGCAATTGAAACGAAAAGAAAAACTTGTGATTGTGCTAGGCAGTTTCAAACAACTGATACAGTTAAGCAATGGTCAAAAGAATAATTTCAATAATTATCCTCTATTTTAATCTAATGCTGGTTAAATGCCTGAATTGTGTCTCTTACGCAGTTTGGTTTCTTTTGCTTTCTCTATAAGTACAGTTGAATATCATGGGTAAGAGAGAAATGGTACAAGAGTTAAAATGCTAAAGATCTCCAGGTAACATAAGAATAAGCAAATTAGAGAAACTGTAGTACTCAGGGCTTTCAAATAATCAAAAAGAAAACAAACAATTCTACTATGCATTAATATGTACTAGGACATCATTCAAATCAGGAATATCAGAGTGCCTGGGGGAAAAAAAACAACAGGATCTACCTGTCTACAGATCCTCCAGACCCACAACCATCCAGAACAGATTGTCTAATTAGAAGAGCAACAAGGTTCTGTGGAGTGTCATTGAGCACCGGTATCCTTAGAGTCCCGAATATATATAGACATGTTAGATACACGTTTAGAAAATGAAGTTTTGAGACGGAGTTTGATTTACTGCTTTCTCAAGATACCTCATCTTTAAGACATCTTAACCACAGTGCAGAATTCTGCTAATACATCAGTTCCCTGCAGAGAGTCACATTATGGGAAGGCAGTCATGCTACAGCAAACAGTTACAGCTGTTTCTTGTAAATACCTCCAAGCTAGGTATTAAACAGTCACATATGAAACAAACAGGATCAACAGAAACACAGACTTCCCAGTTGCTGAGCAGTAACTGTCTTCTACAGAATGTAACAATAGTAATAATAAAACTACTTAACTTTGTTCAGAAATCTTATCAAAATATGCAATTTGCTTTTTACTAGAACTTTTCGGCATAGCTGTTTCTTGCAGACAGGTCTTCCCCTACAATCACTTCATAAGCTGTTTAGTTTTTTTTTATAAATACAACAACACAGACAAAAATATCAGTTCTTAATGAAATTGCTCAGAGATGAAAGCAAAACTGCTATTAATCATTTTTCTTTCGGCTATATACTTTGTGTCCTTAACTTGACCTGTTACACCAACTACTACTGTTGAACTGTACAGGTATTTATTTTCATCCTAAACCATTTTAAAAGAACTGATTTCCATTGAGCTATCATAATGCAAGAGAAAAGAGATTTTGTTTTGAACATATAGAAGAAGAAATCTGGAGAAAAAAAATTAATATTTTTGCAGAGGTGGTTGACATCCTGCCCCCCCCCCCCCCCCCCCCCAAAAAAAAAGAAAGGAAGATGCTGTTTTGGTTAGAGCAGAGGTAACAACCCCAACTGGATGTGCAGAAGAACTAAGTCAGCCAGGTGATGTGCACAAGAAGATCCGTGATAAGGGAGGCTGCTTGGGCAGGCAGATTTCATTTCTTGAAGCTCATTATATGACTTTAAGCTAAAAAATTAACATCTTCAGCTCAATGTCAAAATAACGCTGCCAGTGTAATTAATTGCACAGAAACAATTCTCAGATCTCTGATAGACAATGTTATATAAGAATGCAAATGCATAAAAATATTTTTTAAAAGCTACTTCTAATTTTTAAGAAGTTAATATATAGGTAACTACTTAAACATTTGTATTTTGAAATCCAGTAGGTATATATTCAGAGTTAAAAGTAACAGCATTCCTCCACACCCACTAATTACTAATTACTGTGGTGGTACCAGATGAGTTCTACTTTAATTCCAATTTCTAACCATTTAGGGAGGTCAAATTTTAGTGAAATAGACCTCCACAAGGTCAGAATTGGTAGCAGTGCATCGATCATAAAAAGCCACTGAACATCTAAAAGGAACTACAGTCAATCACACACCAAACACTTTCTCCCACGTTTTCCTCCTCTAGTCCCATAGGCAAGAAATGCTCTAAATCTACAGAAAGGTGACCAGATATCTAAAAGTACCCTCTTGCCCCAGGGGCTCTGATACTGTCATTTCCTGCAAATAAACCAAAGAACTTCTGCAGTGCAGTTCTCTTCTAGTGTTGTATCTGGAACAGAAAATGAATGATCCTGTGATGAAAAGGTATAGTATGATAAATTATAAAGTAATTTTAGCCTGTCAAAAAAAGCATAAAATGAAACAAAGCTTGAAATTTGCAGCTGTGCATTTAGATGCCATCTGGTTTAATGACTTTTGTAACTTTATTGTTTAAATTCCACAGCAAAAATAACAGTCTGAGCAAGCCTAAACTTTTAAAGATCAGTTTTTCATTTTTATACTGTTTAATGTTTAGACACTTTGAGGAATCTCATTAAATTTTTTAAGCATTCACTCAAATTCAGGGAACGTAGTATAAATATACAGTTGACAGACTGTATAAATGATAAGTATGCACAATTCCAAGGGAAGGTCTGCAGGATATTTTTGGATACCAAATGTTTCTAGGAAAAACAAGTGGAAAAGAGTTTCTCTAAATAAGAGTCAGCAAGAACAGAGTCTAACTGGATGGGGTGGAAGTCTGAGTGGGGGCAGTGGGTTTAGCAAGAAGAAGTCAAAATAAAACATAACCAAAACACTTCCATGCTTTTTGATTCAGAGTAGACATAATTTTATCTCAAAACATAATGCTGTTTGGCTGTAAGAGCATCTTTAATTTTGACTTCTTAAATATTTCATGTGCACTTGGTTTGACACATAACAGGATAAACAATCTTGTAATTCTGTCATCACTTTCATCCTGTACTGTACTGTGTTTCAGTTGGCTTTTTCACGTAGTTTAGTGATATAATAACTCAGTATTTTCTGTTGGTCTAGAAATTCACCTGGAAATACTGAGGTTGAGTTTCACTGAACACAGTCTTTAATTTCTTTTCGCAATTTCTTATTGTGGAATATTGCATTATTCTTACTCTCACCTGACATACAGCTCAGGGATAATGGTACAATCTATAAGACATACTGAGCATAGTTAGACAAACTGACTTGAGGCAGAATATTTTTGCACTGTTGTGTATATCAAGATCATACCTAAAATTCAGAGAATTTTAGTTTCAAGCTTCTGCTCATCGGTTGGATTATAGAAGAAAATCTTAGAGCGATCTATATGATCTTTCCACGTGAATAATTCTCTGAGAAAGCAAAGATTGACATATTTGGTACACATTTTGAGCTGTCTAGGAGTAGTTAAATCTTTACTTTTTAAAGAGTTATAAACCTAAAATGTCACGATGAAGGGATGCTTTTCTTTTGTTTGTATAACATTCTCTTTGTATTAACTTGTCCATGGGATGCCTTTGCTTCACATTAGAAAATTTGGAATTCAGATTTCATGCAGGGGTTCACTTTATTTAAAAGAATTTTTCACAAGTAAAACAAACAAACAAAAACACCCAAAACAAGTTTTGTCAGGAAAAATGCCTCAGTAAATACTTAGGTTCAACCAGACCTCCAATTTATAGGTTATGAAGCTGTAGCTGGCTAACAGTCACTAAAACTAGATTCTTACATGGTTCTGAACTGTTCTTTTACATTCTGAAATGCAATAAATATCTATTATGATCCTAGTATTCAGATTTATGTGGATTTACTAACACCATAAGTAAGATCTGAGCTGTGTCAGGCATGTACCAATACTAGGTCAGGATGGAAAGATAAAAGCAAGCTCAGAGCACTGACATGATCTTTTTTGAGGGGAATGTGGGAAATTAAGAGGCGTTGAGACAACTTTAGAAGAGGAAGTAAAAATCATCTACATAGTGAAACAGGGGCAAGTGACTCACTGATTATCTCGTTGAGAAGCTTATAAATTTTCCCACTGAAATCACAATTAGCTTACTCAACAAAATCACATTTGCTTGAATGCTGAATTTTTTTGTAGCAAAAGTTTTTTTGTTTGTTTGCTCATTTTAACAGCCATTCACTCTCTTCCAGTATATAATTTAGGCTGCAAATTGCCATGATACTGATAAATACATTAATGTCAATTCTCTTTGTAAGCTATGACAGTCTCCTCCTCAGACACAATGTATCTCTGTATAAAAATTGCATCTATATGTTGTATTTACATGAAGAATTTTGTGTACTCTTAACTCATCACAAACAATCATCTTTCTCAAAGACGTTGTACCTTAAATTTACATCCTGAGTATTTGCACCATAAGTCTTACGTTTGTCACTTAAATTCAGCTTATTTTCTTCAGTTATGTCCTATACAATGAATAAATCTTGAGTTCAGAGAGGTAAATGCAAATTCATACACACTAGTAAAATACTAAGGTTCTAGCACTTTCAGTTCCCTGAAAGAATTACAACTTGGAGCTCACATGGTCGTGGGCAGAAATTCTTACAAGAGTCAGGAGCTACAGGCAAGACCTCTACTATAAAAGAAATAATTCTTTCAATTCCATGTGTGGCTCTTTCTAGATCAAATTTAGTATCAACTAATTGCTAATAAACATTTCCAGTTTGCTTAGTATAAATGCAAGCAGCCCCATTGTAATTCTTAAAAGAATTGAAGGCAATTAAAGGCAATTGTTTGAATCAGTGTTTTTCCTATCTTCTTTTCCTAAAATATTAGGACTTGAACAGTCAAGATAGTGTTATCAAAGCACAGGAAAAAACACAATCTACTAGATAAGTTTTCTCCTTTCTCTGTCTAGAGAATTATTCTTGAAAATCAAGTAAAGCACGTACTGCGTCTCTCCGCTTTTGTACAATAACATTGACATTGGGTTTTTATACACTTTTTTTTTGTCAAATGCTTGGGAACTAGAAATGTAGTTCCCAAAACATTCAGCTCCCCTAAAACATTGAGGTGGGTACTTTTTCTCTTCCACTAGGGAACCATTTCCTCATCTCATCACTATTTTTTTTTTTTTTTTACTGGTTTTAAGGGAGGGCTGAAACAGAGGAAAGGTGTGCTTAACTATAGCACATTTTGGTTTTGGAGATCATAATATACCACTTGAAGGCTTTATACCAGTTCTTTTTGAGAACTTAAGGTAAAGCTTTTAGATACATTTCTACTAGTGATCTCATTTCCTCTTTACTAATTCATTTCCAGTCTTTCTCATAGTACAACTAATTGAACCACTTCAAAAAGTCAAGCAAATTCTCCTTGAATAACTTACTCTATTTAAAAGTTTCCACAAACTTTGACAAGGAATGTAAAATTCTATACAGAGTTCTAGGAAGGCNNTTCTATACAGAGTTCTAGGAAGGCTTTCTTAAAAAATAAAAATAAAAAAATAATAATAAAAAAACCCACAAAAATAGAATGGTGATTTTGAGAAAATCCAGAGTTATATTTTCTATCTGGAGAAAAAAATAATATAGAAGAAATGAAGTAAGATACAAGCACAGATACATTTTACAATTAAGCAGATACAAATACTCAAATATCCAGGTTCACTACAGTGCCCATTTGGGAAACAGCAAATTATGTGATCTGTATTTAGTTTTAGTCCAGTTTAGTAAATACATGCTTAGTTGCCTTTTTTATAAGCTGCAGTGCAAGAAAAATGCAATAGATTTGTTAAAATTATTTTTAGAAAGCAATTTTCACAACTGTCTCAGTTGCATAATATAGTGGTTTTTTTAAAAAATTATGCCAAGAACCAAGAAAACCATTACAAGCTGTCTGAAGAATAAAGTGTACAGTAGGATATTGTGAATGAACACAGCAAAAAATTGTTTTCCTTTCCATCTTTGTTGAATATGTATACACACATACAAATCCTGCAAGTCTCTTTTCGTTCTTTGAAAAATGATCTTATATGAAGATCAAATAATACCATTCAATAACCTTTGATTATCAGGAAGAGTTCAAATCTGTTCTGTTCCAATTCTGTGAAGAAAGGATCCATCTATATACATTGCTATACTCTATTCATATCGCCGCCAAACTGTTTTATATTTTCTTGTTGGAGAACACAGACAAAATGAAGTATCTGTGATTTATGTCAATCACTGACATTGCACTCGATGGAGATGGCTAATACTATCCCTGTATTTTATTACTTGCACTTGTGTTAGCCATTAACATACCAGTGTTAGCCATTGCCTTCTCATAGGACAAAAGCATCCAACCACCAAAAGCATCAGAGGGCATGAAAAATGTTCTGTGAGACTAAAGAATGTTACATTTATCTTTGTGTCCCACAACTAATAAACCCCATAACAATATATTAACCAGTCCTCAGTAAATAAGTAAATAAACAAAAGCATCTGAAATGCAACAAAAGCCCTTATGTTTTAATCTGTATTCTACTGCACCACAATCAGGTTTAATAGCAATCAGGAGAGATAAAGTAGTAGTACTGCACAGAATAAGCTTAAATGTCAGAAGAAACACTAAGCATGACTTCTGTCTATATTTACACAGATCAGCACTTAGCTCACTCAGAAAAATCAGGGCTGGGAACTATGCTCACTTAAACAATACTGTTTGAGTTATTTAGGATAACTGCAGTTAGAATTTAATTTTGCCATGAGTGTTTCGAATTGTATCCTTCAAATAACATGTTCAAAGCTCTTCCCTGAACTGAAGTAATATGTCATTAGGCTGTATATTTCTGATAATCCTTTTTGTAAAGTAATCCAAAACCTTACCAGGAAAACTTAAAAACATTAAATAGAAATGACTTTGGCAAGCTGCTTTGAAAATGAAAAAAAAGTCTTCTATCCCAAAAGTAGTTCAAGAATTGTGGTATGAATTTGTCATAGATAAAACCCTGTGAGGGACATCAGAGAACCCACAACTATCTATGGAATGAACCACAATCTGTATACAGAAGTTAACAAATGTCTCATTACAAATGGGATATGGTTTTCCCAGTAACAGAAGCACAGAACTTGCATTATATTTAAGATCCTGTTATAATTAAAAATACTACAAAGAAAAAAAGTCTGCTTAATATATTACTGGAAAATACTTTTCAGCAGACAAAACATTTGTTGAACCAAATGTGATGGAAGTTATATTTACTCACAAACAGTTGTGAAGAAAACTGCAATAGAAAAATAAATTTTCAAAAGCTTTCTGGATTTATTTTATAATAAATTTCTTACCACAGCCTAGAACTGTTGAAGTTATTTTTCACTGTAAAAGACAGAAAAGCAATCCAGAAGTGATCATTCAATATAGGGTATCTATGCATTTCAAGAATCAGCAAAGGAAACCCAAGGAAGGAACTGAGGCATCTGAGTAAAGTAAATGAACTCTACTGTATTTAACCCGCATACAAGGGCCACTCCATCTCTTAAAAAGACATTAATTTCCAAGGACCATGTAATTATTTCTTCTTACACAAATAGAAAACCAGGCACCTCCTTCTCTTCCTTCCCAGTATTTCACAATAACAGGCAAAAGCTACTTGGTTAGAGAAAAAAAATAATGGGAGGTAACTTGAAAGAGGGAAAGAAATGTGCAAACTGCAATAATGTTGCTTTCTAACATAAACCATACAGCCCAACTCCCAAAAATAACTCCAGTTTTCAGATCTCTTTTTATTTTCTAGTTTTACAGTTAATCTGCAAAAATTTTCATTGCATTCAAGTTGCTGAGTATCTAAAATGTGAAAGGTATCCTGGGATTTCTAAACGATATTTAATGTCCCTTTTTTTAGCCTCTGTGATTTTTTTGTTTACTCCTTAAAGTGTTATAGTATGTTTAATATTGTCAATATCGAATCTGAGAATTTTATTAAAATTTCTATTTCAGTGTCAGATTCCGTGCTGTGTTTCAAAAGGCATGAGGACAGTGGTGGATGAAGCTGCTGTAATTCCAGGCTGCTGCAATCCTATTCTTTTACCAGGCCTAATTCCTTGTGCAACTGCAGTAAATATGTTCAGGGCAATGATCTGACTGGAAAAATAAATAAATAAATAAAAATTGCCCAATGCCTCCAAAACATTTTGAGCTCATTTAGCTCATCCAGTCAGCTCACTTCACACAAGTACAGTCAGCAATACCACGGATCGGCTAAGAGGAGTACATCTTCCAAGAGGAGCTTGAGTTTAGGTCTGCAGCCTTGGTGGGCACAAAACTCACTGGTCCAAAGTCTGTGCCTAAAGTAATGTTAAAAGTTGCTGCTCTAAAATAGTCAGACAGTGTCCAGTCTCCCCAGGGATGCCCAGGGCTATGCTTTCATTCCTTCCCCATCTTCACTGGGCACAGCCAGGTTGCTCTGGTGGGAAGGTGAGATCTCTCCAGTCAAAGAGCTCTTCAAATATCAGTGGGTTTTTCAAAGCGCTCTTCAAATATCAGTGGGCTTTTTCAAAGCGCTCTCTCTCCACTGGGTTGAATCAAGAATTCATATTTGGGAAGAATTAAAACTTTGAAAAATACTTCCAAACGGGAGGAAGGCTCATTGGATGGAGTTAAGAGAAGGAAATTACTACACAACCTGAGTTCAGCAAAGCAGGTGTCTTACAGTGCAAGTTAAGGAGAAACAGACATTATACTTCTGAGGAGTTCATTTAAAATGTTTAAAAATGTGAAGAGTAAATGAAAAGAAATGACTTTTCTCTTGAGGAAGATAGTTAAGTGAAAGAAACCCAAGGTCTCAATAAAAAAAATATGAGTCATTCAAAGATTACGAAGTATTAAGGTAACTAGTTCAAAATAATAAGCAGTTTGTTACGTGAAATAGGGTATAATGGTAAGTTTAAACAAATACAAATCAACTATAATTAATACAATTTTTTGATTTTTTCTTGATTGGTCTCTCTATAATGGGTTTCACTGCAGCAGAATTGAAGCTTTCGGCCCAGGAAATGAAAAAAAAAACACATTAAACAGCACCTCAAACCAGTACATACAAAGGAAATCATAATCTCTCCACCACTTAATCACCATAAATATACTTCGGATTTCTAAACTGAATTTGTATGAATTTCACATGGCAAGCTTAATACGTGCTGCACAGCAAACACTGAATACTTGTGTTAAAATTGTATTTGAGATAGTAAGAAACAACAGAAGACAAAGGAAGCTTTGGCTTCAGGTTGCTGTGTATCTTCAGTTTCAACTTTGCAATCATTAAGATCACCCACAGCTGAGAAACCTTGTTAAAGTGCCAAGTGCTTTTCACTGGCACAATGGAGAAACCAATGCCTTTCTGAAAGTTCTGTTTTACAACAGCTATTCACTTCCAACTTCAACTGTCAAGCAATAGCAACCTTAGAAGCCACAGAAATGAAATAAACACTAGAAAAATTACACAAAATACGATACTGAACACTTTGCAGACTCCTGTATCTTGAAGAGATTCTTCTTCTGTACCTGCCTCCCTGGACAATCTGGTAATTTTACAACACGAATCCGCAGGTCAGTTTAAAGGCAGTCTGAAACAGCTGTTACTAAGAACGAACTATACCTGAATAAAAAAGCAATCATAACCACACCGAAAATTCAAAAGCTTAACCAGAAAAACTAAATGCGATCGCACTAAGCAATCTTCACTCTACTACAACCACAGTGAATAGACATGAGGCAAACAGCCAAAACAAATCTAGTATGGGGAGTATCAGGTTGTTATCATTTTATTTACCCAGAAAAGAGCATGTGCAAACCAGTTATAGCCAGGCAGTCACTGACCTGGAACTGGTAGGCGAGGCAATGAGGCACCACTGCACTGCCCTAGGCTGTCCTGATGAACAGGATTACACAGGTTCACTCTCCTCTGGGTGGGGAACTGGCTAGAGGGCCGTGCCCAGCGGGTAGTGGTTAATGGAGTTAAGTCCAGCTGGCGTCCCGTTACGAGTGGTGTCCCCCAGGGGTCGGTATTGGGGCCCATCTTGTTTAATATCTTTATTGATGACCTAGATGAGGGGATTGAGTGTACCCTCAGTAAGTTTGCAGATGACACCAAGCTGGGAGGATGTGTTGATCTGCCAGAGGGTAGGGAGGCCCTTCAGAGGGATTTGGATAGGCTGAATAGCTGGGCTGAGATCAATGGGATGAGGTTCAATAAGGCCAAGTGCCGGGTCCTGCACTTTGGCCACAATAACCCCATGCAATGCTATAGGCTTGGGGCAGAATGGCTTNAAATGGATGCCTAAATGACATAATAACAGCCACACTCTCTTATAGCAGTGTTTCTATAAAATGTGTTTCAATGTGATTTACATGAAGAACCACACAAATTCATCACTGTAAGAATCAGAGGAAAAACTCCAATACCACTCGAGTAAATCAGGAAATATAAAGCGGGTATATCTTTTGAAACCATGGTGATTAATACGGTGAATTTTAAGAGAAAAATGAAGTTGTTGGAATGCTTTTCACATTCTGAAATTTTATTCTGACCATCACAGTATAAGGGAAAAAAAGTATTTAAAAATATGCATATTTTGCCAAATTAGGTATGTATTATTGCATTTTCCAGTAAAACTCTAAACTGAGGGAATTTCAAGTAAAAATAAGATTGATAGTTCAAGCTGAACACTTTAAAATCTGAATTCCAAATATAAATTAAGCTTTGAATAGCTCTTGGTATTAGATAATTAACAAGCTACATTTCTGAAATTAAATGGGTAGTTCCAGCTGTTATTTTACAATTAGTTTCCACTGAGGTTTTTAAATTAATAACTGCTGTAATAGCCTCAAACATGCCAATGTTAATTAGGAATGGTGTTTCCATGTAATGCTATCCATATATGTGAATATTTTACTGGGGGAAAGGTCTAGGTGGACTTTTTTTTGGTCCTCCTACTAAAAATAGATGAAGAAAGAAATGTAAGGCAGGAAAAGACTTCACTTCCAAGCCCACTTCCACAAAAATGTTCAAGTTGTATAGGAAAATGTACACTTTCCTAAGCTCCTTAATGCTAAAAACAACCCTAAGGTTCAGCTACAGTGGCAAAAGGCAATATTCAGAACCTGACATTTAAGGGAACAACTTAATTTAAAACCCTACTCAAAAATTAATAAAGCTAAGATTATTAAATTAAAGAAAAATAGAGAGGTTAAAAAAAAAACCAACAAAAAAAACAAACAACAGCACTACTGTGTATCCAAATTAAATATAGAGACAAATCTCTTAAAAAAATAAACAAAAACAGAACACGAGTACTTTCTTGAAGAAAAACATCCTGGTCTGAATTTCAAAGAATTAGAAAATAAATTACATGCACAAGTTTAAAACATTAACTGTTACAATATTGTTTTTTTTGCCTTAACAGGATGAAAAGAACTGAAAACAATACCAGTGTAACTGCACTTTAAAGTTCCTATGCAATAAATGAAATACCTCTTCTTGAAACACTGAGAATCTTTTCCTGAAAGTTTTTACATATTACTTCTGCAAACTGAAATTTTTTGAAATGAAAGAAAAACTGCAAAACAGAGTTTATGATGCTTTGTAACTTCTACCTTTTGTAATTGCTATTCAAATTTCAATAAGCAGCTCACATTTCCATCAAAATATACATGTGGAGACATTATTCTTTTAACTGATTGTGTCTCTGTAGTCTTCATGCAAACAAAAATAAAGAAACTCAAGTCAGTATTAGCTAATGCCCTGTTTGCCTACCATGTAAGTTTCAATGAAGTATTTAAAAAAATAAAGTATAATGAAAAATATTAGAGCCTTTATAAAATAATCAACTCTTAAAAGGTAATGATTCCTATAAGGGGCATAGTCTCAGAAGCATCTAGTTATCTGAATATGTAAAAACAAAAGACTTCTTAAAATTAAATTTGTTTGAAAAGGAAAGCAAACAATTAAACTTATTGCTCATACTACAATTGTAGAAAATCCAAGCTTTTTCAAACAATAATTTAAAGGTATGGTTTTACAAATATAAATATGGCTCATGGTAATTTAATACTGAACAAAAAATGTTTCTGAAGAGAAGATGCTTATAGATGTGGCTTCTGTTGAAAAGTTTTGAAAAACATTTGATTTTCCAAACCACATTTGAAAGAAAAAACAGATTTCCACACAGACTGTGGGCTATGTATGCATTTCTTGCATAAACTCCTTCCATCATTCTTTCCTTCCTCCCATTCCAGCACCATTAGCACAAACACACAAAGTTGTTTAGTAGTCCGTTTCTTACTGAAGGATTTTTGTTAACCAACTATGCACATTACTTGAATACTAAAGATATGTTCTAGATATAGCTCCTTGAAATAAAGACAGACAGCAGATATAGGAGAAACAAACATTGCCACTTATCTGTAAATGTTTGAGACTTATAAAACAGTGGAAGACGGTGAAGTACAAAAATGAAAAACCGTGGATGAGATACATTTACAACAAAAAAGACATGCACTGTTGAAAAGTTTTAAGAAAAAATGCTAAGTAATTTACAGTTATATTTTCAAGATTATTCTCTTCACATCTAATTTTTGGGGGCTGGGTAAGCTAAAGAATTTCCATTTTCCATTCACAAATTGAAAACAGTCTAAGTGCAGCGTTATGCTTTGATCTGTGAAAGATCTACACATGAAAATGACCATGGAACATTCAGACCTGAACTATTAAGCTTTGATGTATGACATGAATGAAATCCTTGGATCTCAAAAATGATGAATCCAGAGAATGGACAACAATTAGATCCTTCATTGCCCAAAATGAGCAATGTCTGTAATTCTGTCACCTTAATCTCCAAACTTGATAGTTAAGTAATACTTACTCAGCAATTTATAAGTGAGACTTTCAACATCTCCAGTCTGTATTACCTGTACTCTGTTAGCCCTTGTTTGTTTGTTTGTTTTTCTTAAAAAAAAACCTCAATTAATGGGACATTATGTAATACAGAGTAAAATTTAGTCAAAGTAACAAGACTACTATGTACCCTCATGAAGTCTTTTCATCCATTCTCCTACTTTTTATAAATGACGTGCACACACTTAAAGTTACAGCTTAGCAAGTTCATGGATGACTACATTGGGAGGAGCTGTTGACTCCCTCCAAGGGCAGAAAGGCTTTGCAGAGAGATCTTGAAAAATTAGAGGGCTGGGTAATCACCAACTGCATGAAATTTAAGAAGAGCAAGTGAGAAGGCAATTTAAGAGAGAGCAAGAAGGCGGTAGGCATGGCCCTGAGTGCAGGAGTTCAGGGAGCATTTGGACAGCACTCTGAGACATCGGGTTTGAATGTTGGGTGGTCCTGTGTGGAGCCAGGAGTTTGGCTCAGTGGCTCTTGTGGGTCTCTTCCAACTCAGGATCCTATCTTACAATTCTATGAGTTTCCTATTTATACTGTCCAATCTTGCTACTATCATAGTACACTAGCTAAAAATCCCAACAGGCACGAATTTTTTAAATATTCAGCCTTGTTTATGTCAAGTTTCCACTGATTACACTAAGCCCTGTTTGTATATACGGAAAAATATTGTTGTAATCTAAAAAGGTGACAAAAGACAGTGTGAGATAATTGAGCAGAAAACTAGTTAAGAGGACTACAGACACATTTGATTAGTTCCACTTCTTTAAAGCATTATAATTTATTCACGCTGATATTGCACATTAGTCACTTTTATTAAAGGAGAAAGAACTCAGGAAATGACAAAGGGAAAACATATGAAGACACAAAGATGGAAATATGGCTCTCTGGAGCTACCCCATGAGATACTGCTTTGCTTTCAGGAACCATCTCCATACATGGAAAAGGATCTTCTGTCCCAAATTACTTCAGATTCATCAAAAGCCTTTCGTTTTTTTTTAATTTTTTGGACAAGTGATTAGCAAGCAGGTCTAAATAATCTGCTAGGCTTGTTATCTGAGTAAGAACATGAGCTTCCCTTTGATTTTACTTCAACAGGCTCAGACACACAGCTGCTTTCAGCCGTTTCTGCATAAATAAGTAAGTACATGAGATTTAAAATAAATCCTCACAGCTAGTAAGAAACTTTCTCTATTCTGTCAAACCTATTCAAAATTGGTCATTTCAAAAGTTGTGTGATTATACTGAGCATGATCAGATGGTAAGAAATGATCACATGATCTTGTTTTTCTGGGACCTGCTGAGTCATCTTGAAGCAGCAGCCCCCAGTTCCAATTTCACACTGTCAGGTAGCTGAAACTGGCAAGACTGTGTTTGTCTTCTTCACTGACTCTGAAGGAATTCCATTTACTCTGACTATCTGACTTCTCCACAGTTCTAATTCACAGCTTTGCTCTCTCTTTGGCCAGGCTAGGCAACTCACTCATCTACAAGCTTATCCAAAATCTCCATTATTCTGCTCCCTTATCCCTGTTCCAAGACCTTCTGGTTCTGCTCCACAAAACTGGCAGACTCTTGACAAGAACATTCAATTCTGGTCGTGATTGTTGAAGACAAACACACCTTAGCTGGGGATTAAGAATCATAAATTCATGATGACTCATTGAAAACCCACACACTTCCAGGATTTAGGGGAAAAAAAAAAAGATGAGAAGGACCAGTACAGCATAGCTGTACTTCTTCTAGTAGCCCTTTATCTACCGTTATGGTACATATATCTTTGTTTACTATGTCTACTAGCAGATCTAAAAAATTAGATCATTTGCTGATAGTGGAAATAGTTATTTTAAAACTAATTTTTATACAGTAAAAGAACATTGAATTTACTATGTTAATAAATTTTTAACTTGCAATAATCACCTGAAAAAATATTTGCGCCTAAACTTATAGGACACATTATTTTTCCAACATTCCATTTTCTATTTAGTTCCCTCTCCAAGTCAAGCAAGCAGGTTATTTTTCCTAAGACACAGATGGAGACTTTCAGCTCACAGGGCCTGGTTTCATTTAATATGACCATATTAGATTTACCTTTCATGCACTGATACTCTGTTCATGCTAAATGAGCACTTTCAGTTTTTCATGTATGAATTTATGGGAAAGATTCAAAATATATTTGGAAGTTCTCTTCAGTCTTTAGCCATGAAGAAATTTCTTAGTCTATCCTAAAAGAATAGTTTCTAAATAGACATAAAAATTCTTCTTTCTCATGAAACGCTATTAATGTGACATTAATTGCATGTGGTTGTAGTTCAGACCTAAACAGAAGAGTGTTTAAACCAAAGGGACAATGCAAATTAAGTTTGTATCCCAACTCCAGAAACACTGTAAAGACAGTGGTTCAGAAAACAATTTATTTTCTTTTATTCTTTTAAAAGCAGCAGTAGTAAATTAGAGGAGAAGAGAGGTTGGAAAAAGAGAGAAGACGACATGTTGGGATTATGAGAGTGCTGTAGCAGCTAATTCTTCAGTAATCACCAAGCTGCTGTAAAGGGGTTTTTAAGAGTTTCTTAAGGAGCTGGGTATGGTACCTCTGTTGATATTTACTATGACATATTTCTCTAAAATTTAGGAGATGCATATTGTTTGGGTTTCTTTCTTCAACTGTGATTTTTAAGTATGTATTAGCACTACAATTCTTCAGTTACATATTTTTGCTATCCAGTATTATGTACTGTGGGCTGGTTAAAAAGGGCAAATGTTGCATAACTTAGAAAATTCAGTATTTGGAGAACAGAATACTAACACCAGGCTCATGCGATAAAAATATCCCAGTTTTTTTTTTCCCCCTCTCTTGGATATAGATTGTGTGGCCTTTCCTAACAATAGAAGAATTTTTGCATTAACTAGTTTTCCAAGGAAAAAAATGACAAAACGTGAAATAAACTCTACTCAATGTCAGTGCTCAAACAGCAGTGATTATCACGTAAGATAATAAAAGGGCATCTTCAACCATGCTTCTTTAAGTATGGTATGCTCTGGATCAAAGAATATGCAATTATAAAAACATTTCTTTCAACATTGAATTGGAATCTTACTACTTCATAATACAAAATATTCACTGATATTGCTAGAAAGTGATGAATCTCAAACATATCAAAATAGTAACCATCTTCCCCAAAAAAGACCACCCACTAGCAACTTCAACACACTGCCTCATAAAATCGTGCAAAGTAACTTGACACTTCACCAGTGTATGCTAAAAACACTAAAGCTAGTATAATTGGATAATTAAAGGAACAAAGATAAGAGTCACTTGACAGCTGCTCAGAATAAAGAAGAACACTCACTGAACAGTTAGCAGAAATTTCTGAAAATCGCAGACATTTGTCAGAAAAAGACAAGAAGCATGACATGAGGCTGGTCACAAAGAAACTAGTAACCATTATTTCAGAGCTCTGTGGCCCAGTGCTTTCTTCTGCTTTACCAATTCAGTGCCTTAGTCTCTAAAAGAGGACTGTGTTGTAATTGTAAAAATCTAAATGTTGTAAGTGTATAAAACTATGAAAAACAAACATACATTGCAAAAATCTAATCCAGAAAAAAGATATATATATATATAAAAGACCCCAAAACCTGCAATGCAAAAGGGGAGCAGAACCTTTAAGCAGCTGAGTGGTTTTTAGATTCAAAAGCGTGGAATGTCAGCACTTTAGGTAAAGCCAGAGCAGCAAAAGTATCAGACTCAAAAACATAAACTGGCAGAGCTCCATTGACCTTGATGTAAATGGCATTCCTCCTGCTGCTTTCTCACTGACTTGGAGTATGTATAGAAGGAACAATACACAGTTTCCCTAGGTGACAGGAACTTAGTATACCTTAGAATAGCTGGAACTTGCAAATTCCACTTTATGATAGGAGATTTTGCTGACAGATTTTCAGTTGTAATGAGAACAGTGGAATCTACTTTAAGTTTTGCAACTCTCAAGGCAGAAAAAAGATGTGAGTATACTCAAGAGATGAGCAAGGTAAAAGCAAGGAGAGCCTGTACAAATGTTGGAAGATCTGATAACTATGGGCACAGTGCTACCTAGAACCCACTGTTGGTGCCACACTCGAAGATTCTTTTCATGAAAGCTCAACAATACAATTGATAAAAGGTTTAATTAAAAAATAAAAATAAAAAAAAGGCATGCGACTAGGCCACTATAAGTAAACATACAAGCAAATACAATATTTTAAATGCTTCCGAATAGAAATACGAAGAAAATGACTACTTAAGATCTTCTAAGTGATTTGAAAAGAAACTGGAAATGCTTCACAGTCTCCTAAAAAATCCTAGTCTCAACAAAAGTAAAATGCGCTGTCTTTTCAAGGCAATAAATGTTTTATTGCTGAGAAATAATTTTGATGTTTGTAATTTCCATTGAAGAGCACTATGAAGTAGTTAAAAATATTGCCACATCTGAAAAACAGACCAACGGGAAGTATAAGACACTTGTTCATCTGTATTTCTGTGACTTTTCTCACTTGGTATTATTTGCAACCATACTTTCATGTCTGGCAACAGTGCCAACTCTACTGAGGATCATATATTACTTTTATCATGTTGATTACATATGTTCACCAGTTTCGCTGCCTATGTATGATTAGTGTGGTTTGCACATACTTAGTGACACAATCCAGAGCATGACATTTTCACAGAAAGTATGTTTACTGCAAAAGAACTCCTTAGAAGTTTGCTTTCCTTTACAGCTTTGATCTATCTGACACTAAGAATCTTGAAGTTTGAATGTATGTTTACCATTTATATTATTAAGATCTATCTCCTTCAAACTCTATAGCTACTGAGCATTTTGGTAGTCACAAAAATTCTTTTTTTCTTAGGTGAACTTGGTAGCTGAATAAAAGAAAGCATCTGAAAATGTTCTCATCTGTGAGCATAAGCTTCGTAATGACTTGACATTTAAATTCTGTTATTCATCAGCACTTCACAGAAGAACTTGATTTGTCTAAATGGATTTGAAAGCCCACAAGTGAAGAAAATCAGAAAAACCTGGCTTTGAATATCAAAAGATTGTATGTGAAAAGTATTTTTACAGGCTGCACGTTCCCATTTTATTGATCAATTAACTTCTCTGAAAATGAATTTTTTTGAAACTGTGAAAAACCAAACCCTTCCCCCAGCACTTACTGATAAATGTCTTTTCTGAGCACAGCTCTACTGAGAGGGTTGTCAGCCTGGGGAGCCATAGAGACAGATCCAATCTTGAGAACCAAAGTGTCTTCTTTAATTGCTGGATTAGCTGTAGTAAAGAGAAGAGAAAATATATGTTTGATTAAAAGTAAAATGCAGATAGCAAGGAAAAATATTAAAAAACAAATAAAAAATATCTGTATATGAATTTTTGCTAAGGATTTGGTTCTGCTTGGCAGCAACAACTAATGCTAACTAAAAAAAAAAAATAAAAAAAGACCAGCAAAAAAAAATAAATAAACGATAAAAAACAACACCAAACAAACACCCACCTATATAAGTAATAGTGTTATTGTGGTACATAAGAGACATAAGTATTGTCATTTAAACAAAGTTTTATCACACTAAATCCTGGTCTGTGAATTCCTTTTTTTCCCTAAAAGCTTTTTTCTCTCTTTCTTTTTTTTTTTTTTCCCCAAAATATAATTGATCCCAGAGACTTCTATGTGATCTGTTTCTCTAATAATCATCTGCTGACATACTTGCATGATAAGCACTTTAAATCATCCCCCCTTTTAAAAATGGGCCTAGGTCCTTTACAGGTTAAAAAAAATCAACCTGCAGGATATTATAGTGTAACCATCCCAGTAGCATTTGGTATGAGTTGAAACACAAGCCCTGAAACAACAGAATCTGAAACAAGCCACATGCAGAATGAACTAGATTTTAGAATATGACAGTACGTTCCAAGTCCATAACCAATCTACTTCAAGAAGAAAGATCTGTGCCTTCCACTTCTTCATATTTAAATTGCAGCCACACGTACAAATTGATCACTATTAATATTATAGAAATTGTATTTTCCACTGGTATGTAATGAGTGGTGATTTAGGCCACAGAATCATAGAATCACCTAGACTGGAAAAGACCTCTAAGATCATCCAATCCAATCGTTTACCTGTCACCAATATTTCCCACTAACCATGTCTCTCAGTACAACATCTAAATGTTTCTTAACACCTCCAGGGACTATGACTCCAACACCTCCCTGGGCGGGCAAAGAATTCGTATCTCCATTAACTCATGTGTTCTCCCATTAGCTGTTTAAAATATTGGAATGATGTGGTAAACATAATCTTAGGCACTATGAATATTTGAAACTTTGAGTGGAAAACATGCCTACACTTTTACCGATACTCATTTTTATAAAAGAACGCAAGATGGATATATTCCATCATCTGCCACATGCAGAAGTACAACTATCTCCCTTATTTTTTTTTCAGTAAGTTCACTGTGACCCTTTAGTTGTTCAGCCACAAGTTTCCAGGAGTTCTCATCCTGAAGATGCAGTCTGCATAACCTTTTCCTAGATACAAAACTTAAATACTTGAAGAATTAGCATATTTTCTACTAGCACTGCTGTAAGTTCAATTATCCAAATATAAGGCCTGTAGAGTCATTAACATTGTATCTCCTGGGAAATTCTTAACACAATTAATTAATACTTATTTTAATATCAAATACAACTTTCACTTACTCATTCCAACTGATATTTTTATTAAGATCTTTAAATATTTTTAATTCATTTAATAATTCCACATACACTGTACTGGGATATATAGAATACCATATGACACAATGTTAAACTTCTTAGGAAAGTCTAAGCACATCAAATCTTTGTGGACACTTTACCAAATAGAATAGTAAACATCAAAAAATGGAAATCAGATGTGTTTAACAAGACTAATTTCCCATAAAACTGTATTTATTATCATGTAATAAATATAAAGTAATTCTTTACTAACTGAATCCTGTGATAGATTTTCCTTGATGTTCTCCAAGGAGAGCAATAAAACTACCTTATTTTTATGTGGATATCACACTTCTCATTTTGATAGGTAACCTTCAGCTGTCTGAAACCTGCTATGCCAACGCATGTTAAAAATTAACCTCAGAAGACCAAGATTGTTGAGCACAAGTTATTCAGTCTGACTGATTTGAAACTCTTTTAATAGTGAGCAAGGAGGATGTTACACACCACATGTTATGACAGACTTCAAAGCAGAGACTCATGCTCATGTGACAAGGATATATCATTTCTACAAATGCAGGACATACGTTGATTTGGTATGCCATCTTTTCTTTATCACTATCAACAAATTCATCATGTCCTTTCTGGTGATTTCTGATATTTTACTCCTAGTACACGTTTGAAAAAGGTTCTTATTGTCCCCGAACCAGCCAGATGCAGGTTTTCCCTGCCTTTACTGCTTCTCATCAGTTTTTTGCAGTTTACATTTTTTTTTATTTATAGTGCCTGCCATGCAGTATTTCTTATTTCTTATTGAAACACCACTTGCTGTATTAAATCAAGCTGAGTGAAAACAGCATTGCGTATTGCGGAGGACAGACTGCTGCCCCCAAGTCTACCACAAAAAGAAGATAAGCTGGTGTTGCTGCAAAAATCATGGATATAAAGTGTTATAAAATTGTTAAAATGAAATAGAATATCTATATTCTATATATATAAATATAATCTGCTTCCCTATTTAATGTTTTTCAAGGCACCAGCTTACATGAGACCTGAGGTTTTCTGCTTACAATCTGCTCCTAGAGATCTACAGAAGACTGCACTTGTATCAGCATAATAGAACCTGACAAAAGAATCACTGCAGCAGAACTGCATTCTCTCTTTCCACAGTTTACTTTTTTGTTCTTAATAATCAAATTTTAAATGCAAATTACCAAACTACATTGCAGTAAGAAAACAAAGATCACATAAATGCGTTTCAGCAGCTCAGCACAGAACTAGGATGAATGACTATTTTCATACCTCTGCTCCTTAAAATTCTGAAGACCCAAGAAAACATACTAAATGTTAATACAGTAAGGTCAGCAAGGTAACTAAGGTAGTGTGTTTCCCTACAAGACTGAATAACAAAACTATCTAACATAAAATACTGTACCTTCATTATTATGATGATCTTCCTCATTTTTGGGAAAGAAGATTCTTATTACACCAGTGTTGATATAGATCAGAGGCAAGTTGCGGGAAGTTAGAGTGTGAGTCCTCATAGGCTGGCCTGGTGATTTTCTTTTCTCCTTTTGACTCCTTGGCAGCCTGGCTTGAAAAATGCTTGCAATTGCATTAAGCAAAGGAAAACAGAGGACCACATCAAAAGCCTGAGCAGACAGAAGGATCTCATGAAGAAAGTGAGGAGAACCATCAGAGTGACCTTCGGAAAGCTTATGGAATGTTCTTCGTTCATTTCTTGAGATCAGTTTGTGCCGGACATTTTTTGTCACAGCTTTTGTGTAAGTTAGAGAAAGAAATCCATGTTGTTGGTGTGAGCCATCTAAAAGTTTTGCAGTTGCCTGTTTCAAAGGAAAAAAAATTAAAAAACAATCTGCTGCAAAAATGGACACATTCAACATCAATCAATTCTCTGTTAGTTATGATGTTGAAGGTTCCGTATTTTGTACTTTCCACCTGCTCAGAATCCCAAAATACAATTCTTTTTTAATAGGATATTTCATCCATCAGTATTGTCCATGTTCACAACACTGTCAGCTATGTTTAAGTAATTATTTTCTTATTTTCTGACAACTTATGTTGTGTGCAATTCAAATCCAGTCAGACAAAAAAGCCTACACTTATGACAGTCTAAATTTATCAAACATTTTTTTATAATTATTCAGAATTATATATCATTTTTTACTTTAGACACTATAGAAGTACATCTTACTCCCTTTCATCATCTTTTCTGTATGTGCAAATATCATAGGTGCTAAAGCAACCTTCTGATGATGTTGACATAACTTCATCAAAATTGAATATAAAAGACATCCACAGTCAAATACTCTATGAATTCAGCTGATTTTGCCCTCACTGGTTTTGATTATTTAAAAAGAATACCTCTGTTATGTGCCAAAGCACATCACTTAGGTAAGGATATAATACAGTGGACAAATACCAGATTTTTTCACTTAGAAATAAAGGTTCCTAGATAAATATGACAATTAGATATTTAGCTCCCAGAAAATGTACATTACAGATTTTGCCATTACTTTTGAAAGTCTTCTGGATTTCAGTTACACATTTCTAGTGAGTGCAAAATGAAATCATTAAACTAGGAAAGGTATTATTTTAATAAGGTAAAAAAATATTTGATAGCACTCTATGCAACTGTTCAAATGTTAGCCACAATCACATGAGCCCAAATAAAAGCAACTACATTTTGCAGGCAGTTGATTTTTTTCAGCATCTTCAAATTTGATGAAAACTAATTGAATGCAATTTAAGACTCATTAATAGAACAGCTCTTTTAAAGAAATAGAATAAATTCTGAAAAACTGTTTTGTTTTTTTTTATGATTAAGTCTATCAAACAAATTAGGAAATTAGATTTCCTATAAGACCTGAGACAAATAGAGTAAGAAAATATTGCCAATCAATATTCATGAAGAAAATAAATCAGGCTACACAGAACTTCCACTAACATGAAAAAATTCTTTGGAGTCGCTCATTTGTCAAGTTGAAGGGGCCAATTCTAGTATATATTAAAATCTTTCACAGATAAACCAACAAGAAAAAAAGGCTTTTAATATCTCAGACTGATATATTCAATATAACTATCAAATAACGTTCCAAGTATGCAAAAGAAAGACACAAATATGAAATGGCTAATGTTGCATTATCTTAATTATATTAAATAATTGTAAAAGGTTGAACAAAAGTATATGGCAGCAATACAAACTTCCTAAACGTTTGCCCAAGCATGTATCAGAATTACATGAACAAAATGTAGCGTTCAGTCCTGGCTATTAAGTATGAGCACATACTACTGCATGTGCTTACTTTTAATATCAAGAAATCCTTCTGACTTCAATGGACTGCAGATATGCATTGGGTTGTGAACCATCAACCTTCATTTCCATATCTAGTCAAAACTGACTGACAAGTACTACAAAAACTGAAGGTTAAGAGGGATATAATACAACTAATATAATCAGTACATGCAATAATTATAATGAGTACAAAAACAATTCAGATTACACTGATTTTTTTGTTTATTTTTAACCCAACTAGCATTTATTAGTGGAAGTCCTGTATAAAATTAAAAAGATTCTTACAGAAGGAAAGAAGCCAGAGAAATTGCTGAAAGGGTCCTGCTTGCTGATGGGTCGAACCAACAAGGTACGTCTGTTCAGCTTGTCAGTACAGGAAAGGAATACACCTCCATATTGCCCCAGAGACCAGGAATCTTCCCCAAGGCTTAAGGAACAAGGCATGGAAGAGTGGAAGAAAAAAAAAAAAAAAGCATATATATGTATATATTTGAATTTGCTATAAGCAAAAAAAAGTTTATGTTAACCTTGTACAGTTTTGCGTAACAGCAAGACAAAGCTATTCCATACCTTTTCCTAAAATGCCCAAATTCAATTAGATGATGTAAAAAATCAGGATGAAAAGAAACTTTGAAATGTTGTGTGAAAAGACAAGCTATTGCAGGATGTGAAGATAGGATAATGTAACAGAATCCTGCAAAAAAGAATATGGACTTACCCCTCAAGGTTCAATCGACAATTTTATTTGAAACAGAAGAATGATTACAAGAATCAAACTGTGTAAGAAAAGCTCTATTCAAATATGTTATAAATCTATGGTATTGTTTAGAAAAAAATAATTATTAAGAATTAAAATGTTTCATTTTCTATAATTCTTGTAATCACTCTTTTTGACACATAAAAGGATAAAGAAAAGCTGCTTTGGAGGAATTTTTCAGCTAAGCACCTTAGTTTACTAATGAAATCTCACCAAAAGCTTTTCTCTGCATTGTAGAAAGATTCCTTCAGAATATCCTGACTGCCAGCCTTCCCCTGGCCTGGAAGACAGAACATTCACCTTATCTATTCTCTGCTTTTGTCTTTAAAGAAATTTAATGATGGAAAAGAGTATTCTGAAGAGATTACAAAATGTAACTGAAAACAGTAAGGACTTTTGTCAAGCAAAATATAAAAAGAAAATAAAAAACCTTCAAGATAACTCTAAAGAACGAGGACATCATCAATTTGAAAAGTTTTCCTAGCATGCATTAGGCTCCTAGCAATGCAGTATCCTTTCCCAAGGTTATCCATAGAGTCTGTGCAAAAGCAGCTTGCTAACAGTATCTGACTAATGGGATTCCAAAACATTCTTGATGTAATACTTTTTCTAATAAGGAATAATTTTTGATTATCAAATATTAAAATATTTTCAAACAATAACTTTATTTACTAAGGGAAAAGAACAGGTATCAAATTACTTTGTTTTATACTGCTCAGTAGAGAAGTCTTAGAAAATGTTGGTAACTTATATCAAAGTTGATAATAAATCTCTTTCCTGCATAGAGAAGGACAGGAAATGTCATTGGTGACACACAGAGAGCCAGCTTAGTTCCGTGCATTATAGTGTTGCTGAACCACAACAAAATGAAAGTAGCTTCATTTGTCCGTAGTGCTTTTTAATAGCTGAGAATACAGCATCATAAAACATTGAACACTGGCAATTTGCTAAAGCTCATGTGCCATGCCATCAAACAGTATTTAAGGGATTTCAATTCAAAAGTTGAGTAAAATTAAAATTTTTGTCATATGGATCAACAGAGTAGCAAATGTGTACTCTATCGTAACGATTTCCATGTATTTCTTTGGAATTAGCTATGATTCTAAGAAACTGCATTTTAAACTTCAACATTTCAAGTAATTAAAATCAATCTCATTTAAAAAAACATCAACAACAATCTTAAATTCAAGTTAACAAACAAGAGAAAAAAACACAACTGCCTCCCTCGTTCAGACTGAAACTGTAACCACACAACTGCCAGAAATTACCTGTTCCTGTAATGGTCAATATTGAAGCTTTCTATTTTACACTTGATTTTGGTATATACATCCTGCATGTCCACTGATGCGCTGAGATCTTCTAACTCACTGACAACACAAACCTCTGCAATAATCAAAGGAAATTAAAACTATTAATCTGAAACTTGCAAGTTTGTAAGCAAGGAATAAATGTGGGACACCGAAGTTTATAAATAGGATAATGTTATATCTACTCAGATATTTGTTATAAAACAAAATTTCATTCACTGTCATACTAACAAGAACCAGAAAAACATCCTAATATCAGAGGTTTTCTTTTAAAAAATGTGTAGAGACTTATCTGTAGAACTTTTAATTCAGATTCTCAAAATACAACGATATGTGTAACACTTGACATTTCTTTCTCCTGTAATTATTTTTTATCAAATGTTCATCACAATCTCTTTGAAAATTAACTTAATCATTAGTCTGCTCATTTTTTCAGTTACATTAAATTAACTAATTAATTTAATTGTATATTAAATGCTGTCTGATATTACTAATAAATGCGCTGAATAGCTAATATTGTGTTGTGAAATAATGTATGGAATTTAAAATAATAAATATGGAAAAAAATGTTGAATACCTGTGCCACTATTTCTAGGGTCGGGAGCAAACAATTTTATAGTAATTTTTGGCAACATCCACTGCATCCACAGGCTGACACGTCCACTTGAGACTCCAATATTACTTGTTGTTTGTTCCAGTGTAATAGAGTCTGAGAAAGGAGAGTCATCACCACCCTGAAGAGAGTCACCCTATAAAACAAAAGCAATAGCTGAAAAAAAGAATAGTATTTGCTTTTCATCACTACCTACTTTTCTTATGTCAAAATTATAGACTCTCTAGACCATATACATGTATTTATAAATACAGTCAGATTCACTGATTGGAATTAAGCCATTTCTGAATGTCAGGGGGAAAAAAAGCAGGTAGAGACAATGAATTTCACCAAGACTATATGATAAAACGGTGACATTCCATGACTTTATTCCACTTAATATAGTGAAATTTCCTCATTAGTTTACACTACTGACATACCAGCAGCACAAATGAAAAGACAGGTTGATATGAATATTCTGAAATGCTTTGGGAAAGGGAGATAAGCAGGCTTGTGCACATCTGAAGGGCAAACGATGAGCTGCTGAAAGTACAAAAAGGTGAAGATCTCAGAATAGTACTTCTATACTATGTATACCTTTTTTTCCCCCTCCCTTCTTCTATATGCTTTCTTGTAATAAATAGCCTGAGCCCTAGAGCATCATCTCTGAGAGGAAAGGCTGGGCAACCTGGGTCTATTCAGCCTTGCAAAAAGAAGACTCAGGGGGGATCTGATCCACATCTATAAATACATAAGGTGTGGAAGGCAAATGGGCATGGTCAAACTCTTTTCAACTGTCTGTGGGGACAGGACAAGGGAAAACGGTCATAAACTTGAGCATAGGAAGTTCCACACCAATATGCCAAAGGACTTATTTACAGTGAGGCTGACAGAGCACTGGAACAGGCTGGCCAGGGAGGCTGTGGAGTCTCCTCCTGTGGAGATATTCAAGACCCATCTGCATGCCTACCAGTGCAGCCTGCTGTAGGATGCCTGCTTTGCATGGGGGGCTGGACTCAATGATTTCTGAAGATCCCTTCCAAGCCCTACAATTCTGTGATTCTGTCATTTCTTGGGAAAATGATTTTGCAAAACAATAGCTTTTTGTAAAAACTGGAGATGTTTAATTGCAACTTTTAAAATATATCTGTTTAAAATTTTGATTCTCACTTGCAATGTTCTTAAATAAATGATCTCTAGACAAATGAACTTGTAGAAGCTTCTGAGCCACTAATAATTCTTGCTCATTCCCTAACAGCAGTAATTCTGTGATTCTGTAAGGGTTCAACAAAGAAGACAAAAGTTTATATTTGCATAAAAAAAGCACGACATACAAAAGATACACTGCAAAACTTGACAGAAAAGCTTATCAGAGGCCAGCACAGCACGTAAGTTCTTATAGTTCTTCATGTGACAACTGAAAAATTGACCAACAGAATGATCTCACCAGATCTTTTCTCTGCCAGAAATTACAGCAACCAGATAGAAAGAAAAGATGCAAATGTATAACTGCTCCTTAGTTCCTAGCATTTACAGCCTAATCAGCTCAGTGCAATGGACAAATAGGTCTCTAATGCCAACCAGAAGCCAGTAAAAATCCAACAGTCTTCTAACCCCACTAAGTGCTGCAAATTCATTCATTATTCTAGCACAATGGACAAAAGGTAGGTATTGCCACTTCAACTCATTGAAACCAAGTTGTTTCTAAGGTTTACAGATGAATAA
>VXAB01011187.1:570056-616550 GCA_013399175.1 Odontophorus gujanensis
TAAAACGGTGACATTCCATGACTTTATTCCACTTAATATAGTGAAATTTCCTCATTAGTTTACACTACTGACATACCAGCAGCACAAATGAAAAGACAGGTTGATATGAATATTCTGAAATGCTTTGGGAAAGGGAGATAAGCAGGCTTGTGCACATCTGAAGGGCAAACGATGAGCTGCTGAAAGTACAAAAAGGTGAAGATCTCAGAATAGTACTTCTATACTATGTATACCTTTTTTTCCCCCTCCCTTCTTCTATATGCTTTCTTGTAATAAATAGCCTGAGCCCTAGAGCATCATCTCTGAGAGGAAAGGCTGGGCAACCTGGGTCTATTCAGCCTTGCAAAAAGAAGACTCAGGGGGGATCTGATCCACATCTATAAATACATAAGGTGTGGAAGGCAAATGGGCATGGTCAAACTCTTTTCAACTGTCTGTGGGGACAGGACAAGGGAAAACGGTCATAAACTTGAGCATAGGAAGTTCCACACCAATATGCCAAAGGACTTATTTACAGTGAGGCTGACAGAGCACTGGAACAGGCTGGCCAGGGAGGCTGTGGAGTCTCCTCCTGTGGAGATATTCAAGACCCATCTGCATGCCTACCAGTGCAGCCTGCTGTAGGATGCCTGCTTTGCATGGGGGGCTGGACTCAATGATTTCTGAAGATCCCTTCCAAGCCCTACAATTCTGTGATTCTGTCATTTCTTGGGAAAATGATTTTGCAAAACAATAGCTTTTTGTAAAAACTGGAGATGTTTAATTGCAACTTTTAAAATATATCTGTTTAAAATTTTGATTCTCACTTGCAATGTTCTTAAATAAATGATCTCTAGACAAATGAACTTGTAGAAGCTTCTGAGCCACTAATAATTCTTGCTCATTCCCTAACAGCAGTAATTCTGTGATTCTGTAAGGGTTCAACAAAGAAGACAAAAGTTTATATTTGCATAAAAAAAGCACGACATACAAAAGATACACTGCAAAACTTGACAGAAAAGCTTATCAGAGGCCAGCACAGCACGTAAGTTCTTATAGTTCTTCATGTGACAACTGAAAAATTGACCAACAGAATGATCTCACCAGATCTTTTCTCTGCCAGAAATTACAGCAACCAGATAGAAAGAAAAGATGCAAATGTATAACTGCTCCTTAGTTCCTAGCATTTACAGCCTAATCAGCTCAGTGCAATGGACAAATAGGTCTCTAATGCCAACCAGAAGCCAGTAAAAATCCAACAGTCTTCTAACCCCACTAAGTGCTGCAAATTCATTCATTATTCTAGCACAATGGACAAAAGGTAGGTATTGCCACTTCAACTCATTGAAACCAAGTTGTTTCTAAGGTTTACAGATGAATAAACCCAACTTTTAATGAAAGTTTTGAGGAATATAAATTACATATTACCACGAACAACATGCTTGGGAATTTGGAGATTTAACTAATGACTAACCAAGATGATTTATATGGAAGATAGCCTACAATCAGGCCTACACAGAAGGCACTGCACAGTTTGACTGAATCAACTTTAACCAGTCAGACAAAAAAAACAATACTGCATTTACGTCAGCTCCAGAAAAAAAATATACTTTCAGTAGCAAAATTAAAAATCTGACATTACTTGACTCGTTCTGCAGTGTAAAGACTGTGAGTATGGAAATTCTGTTAGCAATCTATTTTCTGGATGGGTAGAATTCATCCCAGAGCACATAGCTCATATGGGAACATTTATATTGATAGATTACATTTCCAATCACCTCAGGCCTACAGTTTAATTACAGGATTTCTATAGTGCATACATGTTTTCTTATCACCATACTAACCAGAAGACAGGACAAAATCTTAGGTTAAAATCTTAAAAATCACAAGGCATCCATTATGACTTAGGGTAATGTAACAGACATCAAATACTACCCTCCAAAATCTTTCATCCTTTGTAACCAGTCTTTGAATGACACCTCTAAAAGATGTTGAATCTGTTGTGGGAGTTTTGTTGTGCCTGGAATCAGTAGTACTTTGGAACAGGGGATCCCACAAATGGTGCAGCTGCAGAGGCAGCAGCCAATCAAGGACAAGATGCTGAGATTCTCAGACGGCTTTCACAGGGTATTAAGCAATGGAGTCCAATCAAAGGTCAATGATGGGGAGGAACAATACTTATTTAAACCTGATAATATGTTTATTTTCAGTCAAGTCAAAGATCAAGCCAGTGTTGCTGTGTTGTGGAATGATCTGCTGCTCTATATTCTTTTCACTTTATAAATGCATTTTCTTTTTCTTTTCTTTTTTTTTTTTAATTGAAGCATTTTTTATATTCTTTTTGTATTTCTGGCACACTTAATTTGCCAGACTGTAACTCAGAAACCATGATGGAGGGAGTAGGAGAGTTTCCTCTTCCACCATAGACCCATCCATTCTCTCAATGGACATGTGCCAAAAGGCTTATTTTATGATTTTTTTTTTTTCAAAAAAACCCCTACATTTCTGATAGTTAAAAAAGAAGAAAACAACAGTAAATTAAATTTAAAGTGGTGCAGTTAACAGCAAGTACATACTACTACCAAGGCAACTTTTGCATTTTATAATTTTTTCTTCTGTTTTCACAATGTAACGTGATGTTTCAAGCATTTTGTTAGCTTTTTTTTTTTTCTTTCCCCCGCAAAGAGCTGTTTCTGTTTGGTGGTTAATCAAAGTAGATAATGTTCTGCAGAAAACTGCGGAAAACTGAAACAGTAATTTTCCCACACTTTCTTTTAGCTTATTTTTCAGTAGATATTAATTGATGTACTACACTTTGTGAAGTATCAGCCAGTTGATAATTTTGGCACAAGGTTACTTTTAACAGTATTTGTGAGATTCTTGAATAAGAAATTTATGCCATACAGCATAAATGTAGACATATATAAGAATCAAATTGAATCAGGAACATGCATGCACATTTAAAAGTAGCAAACACTGAATTTTAGGGGATATGTTCCCTAATAATGTCCAAACCCATTAAAACTATGAAGTTTATAAAAAAACAACAGTTAGAGCTACAGGCCCAGATGCATCATTGGAAACTGCTTCTTCCTTCTCTACATAGATAGTGCTTTGGAACACTCTTTATATCTGATATGCTATAATTAAAAAATGCAGAGGTGAGATGAGGCCAAAGTGTTTGCAGTTTCCACTAGTACTGCTGGAGCTGCGCTTGTGCTGGCATAAATCCAGTCATGTTTGTGCTTATGGTATGTGAGGTGGACTTATTAAAAGCGATTCAAATGCTTCAGCACATAGTTGTGTAGATGTAGAACAAAATTTCCTTCTGGGGCAAGTATTTCTGGAAGTGAACTTGAAAAAGTAAGGCAGGCCTTACAAGTCTTAAGTGTCAAGTGGAGGCTGTTGTGGATGACTCAACCCTGGAGATGTTAAAGGCCAGGCTGGATGGGGTACTGGGCAGCCTGATCTAGTACTTCATCTAACAGTTGGTAACCCTGCCTGTGGCTGCAGGGGCTGGAACCTAATCATTCTTTAGGTCCCTTCCAACCCAAGCCAGTCTGTGATTCTAATATATAAAACACCAGCATGGAAAAAATAATCATCTTGATCTGCAAAGCAAGCAACATTATCAGAAATAAAATAACTGTGAACCTCTGGCCAAAGTCAGAGCACCAACGGACTGTTTCCACAGCAGATAAGTGGGAGGTCTGACATCTGGCACTTCAGTTGTTAGGTTTTACAGCTTGGTTTGACCACAGGGCCTGCAGGTCCCAACGGGCCTCAACTCAATTGTACTTAGCTTTGTACCTCAGTTCTGTACTTGGGTTACTGCATGCCCATCTGGCATTCCATGTCATTTGTGTGTTTCGTTGCTTGCACTAGCCAGCTTGATGATGGAGCTAAAAGTGCATTAAGCTGAGGCCTGCAGAGATAACCTCTTCTGTCTGCAGCTGTGCCAGCTGAAGAGCTTATCGACAGAGCCCCAGCTGCTCATCACCGTGTCACTGTCAAAGGTTACTGGCTCCTATCTCCTACTTCAACAGTTCAATATGAATGTGTTATCCACATGTTTTTCTACCATTCAAACATACCTAAAGAGTTGAATTGGCCCATTCTCTCCTCAGTAGCAAAAGCAATACAGATGTCTCCTCCAGAGGCAGAAGCTGCTACATGGCTGTCCTCTGAGAGGGGAAAAAGGATTCATTTCTTCTTAAATTTATGTTAATGGTACTGCATCCAAAACCATTGGGCAGAGTCACAGGGAAAAAGCGATGAGCTGCACTAACTTGTCTTTGTTTTTTATTTATTTAATAAGCTCAAATTCTTAATTTTTTTTTTTCTTTTCACTGAAAACTAAAACAGAATTGAAAAGACAGTGTGCTCTTGTTCCTCATGCAGTTTCAATTTTCTTTTTGGATTTTCAGCACCCAGCGTGGTATTGTTAAATATGTTTACGCATTAATTTTCCGCTCTGTTTCCAGATCTACAGAAAAATCAAGCCAGAGTCAGAAACACTGAGTTATTTTCCCACAACTTCTCATGCCAAGTCCTAAAGTATACAATTTAATTCTTTCACCAATTGTTGCAAATTGACCAATATACCAAGTTTATTTTCTTAGCAGAATTTATCTTTGTTCATCAGGAAGAACCAAACATATGAGGCCTTCATCCTTGGCCTGCCTAAAGCTCAGGGATGATCACAGTTTGGCCACACTACTGCTATGCCTTATCAAAATAACTTCTGCATTCTTGCTCAATCACTGAGTTTCCCCAAGGACTAAACACTTCTACCACTGTTAGTACTTAAGTAAACAGTAACAAGTGGCCTGTTGTAGTCTGTACTACCTTTGCTCTTGCTGTTCCAAAAGAGGGATGGTAAAAATGATTAACTGTTTCCATCCCTCCAGTACTTGAGCCTCCATGATGATTCTCTTCCTTGCCACCACCCAGAGTAAAATTCAGTGCTCTATGTAGCTTTATCCATGTAGGAGTGTGGTATTCACTATCAACCTGTCAGCGTGGAAAGAATTACATGCAGTTCGAAATATAAATCATCCACAGACCATATATACAAATTACTTCTTTTGCTTTTTAATACAAATAGTTGTGAGAGTTAATTTTCTTATTCGTTTATAGCAAGTCTGTTGCAGTTGAAAGAAATTAAAAAACACACACACACAAAAAAAAGTCTCCGAAAGAACAAAGTAACACATTGATCATAAAATCTCCAGAGTTTAAAAAAAAAATACCTATTTGCAGCAAAGTATTTTTGTTAGTCACATTTTTCAAAATTAAAAAAGTGTAGGAGTATAAAAACAAAATACAAACTCTGATAAATCAAACATAAACAAGATCTCCCCGACTCTTGGAAAATGTCTTTAAGTCAAACCGGTAAAACACATTATTAATTACTCCGTATGCTTCATCGCTGTTATGTGGCTATAAAGTTACACAGTGCTGAGATCTGCAGCTGTGGTTGATACGCTCCATTTTTATATTTTACCCCTCCATTTTCTTTATGAAAAAATACTTCGATTATGGTAGTCTGAAAACAAGTTACAACTTACAAATACGGCTGGTATCTTTTAACTGAAACAACTTGGATCTAACTTCCTTCCCACGATACCAAAATAAAAGTGCCTTCAAATTTCTAACAACCAAAATACACCTCTATCAGTAAGTGATAATGGAATTCTAAAGAACACAAAGATTCACTAGTTCAGATTTCACTAGTTAGGCTCTTATGAACAAACAGGGCATCCAGATAAAACATCCTATATCTAAGATAGACACCACATACAATGATCCATACTTGGACAGACAATGCAAAAATATGTTTTTGTATCAGACCAAGAAGAAAAACTTGGCCTCACTGGAAACTGTACCATAAAGCAGGCTGATGTCTGTAGCCCATTAGGCAATCTGACATGTAGACCTTGCAGCTGTACTTCACAGGAGACAAAACAATTAAAAGAACTATATACAAAGCCTGTTGACTTACTTTAACAACTTCTGTGGCAAAGGAATAGCTGGACAGCATTTTTTCTTTGTACAGAAATGCCTCTCAAATGCATATGGCAGACTGTATATTTGAAAATAAATTCACATAAAGCCTTTTCAGACGATGACTCAGGCTTTCAGCAAAACAAAGCATTCCAAAGTACAGCTGAAGACAGCAGAAGTGATCAGTCATCTTTTTATTCTATCCTCTTTGAAGAAAGAACTCAGATTTCCTGATTACACTACGTAAAGGAAGGTGCGGTGATTGTAATTAAGTTTGCAAAAGGAAACAAAGAAATTAAGTGATTGCACACTCTCAAAACAAAACAAACAAAAACAGCATGGGAGAATATAAGCTAATTTTCAAATACATATATTTTTCACTTCTCAACAATCCTTATCAAAAGGAACCAAACAGCAACAATGGCACTAATTAAAATCTAGCTAGCACTCTGATACTAAGAAATACGTTTACTAACCAGCCACAGAAGAAAATGTATTGTAGAAATACTGCCAATCATTAGGCTATCCATTATTTAATTTATATAGCCTAAAGTAGTGTGTTAAAACTGTAAGAAGATGGTGTGGTTCCTTTCATTATTCTTGCCAGTTGGCCAAATAGTGTTTCTCCTTCCTCTTTCTGGACTGACTTCCTGCCTCAGCCACAGACGGAGCACCTTGGGCTGAGGGCTCTGAATGGAAATGATGGACACGAGCTCTTTTCTTATGTCAGTCTTTCAGCCATGTGAACAATGTGGAATCAAGCAAAGTTATTCTCCTAATTGTATCTTTTTTATTCTTTTGTGTCTATTATTAAATAATAATATCCTCCAAGAACAGTCAATCTTTTTAATTTACTTATGCTGTCTAGCATTATGATACATTCCTTTCAAAGCAATTTTCAAATCTTGGTTGTAAAGCACTTTGTCAACTCTAAGTCCCTTACTGCAAAAAAAATTTCAGTATTAATGCCATGTGTTTTAATACAGTTCCTAGTCTAACATGATGGAGATGGTGATTGTAGTTTCAGAGTGGAGAAGACTGAATACAAATCTTATTTTGTTAGCTAATTCACCAAACTTCATTTAGATCAGGAGAAAATTTATTGGGCTGGAGCATAATATTTGTTGAGAAAAGGAAGAAAATGAAGTGTATGATGAACAATATTTTTCAAGTAGAAGAATATGAATGCTGAACTCAGATTCGTATTGCCAAAACAATCTTGGTAACATATGGATTAAAATAATTACTGAATCAGTATCAAGTAACACTCTGCGTACAGCATGTACTCTAAATACTGCTTTCTATACAGAGAGGCAAAACCAAATTGTTATTTATAAAGTTGGTGGTTTCTGAAGGAGAATTCTAAAGGAACTTGTGGGTAAAAAAAAATACAATCTTTGCAGCCCCACTTTTTTCTTACTATTGTTGTCCAACTTCAATTTTTTTTAATCTGTGACAATATTTTTACTATAGAGATCATACACATATAGAAATATACCAAAACATAGGCAAGCTAAACATTTTAGAAATGAGTATTTTAGAGAAATGTCACTAAAACTGAAGCTCTAGTTTTAACACCTTTTAGTGAATTACTTGTGTGTGTGCACATCATGCTTACGATGAAGTAAGCACTAGAAATCACTGTTTCATTCTCTCCAAAACCTGGAATTACTACAAGCCACTCACAGAGTTAAAAAAAACCCTGGCCAAATGTTGTTGAACTATAATTGCAGAGAGCATTCAAGTTGCCAAGCATCTGCCTGTGTCCTGGAACTACAAGGAATTCCCAAATCACTGTGTTTATTCCTAAGAATGAAACCAGTCTCAGAAATCTACCCGCCTTCAGAAGTCTCCCAGCAATTCAAGGTCAGGCTGGAGGGGCTCTGAGCAACCTGATCTAGCTGTAGGTGTCCCTGTTCACTGCAGGGAGTTGTTCCAGATGATCTTTAAAGGGTCCCTTCCAACTCAAATGGTTCTAAGATTGTTTCAGTTTTATGTCAAGAATTAAGCATTGCATATGTTTAATAAATTATTGGTGTACCTTAATCTCATTCTATGCATTTATAGGTCTGTGCCAGGGCACAAATAAAGCCACCTAAGACTGACAGAGGGCACTGAGAAAATCATGAATATTTGTCCTATTCAGTTGCAAAGCCTCCTGTGACCACCCGTTCTAATGTATCATCTTGCTGGTGAGCTCATGATAGTCATGGATTGAGTTTAACATTGTATTAGCCATCCTTCCTCCCCACGTGAAAGAAGCAGAACACTTTCTCATGCCTCAGAATGACATTATACAGTCTTAGGCATACATAGAGATTAAGATCAGGTACCAGCTTGCTTCAGGCAGAGTACTGCAAATTAAGGAAGCAGAAAGACACAAACAAACAGCCAATCTTCCTCATATTTGAAGCTGAATACCAAAATCTTCATATGACAGAGTTCCAAACACACCTTGAGACAAGGGAAGCAGTAGAGCTACAGAAGCAGCTCACAGACAGGATACCAATGCCTGGGTCGACCTGGCATGAGTGGACTACTGGGTAACCTGCAGTGTCAGTCCTGGGAACTTTCAGATCCCCACTGCCTCTCCTGGCTTGTCTACAGCAGCTCCAAACCATCTCAGGCTTTGTTCTAATCTGCATCAACATGACAGGCTGATTGCTACAGGGTATGACTCACAAGCAGTACAGGTACCAAAGGTACTTCAAAAATACCAGTAACATCAGTTACTGTTCTAAAAAATTCTGGAGTTGAAAAATTCATTATGCTTCTTGGCTGAAAACACTAACCACAATTTTCTTCAAAGAGTTAATATTCATCTTTTTTTTTTTATTTATTTCAAAGAGAAACAATTTAGACAAATAAAAAACATAGGTGTCTTAGTTTCAGCTGGGATGGAACTGTTTTCTTCAGAGTGTCTGGTATGATGAGGTTTTGGTTGATAACAATGTTGATAACACATCAATGTTTATAGCTGCTGCTAAGCAGTGTTGTAAAGAACCGAGGCTGTTCTCAGCGAATCGCCCAAAGAGCTGGGAGGGAATAGATTTGGACAGCAACTGTGTGGTGCTCAGCAACCTCCAGGGCTAAACCACAACAGGAGAAACACTGCAATCATTCTTTTTCTTCCACCAAACTGAGTTCATCAAGTGATGAGGGCAAAGCTATTTTCCATAAGTACACCACTACTCGATCTTTTTCACTTGTACAGGGCTGCACACATCTTGTAAACCAGTATTCATGTGACACGTTTTTTAAGAAAATTTACCTCTGTAGTGGTCCCAATGTCAGCTGATGGGCTGTATGTGCTGGTATCTGGTGGAACAGTACCAACACTACTTTTAACTGGAGAGCTAGGAGGAGCAGGTCCTGTCATGGTTTCAGTGTAGACAGAAGATTGGTAGAGAATTCCTCTCCTCTGAATTTTATTCCAAACTTTGCTTGTGATCTCAGCCAGTTCATAAAGAAGCTGCACCTGAAAGAAAAAAATAAAGGAAACATTTCTTAACGAGGTAAAAGATGATGAAAATAAAAGTCCTCTAACTGAGACTTAAAATGTAGTGGAATTTAAATGCTCAAAACTGCTCTAATAAGCAACTGCATTGCAAATAAGATAATTAGCAGCAGTCACAGTATAGTGATTTTGATTAAAAAAAAATCAGCTCTTTGTCTTCATATTCCAGTGTGTACTCCATAAAACAATAACCGATAATCTGGTCTTGTAAAACCTTTACGAACAAATTTCATCAACTAAATACAAGCAATTTCTGGCATATATCATATATGTAGATATCGTCTCTAGAAAAAGGCAAACATATAAACTTTATGAAAATTAACAATGCAGAAATTATTCATTTAACTGGTATTAAAATGATGATCCCATGCATCAGATGAAAATGTTCTAAGTTTAGGCATCTGCTCTTAAACTTAACAGTCTCTTGGCATACGTTCTTCCAATACTCAAAAAACATACTGTTTAACTTGTATATTGTTCAATTCCGTTCTAAGATATTTACACAAGTTTTTGTAAATAAGAATTAATCATGGAATTTCTATGACAACATACTGCAATATATTGTATAAAACAAGCTCAGGGAAAACTGCAAACAATATACAAGCAGATCCACAGCTGGATACCATACTCAACTTGCCATTATAAAAAATGGAAATTGTCATATTTTTAAGAACTTTAAGCCTCAGGACACATCCACTCTATGAAGCTGGCTTCTTATGTGGGCAGAACAGATGCAGAAAAACACTGCTGTCAATCTACATTTGATCTAAAACAGTACTTGATTTTGTGCGTGACAGTGTGTGATGAAGACTCAAAGAACATGCTACAATCCTTTCCTAGGAGGTTTAGTGCTGGAATTTTATAAAAACCTTGTCAGTTCATCTCGTTTTTTCTTTTGAAGTTTCAAGACTTACACTGAGCAGGTCATATACTCTTTTGACGGAGTTTTTCTGTAAAGGAGATAAACTTCTCAGTACTTGTTTTGGTCTTCATACACAGAGCAATCTATGAACAATGAAGCTGCTGTTTTACTTACAGCAAAAACTTCATTTAGCTTTTCTTTAAAAGGTTTCATGCCTCTAGTGCTCTGATACGCAGTGGTAGCCTTGAAATAATTAATTCAAATTTTCCAAGTTTTCTGGAGAGTTTTCTATGTACCTCAGGAAGATCAACGAATAATGTCCATTTGATTGACTCCGTAATATAACATTAACTGCTGTTGACACTTTACTGGCAAAACAATTTCTAGAAAATTAATAGGATACAGGCACAAATACAAATCATACATGTTTGCAGCCTCCTCTCCCTCACAATATTTACTGGTCAAGAGACCAAAGGCTAATTTAAGCTGTGCTTCTACAAAGGAAGCAGAGCTTTGAGAAATTTAATTATGCTACTGTTGCTAAAGTCCCAAAGTAAAACAAAGGAAGAAATAAAGCAATTTCTATGTTTACATGCATGCTTGTTTACAGCCTGAAGAGGTTTGTCATCAGTTAATCTGACACTGAATACGTAGACCTTACTGGGATTGCAACAGCTATAATCATTAAAGATAATAATTACTTAAGTTGTCAAAAAAATATATGTATATTTTTTTTTTTATTTTTGAGGCTGGGAACCTTTCAGCCACTCTGAAATAGCAGCTATTTCAGATAGCTATGGCCATGTCTCAGAACATTGCCAGCAAGCAGTAAGCCTATCAATAAGAACCTAATGCACTTTATCACCTGAAATCAGACACAGAGAGACCAGTTCACAAAGAAAAAATGCATGCTTCAACAAAGAGAGTTGATTTTGATAAAGATATGTTAAAAAGAAGGAACTACAAAAACACGTCACTTCAAAACCTCCTTAAAAGATGTACATTTCTGTATGTAAATAATATTCCAAATCTTCAGATAAAGAGCTGAAGCTGTGTCTTTGATTAATTTTAATACACTTAGTTTTATCCCAGTGGCTGTCACTCATTGAAATGTACTTCTGCTAATCATGTTGGTTTCATTTTTTCAAGTGTGTTTTGATGTTTTGAAAATCCATTCATCATTATATCAGATCTGATGTATGTGTAAGGTCTCTCTTTTGTAGAAGTATTTTGGAGCACAGCATTAAATATATGTTTACAGAATCACAGAATTGCAGGGGTTGGAAGGGACCTCCAGAGATCATCGAGTCCAATCCTCCTGCCAGAGCAGCTCCCTAGCCCAGGTTGCACAGGTAGGCGTCCAGGCGGGTCTGGAACGTCTCCAGAGAAGGAGACTCCACCACCTCTCTGTGCAGCCTGTGCCAGTGCTCTGTCACTGCACTGGGAAGAAGTTCCCACACGCATTCGTGCAGGACTTCCTATGCTTCAAATCCTTGTTCAAGAGAAAAAATTGTATGATAAGAACAGGAATAACTGTCAGTATTTGTTAAGAAAAGTTTCCCTCTCTCACTGCTTCTAGTCCCTTTGCAGCAAAACCACACATAACTCAGTAAGACCCTACTGGCTACTTGGCAAAATCTGTGAAGTTCAATACGTTACAGCATTTTATTCTTAAAACATGTTACTATTAAATTGAGAGCTGTATAGCAAATGGCAACATCTTGACAGTTTTGGACACTGAAAATACTGACTTCACAGTAATGTGACCATGAGAACGTGGTTTCACTTTAAATCATAGTAGTCATACAGTAAAATACTTCACCTTTGCTACTGCTTAACAAATTCACCAAGTATCACCTAATTAAAAGCTGTCATTTGCAGAGAAAATACAGTTTGTCATTCTAAAGAATAAAATTTCATAGTTACTCTCAGGTGAATTTATAAGTATAAAATGCTGTTTATGTGATGATATTTTCCATTTTCTGTTCTTGGACATCTGCTTAAAGAAGACTGACTTTCTTTCTCCTTTTGCATAAGTAAAGCAAGGATAGTAAGTCAGCTTAAAGACGTTCACTAAACTTAATTTGTCCACATCTTTTTAGTCATTATAATACTTCAGTTAATGAATAACATCCTAGTGTACAAGACCATCACTTAACACAACAGTATTTGGTCTGTTTGGTCTAATACTCCAATGTACAACTTCATTTTAACACATCACTAAACCCATAATGTTATGATTTACATGGAACTTAATTTCTATTTTTAGAGCAAGTATTTTCTTACTGTTTACGGAACAAATTATTTGATTTTTAAAAAGAGAATGGCCAGCAGGTCGAGGGAGGTGATCTTTCCCCTCTACTCTGCCCTGGTGAGGCCTCACCTGGAGTACTGTGTTCAGTTCTGGGCTCCACGGTACAAAAAAGACAGGGATCTCCTGCAGAGAGTCCAGGAGAGGGCTACAGAGATGATAAAGAGCGTGGAACACCTCCCTTAGGAGGAAAGGCTGAGAGTTCTGGGTCTGTTCAGCCTTGAGAAAATGATCCACATCTATAAACATCTAAGGAGCGGGAGGCAAATGGATGAGGCCGGACTCTTCTCAGCAGTGTGTGGTGACAGGACGAGGGGAAATGGCCACAAACTGAAGCATAGGAAGTCCTGCACGAATGCGTGTGGGAACTTCTTCCCAGTGCAGTGACGGAGCACTGGCACAGGCTGCACAGAGAGGTGGTGGAGTCTCCTTCTCTGGAGACGTTCCAGTCCCGCCTGGACGCCTACCTGTGCAACCTGGGCTAGGGAGCTGCTTTGGCAGGGGGCTGGACTCCATGATCTCTAGAGGTCCCTTCCAACCCCTACAGTTCTGTAATCCCGTGATCACACTTTAGAATACTTGAAAATGTGTTTTCCTTATTTTATTTTCCTTTTAATAAGCAATTCAAATTCAGGTAAGGTTTCCATTTAGAATAACGCCAGTTAACTGATAAATCTAATTTAATTAATGTATTCTGCCCATTCACTATGAGTAAGAGTTTTCCAGAATCAGAGTTGATCAGACAATTTGCTGGAATTCCACTGAGAGCACACCGATCAAATGTAGCAAACTATTTTGCCTTATAAACACCTCAAAATATTTACAAATCATCTGAATTTGCAATATCCCAATGAAATCTGCATAGTTCTGTTAGTACAGAATAAGGCAGGTTTTCACAGTCTATGAAATTTTCACTTGTTTATTCATAAAACATTACAGAAATACCACAGTTACCAAGTAAAGCTTCAAGAAGTGTTGAAATATAAAAAGTATAATTGTCAACAAAATTGTAATTCTGTCCTTTATTTCCACATTTATAACATGGTGACAACCTGTGCAAACATACTTGTCACACAGATTTACAAGCTTGAGTAGACTTTGATTAGGCTCTTCAGTTTCAAAATTTAATTTACCATGTCCAGCGAGCCATCTCACTCCATCTAACCCTTTTACTAGTGAATATGAGCTTATCTATTAGAGAAGACAATGGCATATAGCAAGTGAGTCAGAAGTAAGTTGGATGGAAGTCAGTGAATGGAGTAGGAGACCACACATTGAGGATAAAATTAATGTGTACTTTAAAACACTTGCTTCATTCATAGAACACAGAATGAGGAAAGGGAAAAATAGCATGTGACTAGGGAGCATATTGTAATAAGCATACCCAAGAGACAACATTAAAAATGTGCCAGCCATCACAGCTTCAGCACTCTCATACTTAGGTCATAGGCCCACAAATTTTTATAAACATGATGTGTTATGTATCAGATTAAAATGATAATACTTTGTGTTCTTCTCCCTTCTTTCTAAGAAAGCAATACACTGACCATTTTGTTCATGATGTCCTTTGACAAATCTTACAGGTAACACTCAGAGCAGACAGCATGTGAATGTAGAGCTCTACTCAGACCTAAGCATACTTGCAATTCCCATGAACAAGAGAATTATTTCCAACACCACTGTTGTTCACACACTACAACTGTCACAGAAGTGTTATTCAATTTACAATAAGGAATACTCAAAATTTTGCATAGGTGATCTACACTTCTTTGACTACAGTCAACTTGATCCAACTCAATAAAATACAAGGTGCACTTTCTGAAAATCTAACAATCTCTTATAATGAACATACCAGGTCATAACTTATTTTCGCACATTCATATTTTTTCCAGACTAAAGGAAAAACTGCTTCCCTCAAAACATTTTACATTCAAAGAAGTGCTCACTCTATAAGAATATGATGAAAGAAACTACATTAAACCATTTCAGTATAAGAATCTACAGTGACTGCACAAAAGCACTGTAGCATTTAATGGTACATCTGCAATTCATTTCATTCCATCAGCCAAAAGATGCATTTATATTGTAGCTATTACATTTTGAGAAGAGTTTGAATTACAAAACTTGAGAGAGCTTCAAAGCAAATCTTAATGTAAGCACCTTGATCTTGATGGCCCAGTTACAAAAAAAAAATACAACAGAAAAAAAAGACAAAACCCAACCAGATAGATGAGAATCTCCTCAAGAAAATGCAGAACAATTGTACTTAAATCAAGTTATTTTAAATTTCCCTTCATAAATCAATTAAATGTACCAACCTGGGGGTTCGAGCATTTTATTTCAAGGGACTCCAGGTCAACGTGAAGGCAGACAACAAATGAGTGCCTGGATTCTGGCCCTGAAGCAAGAAGTTTCTGTGATGTAACAGCTAAAGTAGAAGTACAGCCCATTGGTTCCACTAAATTAAGCGTCATCTGTTGTCCAAGAAGAGTATACATACTGAAATGATGCAGACTTACAGTCCATGGAAAAGCATCACCTAATGATTACAAAGAAGGGAAAATAGTCAGAATTTTCATCATAAATACTAGAAAGTTTTTCTCAAAAATTATCTTACTTAGAGCCTTCTGAAATCACTCTTTACTTATTACAGCATATGGGGAAGCAGAGACAGTTCCTTACATTACATATTCTTTAGCTTATACATGTTTTTCTTCTGAAAATTCACAGATTGCATCTCAACAGAGAGCTACCATAGGGTTGTGCTTATCCCACTGCGCAGCTTAGCACATGAGACTTGGATCAAATGTGTCCAGCTCTGACTAGATTAATCCAGTATGGGTGGAAAACAAAGCAGCAACAGATGAACCTTGTTGTTATAACCACTGCTGCCTTCAGCTTTCAGTAATACCTTTGGGGTGTCAACTTCTAATTTGCATTAGATGCAAAGGAAATCAAGGATAGTAGGGACTGTATGACTACCTAGGCTATGAGACAACAGAAGAGGGGGGTAATCCTCATTTCACATGAAATCACCAATGTGGGTTTTTACTCTTTAGAAACATATGAGCGTAACAATTATTTCAGATATTTTTTTCCCTCTACAGAAACTTTCTTACTTCCGTTCATCACACTATCTGCTGAGGAAGTTGGGTTTTTTTTACACCACTGAATGACTGAGAGTTGATGCCCAGCTCTCAAACCTTCAATCTATCATGAGAAAATGTGTACCCCAAATCAAAGAATTTAAGAGTAGCTGGATGTGGTCTTGAACACAAACACAGAAGGCTCATGAGCATCCAGAAATCTCAGCCATGGCAGTTCTTCATCTTTGAACATTTGTTAATCTGAAGGAAGCAAAGGATAGACACTCTCCTCCTTGTAACAGAATTCAGAAGTTTATTTGGTAGGATGTAGTATTTTTCACAATTTTGGGCCTTGAATTACAGTGGTAAGAAGAATCCAAATTAATCTGATACTCCAGAAGCAGAGGAGTCAGTTTTGAGAATCAGAACAAGAGACTGCAGATAAATGCAGATTTACACTGGGATGGCCTCTCAAGTTCTCACAAAACAATAAACAAATTGGAATATCTAAGCATCTAATTTGTGCATCTTGTCCTAAGAAAGAACTGAAAACTTCAGTAGTTTATTTGGAAGCTATGACATACTGAAGAAATCAGCTTAGCCAAAGTAACTTGAAAACATTTTGGAAATGTTTCAGATTATAAATTTAAAAGTAGCTAGTAATCTGTATTTTTTCCAAGTTCCGTTGGCCAAGAAATACAAAATATTAATTGTTATAGATGGAAAAAAAGTTAAATGCAAAGTCAACTCTAGTGACATGTTTCTGACTACTACACATAATCTTTGTATTTCTTTGTGACCAGCACAGTGGTTCACATCACATTGGATATGTGTCAGGGATTGAAAGGGATCTCCAAAGAGGGATGTTAACTATTTCACACTGTATAGAGTGACTACCTTAAAAGAAAAACACCAGTCAATTTTATCAGATTTACAGAATCATATTATGATGAACAAACACTATAACAAATATAACAGACTTACACCTATAAAATCCCCCCTTGTTTTCATCAATTACCTTTCTCAGTTCCATGCACAGCGTGACATTCTATAATACTAGAGCTGTTCCTCGGATGAAATACTTGTTTTGTGGTTCTACTTGAGTTTGCTTGTTTGTTAAAAAAAATAATAATTACTTACATGCATTCATTTGCAGGTTGGGTTTATGAAACTACTCCAGTAAGTCAAAGTGTTAAACGTTAAAAGCAACACAGTTAAGAGGTTTTACTTCAAAGTTCATTTATTAGTAGGAATGAAGAGCCTGTGCGGCACTTAGTAGATAATTTCTCTGCCTGTCTAAACTTCCTTTCCATGTAAGGTAACATTTTGCTGTCTAATTGTTGTGATTCATTTAGGCTGAAAAATTTTAGGTAAAACTTGCATTGCCTTCAGTGGAGCTCACCCAACTTTTAACAGCAAGAAAATACACATGGAAGACTCCTAGTGTGGTTCAAGATTCTGGTTAGTTCCTTACCTACAGCTTCAATGCAACCTTATTTTTAATTTCTCCAAAGATGACTACAGATTTGAAAAACTCAAAAATGTCCTTGTTAAGGTACTTCAACTTGTTAAATTTATAAACGCTACTTTAAGACTCCCGTTCTACAGAGAGAACTTTCGCACTATATGTGATACGAAGTTAGTGCAAGAATTTTCACTGGCAATTATTTAATGTACTTTGCTTTTTAATTAACTGTAATGCTCACTGTCTTTTGATCTGCATGGGATACAATATTGATAAATCTATGTAGGTCGCTTTGAAAGTATTGCCTCCTATTTATTTCAATGGAAACCAAAGAAGATCCAAAGACCACAATAACAGTATTTGATAGAGCAAATTTTCAGCTACAAAACTCTATTTTTCAACACAATTACCACCATTAGCTGATATGAGTGGATAAGCTGATAGAGATATTCTTCATTTTGTCATATGACAGTTGTGTGTGGCCATCTAGAAAATGGCTTGTCTTTCACGTCACTGTCACTGCTGCTGGAATGCACCACCCACTGCCACCCTGTGCTCACATCCACTGTTCAGTCTCCATAAACATTCAGCAAGTGTCAGTGAGTGTCAATGGGTGCAATTTTCTTTTGCATGGAGGAATTCAGTGGCATACCTTTGCTTCATACACAATTCTGTCAGATGCTCATCTGTCAGACTGCCCCCTGCTGCCATCTGTCACACAGCAACAAAATGTAATAGAATATTGGTGGGAAGGTTCAACCTCTACTGCCATACCATCTGCCACTGACGTCGTGGGCCAACAGAAGAAAAAGGTAGGTATTACTTTTGAAGTAGCCCTCATACTTAACTACTAATGATTATATGTTCTCTCTCACTTTTATATGACACTTCTCTTTATTTTAAAAACTGTATTGCAGAAGTGGCAATTGTACACAACACTGTGTATATAATGCTGACAGCTGTACAAAAGATAAATTGTTTGTTTAAAGTTAGTAATGATAGGAGAGAGAACCATGAAAGCTTTATCATAAATTTGTTCTGGGTCTATTCACATACTTCCTAAAGGTATCCTTTGCAATTTTTATCCACAATGAAGAGTCTTCACAGGGATTTCCAGTACACTTAAATTTACATGCAATGTATACTGTTGCAATAAAAAAGGGTACTGTTATTATCACTTGTTAGTTCAGTATTGTACTTAACTCCGCTTACTCCCAGCCATGCTACAGGAGAGCAGATTATATGACTGCATGTGTTAGTTGCACACAGCTGAAAGCACTGGGAGCTCTGACCAAGTTCAGAGTTAACTTCAGCAGATGAGATTTAGTTCCACAGACTTCAAATGAAAGCACAAACACACACGCTTCATCAACTTAAGCCCAGCTATTTGGGATCTCACACATATGAAGTCAGTATTAAAAAGTTGTTTAAGTAGAACTTCATTGCAATTCACATACTGAAGAACACCACTAAAATGTGAAAGCTGATTTTAGAAAGTAATTACCCATAACAGATAATTTGTTTTGTTTCTTTTTTATGATGCTGATGTTGAGTATAAGCTGAAATAGCATTATTTGAATGTCAAAAAGTTTTCTATTAAAAACATGCAAAATGGTTTAATTATATATTTGTCTGATAATTTGCAGAAATTATTTTGCAGTTTACATACTGAAACACAGCACTAATTTAATCTGTTGCAAGACAATTTTTCTCAATGGCCAACATACTGCTGTTAACATTTACATCGCCTTTTTATGTATGTTGAAATCTATATGCTGCTATTTTACAGCAGTAGTTTATCATCAGTATACATCATTAAAATTAATTCACACACTAGTATTAGAAGTCCTAATTTTCTACTACCCTACAAGTTGCTGACAACTTTCTGAGTTTAAACATATGCTACAAAACATCTGTGAAGTTATATAATTTATCATATTTCATAAACAAAAGCCATCTCTCCGGGACTGCCCTCATCTTTAAATGTCTGAAATGCAAATTTCTACACACAGGAAGATTTCAAGGATGCCCAACATGTGCTCATTATCACGCTCAAACTCAGTGCCACCACCAAAACAAACTACAAATTCCCTTCATGTATTCAGTATCTTTTCTACTGGAACATCTTAAATATGACTGCAAAAAACATTCAGAAAGACCACTTAGCAGTCCAGCAGTCCTGACCAGAACAACATCTTTTGTCATATCACAACTTTATCACATTTTATCCTATCACTCTTAAGAGGCAGCTTACAAAATATGAAGATGAACTGGGAGTAGCTGAAGTTAGATGAACACCAACATCCACAGAATGTTTAAACCCACTTTAAGCACTTTGCTAAATACTTCAACCTTGCTCTTAAAACTAAGTTTCTAACTACTTGATTTCTCCTTTCTAACTGCCTTCATTTCTTCAGTGATACTGCCCCACAGACAATAACTGGATCAAAAATTTTCTCATCATGTTAACTGGAACTATACTTAATTTAAAACTCTTTGATCTTATAATGTAGCACTTATGCAACAAAAATTATACAGAATATCTAATTCTTTACATAGATAAATTATTTTCTAATCATAAGTCATACTTAGTATGTTTGAGCTAAGTTAGGTTTCCAAACCGAAGTTCTTTTATTAAGTATCTTTACAAACTACAATTACTTGAAAACTCTGAAAAGAAATGGACCTGACTGTGGGATCTTGGATAAGCTATTTTTACAATACGTTGACATCTTGAGGTCAGTAAGTCTTTGTGAGTAGGCTGCAATATCCCCAACTGACAGCATGACTGCACTCTCTTTTCCTCTTCTTTTACTTTTCCACGTGAAAAGAAAAATGAATGAGTGAGCACACTGCTTTATTACAATTAACAATGCGTTCTTGTAAGCAAGTCTTTCATATCTACTTGACTGAAGAATGAATGATTTGAAAGTATCATCCAGGAAAACCTAAGCTGAATAAACATTTCAGAGAGCTGGTTACATGTTTTAGCAGTGATGCTACATCCTTTAAGTCCTGTTCAAAGACAGAATAGAAATTAGAGACTTTCCCAACAAAAGTCTATAAAAATTATTTACCCCTGCTTTGCAAGAAGCAAAGAAGGTGAATTATAAGTTTTTTTCTAAACTTTGCAACAGTCTCTTTAAGGAAGGGGGGGATGGGGGGGGTTGCCTTGGAGAAATCAACAGCTCTGTTAGAGAATCAAAAATATCAAGATTGTGAGAACTTCTGTTTGGCATTATTCCCAGAGCAGAAAGCCACACACAAATAAATTCCTTACCATAAGCTTTATCCCAACCAAGGGGATTCTTTTCTCTCTAGGATCTTTCCCTCAAATCTGACTTTGGAAAAATTCAAGTGACTTCTTACTTTCATAAATGTTTTAAATTACATCATCAGCTTGAAACAAACAAAAGATTTCGGTTAAATTTATTTACCTTTTATCTGTCACTATTATCAGCAAATTAGAACATTCAAACTGAAAGTAAGTGATTAAAAAGAAAGACAAATCCTTCACTTTTTTTCCCCTCTGATACAGATTTCAGTATTATAAAAGTTGAAGTTTTGTTTCTGCTGTTGTTAAGATAAAACACAGGAGAAAGGGAAGAGTTCAACCAAAGTGGTAGAACAAAAGGAAGGTGAAAACACCTAGCAATCCAAACAAATTTCAGATGCGGAAGCAGAGTAGATCTTGAATATGCTTCTGACTCAATTTTTCACAGCATATCCTTTGTAACTATTTCTGCTCAGCAACATGCGTGCAGAAAACAAACGTTATTACCAGAAAATGCTGTCACAAAAAGTCTAACAACTGCTGCATCTACCTCTCTTCATCTTATAACAAATACATAAATGAACAGGAACTCCTTCAGAAAAATATATTACAAGAATACAATAATGACTTAACTGTACAGTGACATTTTCATGACATTTTAGACTTGGATATAAGGCTAGATATGGATACCATTAAAATAAACCCAAACATCTAGATTCACGACTGTCATGGATATTTGTTTCACCTATTTCCAATATGCAATTTTTTATATCAATAGAAGGAGAACAAGATATTAGTGTTCCTTCAGAATACTACTGCAAATCCATTTGCCTTTACTTCAGTCGTATCTAAGGACACAATTTCTTATACAACCATACTAAACATAACAATCTTGTTGTCACTTCCTAAGTCCTTTAAAGCTCATCCCACATGTTTCTCAATCTCACAATATTAGAAGTTGATTCTACACTCAAGTAGGTACACAATACAAACCTCTATCAAATACCAGTTTTGAAAAAAAGCTTTACCAAACTTATTCTCATCTTCACCCTATGCACAAGAGCAACCACCTAGAAACATTTATACAACCTTCTTCTCTTTCTCTTAAGTATCTACAAAAACCTTGATATAATGTTTACAAATACAACCCACTATGTGACAAGTTTATCGTGATGACCAGTACATTCTCATCATTCTGATAGACTGCTTGAAGTATGAATTTCTTTTCTTGTCTCACTTTGAATATTAGATTCAAGACACATCTTTTTTTCCCATTAAAAGGGTATGACATATTTTTCCCAACCTGCCTCCATTCTGTCTTGGAATTCACAATGCACTGCCCCATCTTGTGTAAAACCAACTGTTCGCGGCTATGCAATAACCTGAATGACACAATCAACACAGGAAAAAATTGCTTTTTTGATATTTTCCTTGTTTCACCAAACATGCAAAACATACCACAGAACTACTGTTAACTAATTGATAAGGAATTTCAATTTTATCTTCACATGATGAAGATTGCCATTAGTATTCTTAGCCATCAATAATATGTAACATACTGCTAAAAAAAAAACCCACAACATTACAAGTTTTGAAAATAAATGAAGGCAAAATTAATAAGCAAGACTTTTTGAATTAAACACATTACCTTCTTCAAGGATGGGTCTCAGCACAACAAATGGGATTTCCTGTAGTGGCTCCATATGCTTGTGGCCAGCACTCATAATCTTTATCTGGGGTAAGCAGACAACAAGTGTGCCAGGCATACTGGCCTGCCCATGGTACCAGCTTCGGACAGTCCCAGGAATGTCACCTGATACAATGGTACTTGGAGAAGGCAGGCTATCATTTGGAAGGAACACACAACATGATTGCACCTCAAGCTGAAAAAGAGAAGTCAAGAAAGATTTCTCAGAAACAGATTATCATTCATTTTTGTACAAAATCTCAATCTACTCATCTATCACAGATGACTTTAAATGCCCATTATCCTTAATAGAATTAAGAGGAAAGATGATACAGAAGGTTAGAAAATACTACGTACTTGTAATAATGTTAAAATTAACAATTACTCATAGGTTCATGTTAGTGGGAAAAAACAGTCAGCCTGGTCTGTAAATTTCATCGAAAGTGTGTTGTCATGCAAATCTAACATGTACCTATCTATCTTTTTATGGGAGGCATGATTGAACTAGAAAGTCCTCCTCTTCTGACACTACATCATCTTTTGTTAGCAGCAGTGGATAATCCTATCTCCAATTTGCAGTCAACAGTAGAGAGTATGTACAAAAAGTTCAATAAAGCAAAGTAGAAAAAATATTAACGCTAGTGTAAAACTGAATTTAAAATAAAGAAACAGATGTACAAAGAATAAGATAAATTAATAAAGTTCAGCTTATCAGTGCAATCAGAAGTAGCAAACTTGATTTCATATGAACTTACTATTCTCTATTTTCAAACAATGCTGTTACTCTGAAAAATTTCTGACTATTCTCCACCATCTCCTTATATACCTAGCAAATCTATGTGAGTACAAATGTAGAACTGAGCCCAGCACGATTTGTTCATTCAGAGGAAGTATAAGCTGCAGAATGTTACAGTCTTCCTTGGCTCTTACAAGCAATATTCTGCACCTGGATATCAAATAGCCCTAACAGCCTGCACACTTGAATGCTTTGTTAAGAAAGCACAAACTAGGATTCAGTTCACTTCTTCACAATAGTCTGGAAAACCCTAGTGTACAAAATATTGGATACATGATGTTATTTGTTACTGTGCTAAAAGAACACTTGTTTGCTGTAAACTTATATTACAGTTTTCCAATTTGGTATCACAGCTTAAAATTGATAACCAAGGTTTGTCCCCCATACCCCCCTTCCCTTTAGGCTATTAATCCTTTAAGACTGCAATAGTGATTTGTAATAGAACTGGAATTTCTCAGCACTGTAAGTACTTCGCCAGCCTATTGAGAATACAGATATTCATCTTTATTTCAGCATATTTGTGCCCTTTTGCTTAGACGAACTGACAAGAATTCACTGCAGAAAAATATAAGTAGATTTTTGCAAAAATAAATATATTGTTCCATGAAGGCTGTGTTTGTTTCTTGTTTTAGAACTGTTTGAGTTGTAAAATGAAGTTAATTACATCTTTGATAAGTAGTTTATTGATCCAAGGTTGCAGAGCATACTTTATTTATACCGGATGAAAAGCAACAGTGTATTGTTACAGATGTAATAGATTTGGATTTTCTTTTTTTTTTAACCGGTAAATTAGTCGTGTCAATTTGCAAAGATTTTTAGTGACACATTAGATCACTTTCTGGTCCATTAGTAATTAGTTGCAGGTCAAACCATTGTGGTATAATGATAAATAGATGACTAAATAAGTTATGATCAGTATAATTTTGTTTTATCAGTGCACTTACTGAGCAAACAGTTTATAATAGATCACCTATATATATATATTTTTTTTTCATGATGACTAACATCAAATGCTGCCTGCATAAACAGACTATGTGGTTATAATAATTCAAAAATTCCACCAGCTTGGAGAGAAGCAATACTTTGTCACACTAGGAACAGCAGGATCCACTGGAGATGTTTTACAAAGTACCCTTGAGAAAAGACCTTACTACTCAGGTTTTACACTTATCTACTGGTCAGTACAGCTTTGTATTGTTGACAAGTTCTTCAGATCATTTTTGTTTCACTGTACTTTACTACATCAAGAATACTGAAGTGAAAGCGAATGGTTCCACTCCTTTCAGATGCTTGAGAGAAATTAGCACATACAGAGATGGATATTTTAGTATTCATTTTCAAATGACTGCATGGGAGTTGTAAACCCTATCAAAACTCACGTACCACGATCGCATCAAGCCCCAATCTGCAATGTACAGACTTACAGATACTGTTTGCATACTTCTGTTTCATTTGAAGTTTTATATAAATAAATGTAATTCGCAAAACATTATTGCAGCATTTCAGAAGCCAGCACAATGAATATACATTAAAATTCCATGTTTTAGGGCAAGTTATGCAATTATTGTAATTATATAAAAAATTATCAACTTGAATGCTCACTAAGTGCAAATTTGAGCATTTGAATAGCACCTGCTGAACTTCTCAAAGGCAGATTCTGCTTACAGGTTCTTATCAACTTTTTCAATTTTGTCTGACAGTCTTAGCATTTGATTAATATCAAGTTCCAATGAAGGAATGGAAGAGCTCACCTGAAAGGATAGAATTAAGCATTGGACAAAAAGAGAGAGTGTGTACTACAGCTTGCTTCACCAATCAGAAAGTGCTTTAAAATATATGTTGTTCAAATATCTTAAAATTAAACTACATCAATAGCATATATTAAAGCTATCATATAAATCTTTTTACACTTTTTAAATAACCGTTAAACTGTGTGTCTAAAATGGTGAATTTAATGTAAAATGTGACTGATTTATGTAGCTGAATATAAATCTGCAACAGTAAATCTTGCATTAATGTAAGGATCTGACAATCCAAGGGAAAGAAAATGAAGTAATCTGCCAGTAAGAAGTCCTGAAGCTGGGGGTCAGATCCTGTTCATGGAAACCATCTGGTTGGGACCCTCCAAGCCACACCAAACACAAATGATCTTTTAAAAAAATATCCTATTCATTAATGCTTCGCAGCTGTGCTGAGTGTTACTTCATTTTTCCATGGCAACATCCTTTCTGTTTCAGGGATCTTATTTCAGTTTTGGTAGCAACGTGTTCTTTTGCCAAAACTGAACACATTCATGTGTTAAAGAGAAGGAATTATTACAAATTCTTGAAACAGTATCACCCTCTATTTTCATTTCTATTATGTCAAGGCCTACACATGCTAAGTAACGTATGCTAATGATAAACCTATGAAGCAAGCAGTATTTTCTCTTCTACTTTCAAAAACGTAACCAAAGCATATTGCTCTAAGTTTTTACTAATATATAAACCTAAAAAAGCATAATGACTTTAAGATCTCATTTATATAAAAAGGAAAGTATTTAGTTACTGGAATAAATTGAGTATTTTAGTTCATATTTTAAAAGAAGAAAAATTTGCTCTATAGAGAGAACTATAAAATACATACCCTGCAAAAGAATTAGGTTTTCATAACTGAGGAGAAGTAAATGAAAGAGAGTGAACCAAACAAGTGACAGTCCAGAGTTATACGCAAGCACAACAAAGAGTCCATGCAGCCCTTCAGGATAGCAATACAATGAGATTCATTTCCCTAACCCACATTTTATAGCAATTTAAACCAATTAGAAGTGTTGAAGATGACCTATTAGGTGATGCTCATAAAGCTGTCCCCTGGAAAACGGCCCTTCTCCACTCTAATCATCATTCCTCATATTCTCTCATCAGAAAGGCCGATGTCTTTTTCAGGGAGCTTCAGATACGGTATAGAATCTCATAATTACTCCCTAAACTGTGAAGATCTACTGTAACACATCCCATGTAGGTGTTATGCTCATTCCCTGACATCCATATTTGTCCTACCAAATGTGACCATTTGCAGCTGAATCAGATAGCACTGTCTGCTAGAATTTAAAAACAACAGAAATTCGTGTTTTCAAGTTAGACAAAAAATAAAAGAGATGCAAAAGTAAAGTTGAACAAAAGTTGAACACATGAGTATGAGATGAGTATGAGAACTGAATGAGTAGGCTACCCAAACATAAAAATGAGTATAATAAGGATCAGCTGCGTTTTTCTTGGACCTCTTGAAACACTGTCTTAGTATTATGCAGTATTCCTACTTTTTCCTTAAGCAAGGTACACTTAAATAATCCTTTATTTAGTAAAGGAGAATTTTATTTTTTGACGATTTTTGATAAGTAACCATCTTAAGAAATCATCTAATCTCCTAATTTCTGAATATAAATAAAAGTGTTCATAGCTGCAACTGTTGTAAGCTGCAAAGTCTCTACTGGACTCAAGAATAAAAAGAATGATGTTCAAAGAGCTCTACTAAATCTCATCCTTACAGTTCTTACAGTCAGTGTTTCACTTTGACTGAAATTTGTGTATGTTATATGCCTCAAAGAAAATATTATTTTCAATAATTTCAGGAAACGGACTCATTTCAAATAATTTCAAGGATATTTAAAGGCATGTGGAATAGCTGGCTATGTTTTATATGCAATAATTACACTCTTACTTAGTTGGCATTCATTACAAGATCAGTCATTAATTCATTTGCTTTTAATACAGACCCTTCATTTTTCTCACTGGAATCCAGTATTAGCAACCAATTAAAAATAATTATGTTTATATGGCTTCACAAGTCTAGCTAGTAACTATTAGATTGAAGAACACGTGAAAAGTGAGTATTAACCTCCTACACAGTGTAACTGCCAAGAAGACTTCAAGGCCGCATGTAAAATCCTACAACAACAAAGTAACAAAAGCAACTTTCTACAGTTAAATACGAAAGTCTTTTCACTCAAATACTAATAGCTTACCACAACTCCAATGCACAAAATCGTCATGCAATATTCTATCATTAGCAAGCCAGAGTTAGGGCTAAGCGAGTACCAGCTTAGGATCCAAAATAAACTTTCCAGTTATTTTGGTTCCAAGCACTTGTTCAAACTTCCACTAAAAGAATAATCCTTTGATGATTTTAAGTTATGAAGTTCTGCTTTATCTGACGACAACTGCAGACTTTTCTGTTCTACAATCACGTTAATAGAGGAACATGGAAATTGCTTCAGAATAAAGTGCTCAGTATTTAAACAGAAAAAAATATTACAGAAAATTGGATTTTTCCTATCCAAGAAAATCTAAACACATAGTGTATTTTATTAAAGGCATAATCATATTATGCTCTAACTGAAAAACAGTCAACTCTCATCTTGTGATCATATACGCATTGCTTTTCACAGATTCAGCTTTCCCACTTCGGTTAATATTGAAAGAAAAACTGAATATGTATGTATGCCTTGAAAAAATGTATTTAAATAAAACAGATAACAGGAACTGCTAAGCAACAATAAGGACAGCAAGCACATCTACCAATCACTGCTATTTCACTAACAAGGACTATCACATATCTGTTTGGAAACACATTCTTGGATGTTGTCTGTGCTATTCCTTGGAGTTTACTGCAACTCCTAATAGTAACACGTACTGTCCTCTGGCATACACTTTATCAAGTATGAGTGAAGCATTAGGACGCATCATATAAGTGTGTAAACTGCTGTATGGTTTCACAGGGTAAGTGAACTTCATCACTGATAAAAACTAAAAATATAATTTCATAGTCATAATGATGAAAATTGAAAGCATCTGAATATCATACCAAAAAACCTCACACCAAAATAAAACCCACCTGTAAAAACTATATAAATCTAAAAGCTAAGACACAAAAAAGTAGTACCCAATAGGAAAAAAAATACAATTTATACCATCAACTCATTTATGTGTTACGTTACGTAAAGATATATTTACAAATACTCTTTGAAAAAACATGTGCCTACCACAGCTATCAATTTTCAACCCCACAGAACAACTCTAATTTGAACACAAGTCTTTTCTTTTCTAGGTTACTTGCAAACTTATTAACTGTTAAGTAACATATTCATTCTACAATCCAAATTCACTTTGCTGGTAGTTCATGCAATTCATTGCCATGAAAAAGGGGAGCAGAAGAAACAGATATCTTTGCCTTGATTCATCTTTTGCCATTTAGAAAGGATTCAGCTCTTAATCGTCATCCTAATTTATTTATTTACAACTTACACTGTAGGTATCACTTATAGAATGGTTTTCATTGTGTTAGATACCACACAGACATACAACAAAACACAGTTTCCTTCAAACAAAAACGATCTCCCTTGACTCCCCTTATACAGTCATTCTCATCTGCAGCATGACAACATTAAGAAAGAATGGAAAACAAGCAAAATACTCATGAAACAATGATGAAATAGCTAACTGAAAGCTAAATTGAGTTGTCTCCATAAGTGCCTCCTCAACTTTACTATGCAGTTAAGTCACAAATACTAAGTTTTTGCTGGGGAAATAATAAATATTCTATCTTTCTAATATTTTGATTCAAGATTATTTCCTGCAACAAAATGCAGAAGACAAGATTCCGGGAGCAGGAGGCTTTACATAACTATTTTTCTTGGTAAGGAAGAGGAAAAAAAACATTCATTTCTGCCAATAAATTTCATTTTATTTTACTTTAATGTGGAAATAGTTCTTCTACATGCTGGCTTTCTAAGGGATGATCCATTATAGGTGGACCATAAAATATTATTCTCATTGAACATGATGTTCAAAAGGCACTGTTCATAATAATTATATAACAGTGCAATTTCCAAGCATGCACTTGATGTATATGTGGAAGAACAGAGTCCTAATGCTAGCACTTCTAAATCATCTAGCATTAGATAAGTAATCAAAACACTGGACTTCTAACATTGCCTTTTTTTTATATAGTATGCATATACTTGGATTCATGAAATTTCTGCTTTTACTGATCATGGATCACTATCTGAAGTAGTGTAAGATGAAAGAATTTAATCTAACTGATCATTGATAATCCTCAATAAAAGGGTACATACATAAGCATCTGACCCATCACTGCATAACATTGCATGGTATCATACAACCACTCAAAACTTATGCATCATACACCTTTTGCTCAAACATGTTTAGTAAGGTTGGCATTCTGCAAATCTAAACATGGAGAAAAAGGTAGCTAACTACCTTTGTAATACAGGAGTGTGCCAAGCATTTTTCCCCTGACATAACTCAAATATAGAAAAGTATTTTGAAAACTAACAATTGAAAATGAAAGAATTCTTAGCTTAATTTACCAAAACTCTCTATTTTTCAGCCTCTAGAATTTTGAAACTACTGAAATAAAACAATAAAACCTTAGAGCTTCTTTAAACACCCTTCATAAAAAGCACTAGGATACATAAAAAATATCATAAAGTTTGGAAAGACATAGTTTTCCTCACTTCCTTTTCATCTTACCTGAAGCGTAAGGCGCTTAACTGCATTCCATACTGTTCCAATAAATTCTTTCATTCTTTCTTCAGGACTTCTGCAGCCTTCAGATGAGTTCAGCATGGTTTTCACAGGAAGCGATAAAGGGCGAGATTCTAATGCAAACAACAAAATTCAGCTATAGCAGTAATATATAACGCAACACAGTGATAGCACAGCAAAAGCTTAATGATTTTAAATTCTAGAAGAGACCTTCTCTTACTACATAGCTCGCTATCTCACCACCTATGTGACAACAGTGTGTAGCACAAGTTTCTATTACTAGTTTCAAACTTGGCAATACAACTGCATCAGTTAAGCCTGTTGAGAAATGCAACGTATCAGAAGCACTTGGAGAAATTCTTAATTTTTAACATGAATTGTTAAGTAAATATTATGAAGAAAGCATGACAAATTAAGTCAGTTTTCAAAGTGTGATAACCTATTTGGTGATGAAATAGCAGAAGATGTTTTCACATACGTTGCTGCCAGGGTAATCTGAAAAAGGTTTTAGTTGTAAGAAATGAAGTTCACATTAATTTACAGTCATTGAATTGTTTTCTTAAAAAAATAAAATCACTTAGCATTAGCTACAAGTACGCATTAAAAAAACAAGTCTGAAAATGAAACAATTTTTTCAAATTCAAAAGGTATAAAAGTAACTGAAATATTTCAGCTAAATTCAATGGTTTCTAGTAAAAAGATGAGCTTCTTTAAGTCATTAGGTATTTAGCAATATGAATATGAAAAGATTTCAGATAACACTAGCATTAAATTGAATACAAGTAAAATAGCAAAACATAAAAGGAGTGGATCAAGTAGTAATTTGAAAACTATTTAAAAATGTATGTGGAACACATTTTCTCCTGTGATCTCTTACAGGGTATGTGCTCCTTTGTATGTTTTGGGATATGCACCAAATTATCATCAGCCTCCTTAATATTTCCAGTATTGGTGTACATCTTGTTGAGCTGACAAAACTGCAGGAATGAATTATGAATTCTTAATGACTTCATTTTAAACTAAATTAAAACTCCACAAGTGTGACTATTTAAGTTTCCACATTATGCAGCCAGGAGAAATCCACAGCATACCAACTACAGAAAAATTGTTAAAATTGAATTATCCTACCAATGCAACTCAGGTGAGCAAAATTGTCTGTCCCTTTATATATGTCACTGGTCTTCATTCGATTTTGAACATGCAAGTACACATCCAAAGAATTAAAAATTAAATATCTGATAGGGGAACTTCTGCTACCAGCATGCAATGTTCATGCCACTTGAGGAAGAATTTTGATATTTTTTCAATCAAGGTTAAAAAAGACCAGAGTTGTTTAATATTCTAGACACAATCCTTCAACAATTAATATTTGAATAATCTGAAAGAGAAATGTTACTTTAAATGGAAGAGGAATGAAAAGGTTCTGACAGAGTAAAAAGAGTGAAAGAGAATTTTCAATCTCAGATGTTTCTGGCTCCAATTATCGATCTGTTACAATTATAGTCAGTTAAAACTGGATCATTAGAAAGCATGACATTTCAGGATTGTTTGTTGTCTGTTGTGCTGGAAGGACAAAAAGGAAATTTTTCATGGAAAAGTACCATGGAGTAACTATTTCATAATGTTTTTTTTTGTTTTATTTTGTTTTTTGTTTGTTTTTTACTTTTATGCTATGTTGTGAGCATTCAATCCATATTACAAATGTGTGGTGTTAAAATTAAGACATTTAGAGAGGCTGCCTTTTTAAATTCTTACTAGACCTGAGTTCACAACACATTCTTTGTGCAGACAGGCCCTATGCTACACATAATAGCAGGTAAGAATCAGGAACAGATTGAGTAAGAAGAAAGGTTAAAACAAGAGTGGAACACAGAACTCAGGACAAGGGTGGTTAATGGGGAAAACATTAAGTAAAGTCACTCTGAGTCTTTCAAAATATCAGAGGGAGGAATGACTCAGGTTAGGATGAGAAGATAAATTCTACATAAAACTGTGTTCTTCAGCACAGTCAGCAAGGAATACCAACCAATATCTCACGTCACTGGACAAGCACATTCCTCATGAATGGGATCTAAAACTAGGTTTTACTCAAGCCTGCCATGTTTTGCTGGCTCGGAAACACACTCCAGTAAATCATCTAGGGGAACCAACTTTTGAATGCCAGATACCTAACTGATACCTACGAGCTAAAACAAAAATTAAATAGCTGAAACATCGTTTGTTTCACTGTATGTATGCACAGCTTCAATCTCAAAGCTGTTTCTAATTCCAGGAGCACCCAAGACAGACAACAGCTTCACTCTAGTACCCCATGCTCAACAAAAGATTAAAAAAAATAAATAAAGCAAAGCCTCTGAAATGCAAACAACATAAAGACCCACTCAATCACAAATCCTGAAAAAATAGAGAAGTAGTAAGAGATGTTTCATAATAAGAGATGCTTCAAGGTGGAAAGAAACTAGTACAGAAATAAGTCCTATACCTCCTGAAAACAGAAAGAAGTGATCTGTTTTTTTGTTTCACTCTCCTATCTCTTTTCTGTTCTCTCTTTCCTTACTTTTTTTTGTTTTTATTTTTATTTTTTTTACCCTGCACTGGTAAAACCCACAGATTTGTTTGAAGGGATGCTTCAAACAAGGCAGAACAATGTCATAATTTCCCATCAGGCAAGGCTATCAGGAGATGACAGTTGCTAAGAGTCTGTAGTCTGGTATGGCTATCCAGTTTGTTTGGCTACTCCTCTATAGTAGATATGTAAACTGGATCAGCTCCATCTGTCTCAGTATGAAGGTTAATCTACTAAAATAATCATGCTACTCAGCTACTACTGAACAGAAAAATCCAGGAACATTTCCTGGCACTGTAATCAGCTCTGTGCTGAAGCCAGGAGCCAGTCAGCAATAGCTGGATAGAAAATAGGATTTGTCTGAAACTTTTACAAAATCGCTGAGAAAGGCAAAAGGCGAGGGGGGCTGCCTCGGGTTGTACAAAGCTGAATTTTAAAGAAAACCGATGTATAGGTTCCTACTTTCATCCTCAGGTCCCATATAATGCAAGTGCTATTTTAGTAAAAATGTACACCATGACTTTTTCAAAACACTCACTCAGAGGCTGCCATACTCCCCAAATTCAGTTGAGCTACCAGAAGCAGTAACTTCCGTAACTCATTTCACAACTTACTGTTAAGAGTTGCAGTCTTTCAAAATTAATTGTAAGTGTCCTCTCTTTGTAAGAGATGACACTAAACAAGCCTTAAAGGCATAAATTCTAGATACAGATATATATATATATATATTTTTTTTATAAAGACATAGGTCTCTTCATTTTTTCTGGCTTACCGGGAACTGCTTGCTTTAGACATTTGATCAACAAAACAGATGTTCTAAAAATAAAAATAACTGTTGGAAAATTAGTGCTATATTTAGTGACTTTGGAACGCAAAAGGGAAAATAAACCCTTTGAAGTGAGATGATCTGGGGGCAAGTGGACATTTCCTCTAATAAATAAAATCCAAGACCACAGATCAGAAGTTTTCCACTACTGGGTTGAGGACCACCAGTAATCTGTACTCACCAGTGGCCTCATGCTTTTGGCTCTGTCATCCTTACAGTTGGTAAGTGAACTAGAAATGGGTAAATTATAATGCTAATCTTATTCCTAATTTGCAGGTGGTACAGTTCTACTGTCTCATTCTTCTAACACAAGACTCCTCTCTCCTGGTTCACTGCCTCAGGCAGTTTACATGTATAGAGGGTAGAGCAGCTCCTTTCTGGGTGGGAAAAGCCATCTTGCTGCGGGCAAATCCATACTGTCAGTGATGTCCAAAAGCTCAGACAGCTCCTAATGAAAGACAAGGTTCATACATAGATACCCATCCCGCAGTCTTCAGCGGGAGTCTCTCCCAGTGCACAGCTCTACACAAAATGTACATCATATGACCCCAGCATGCTGGGCAAGCTTTGCTTCCCACCTCACATCATCTGTCATATACTTCTCACACATTAGAAATGAGCTAAGCTGAGAAAAATGTTACTGCAAGTTAATCATAGATACTAAGAGGCCATGGCAGCAGAACACATGAACAGTAAACGAAGTCAAGGGAAAACTCTTTCTGGAAAGATTTTGCTAATAAAATTACAAGTAGTCTCTGCAGTGTCAAAGTACTCATTGGGGTGTATTAATAAATATATGTATTTTCACGCATTAGATACAGCTTTTTATCAGAAATAAAAAAAAAAGAAAACAAAGTGTTTTCTACTAATCCAAACAATTGCGGAACTGATCAAGAAGTCTGAGGGATTAGAAATGAGATTAAAAAGCAGTGGAGGAGAAAATTCAAACTTCAAACAACTCTGAAAAAAAAAGATGAAAACCTAAATGGACTACAGATTTTTTTGTATTTTTTGTTTCAGAAGATTAACTAGTTTCTTCGTATGTTAAAGGAAAAAAATTGAACAACCACTACCTACTAAAAATTTCCTTGTTCTTGCCTGTAAACGAGCACTTTTCAGCTTCTATGTGTAATATGGCCAAAAGTAAAAATCACTGAAACGCTTATATAAAGGTTTGCTTGTCCTTTGGCTGGCATTTCAGTTTGCTTCCTACGTTTACATATTTTTGTATTTGCTGAATAATAAACATGCCTATATAGAGAGATATATGAAAGTATTACAAATGATTCACATTTTTATATATATTATGCCAAAGGGACAAATCTTGTTCTTGATACAATTCATTTTCATGGAGTAATTTTGTTCTATGATTTGATATTAAAAGTGTGTTTATATATATATGTATATACATACATTCATAAAAGAAACTGCAGAAACAGAGGAGTAACTTGCAGAAAAAAAGGTTTTCTAACTTTATGCACTAATATTTCCTATAATCCAATTTAAAAATGAAAAGTTCATCTAAGTAGCATGTTCACTAGGTGAGGCTGATAGACACATGGATCAGTATTTTCTGAACTACTAGTACCCATCAAAGCTTTTCAGAAGTATTCATACCTCAATTTTTGTGGTGGTGTGTCAAAAGCATTAAAATATTGAATCTTTGGACTTCTTCCATCAAATCCAATGATTGCTGCACAATTTTTGGCCAAAAAAATATCTATGCAGTACTGGGAAAATAAATAAAGAAGGACTGACACTTTGGTACAAATCGATAATGTTTTTTTTACAGGCAATACAGAGCTTGCTATGCTAGTCATTATCAAAACATATGTGAATTCATAACTGAAGTTCATGCCTGAATTAATTGTAATATTGTTTTCAATTCCAAATAACTTAGTGCATTTGGAAGTAAGAATGTCAACCTTCAAGTTTGCAAGAATGTTCCTAGTAAAAACAGTAGGAATTCTGCTTGATTGCCTAACTTACTTTTCAAAAATACACTGAATGCTCCTTAGTTTTTAAAATAATCTATTAAAATAAACCACATATTTTTCTCACAACTTTTAATTTTTCCATATAGAAAGCATATTTGATGTACTACATTGGATTTGCGTTCTTAATGTTCTTGAAGTCCACACATGAAAATCATGCCATCACATAACTAAAGTAAAACATTTTAGTAGCTAAGAAAACCTACAATAATTATTTTTCAGTATAGGTATGTGACTGTCTTGCCATTTAGAAGTTACTATATATTATCTGAGCCCAGAGACCTTATAATTAAATAATCCTTCCAAGAACTACAATCCAGTTCTAAAAATGCAACAGTCCTTGTACTTTCAGGCACCTTAGGTAAATGTGTGTCAGATTTAAATTCCTATATTTTACTTAGCCTACTTAGCATCTATTTAATTTCATTCATCTTCCCAAATAAATCATCAGTAATACATTCCAAGGTAGGCATGAATAAACGATAATCATTCAGTTCATTGAGCAGAAATAGCAATGTACTAATTCAAATGCTTCATATAATCCATTGATTTTTCAGCAGCTAGATTTCTCTGACATTTGCCAAAGTTTCTTTTGCATTCCAGCGGCTCAATTTAGCAGGAATCTAGTTCAGAATTCTAGCTGTGATACACTTACATATCACATCCATCTTGCAAAAAGTCCCAAATAACCTGCTTCAATGAGTTCCATTATGTGGCTCATGTTTGGATGGATCTCAGTGTGGGATGAGATGTGTCCCCAGGTTGAGCAGTGTCCCACAGGCAATCCTTGTACTTGTGGGGTGCCTGTGGCCCATTGGCTCAGTGGGACTGTACTGCACTTTCTTACCACTTCATGATGTAGCTTGGCTTGGATTTTGTGTTCTAAAAACTCTGCTATAACTGCCAGTCTTATACTGAAAGCTGTGCTTTTATACTGTATTTCTGTACCACTTTTTAAGAAGTACTGGTAATAAGTTTTCTTTTACATATGTATATTACATACATGTAATATATTCATACAAACATAAATTTATATACATTTATATGTTTTTAACATACATATGTATCAGTAACTGTACACAGTTTTGCTAAGTAAAGGCCATATTACGCCACACTGAAGTTTTCAGTTAGTCAATTTTCTGCTCACTGAAGATGAAACTTCCAGTAAAAACACTAGCACAGAAACAGTTGGTCTAAACATCATGCTATTCACAAATTCAAGAAATATCAAGCTTGTCTTATGCACTAACTCCTACATACCATACACCAGTACTAAGAAAAAGCTAGTGAATTATTTCTTCATTTTAATAATATAATACCTATCAAATATGACATGTGCTCACTGTGTCATAATTTATGAAGAAAGGAATATCTAAAATTAATACTCTAGGAACACTGCAGAAACAGTCTGGATGCCATCTCTCCTGGCTTAGCATAGCTTCACTGACACTGGACCACACCTTGGAGAAGCTCCCCAAAGAGGCTGGACTCCTCCTGGATCAGTTCTTAGCAATGAATTGTAGCTCATCACATACTGCAGATCCACTCACTATTAGGTAAGTGATACCTGTACCTAAGCTCTAAAAGAGTAGTTCAGAACTAATTTCTTTATCATGATATCCACTGCTGTAAAGCTAGCCTAAAATGAAAAACGAGAGACATAGCCATATTTAAAGCTTTCTCTTCTCTCCACTTTGATGGAGACTAAGTATTTCATAATGGTTCAGAAATATTTCATATGTATACTTTGAAGGAATTTTAAGAACTACTTGACAAAAGCTTTCAGAATTGTATTACTAACAATTCCTTTACACAACAACCAAGCAGCATTAAGTAAGCAGGATAAAGAAGGGAGAAACTGGCTATGAAGTCAGTCCTTAGTATGAAGTTTACACAGGACTGAGAATAAGAAGTCTGTTTTGGACTCAGCTTTAAGCTTTCTTGTTATGGCACCATCACTCATCTACTTGAAATACAAAAAACAGTAAACTAGGTTTAAGCATGAATGAAACTTCACAACTCTTTAATTATTTCTCAAAAACAATAGTTCTACAGAGCCAAATATCTGAATAACATCTGAATAACACAAGAGATTTTTCCAAAAAAATGAATTTGCGTTATTATATGATGTAACATTATATTTTTGAAGGTGAAAGTAATTATTACAATTGTAAAATATGATAAAGATGATATTTACAAGTTGTTCACGCAATGAATGACCTACCTCTTGAAAGCATGAAAACAGACACTTAGTTTTAATCCTTAATCAGCAGTGCACAGGACAGCTTTCAAATACTGCCATTCATACTCAGCAACCTGTATTACCTTCCTGCACAGGTATGCTACACACATATTACAAATGAATACACACATACTAAAGATTCCACCACTACTCAGTTGTAAGAGCTACACTTCCACTACAACACTGCAATTGACTTTCACTGCACTAACAGGGAAGCGCTGAATTGCTGACAATGGGAGAAGTGGGTAGATGAAGCAAATCAGGCAAATATATACTTTTTAATATTCTTTCTTTATTATCATACTTGTTCATGGCCACATCATATGAAATTTAAACCATATATTCTGTTATCTTACTCTGGTTTTGAGGCCTCTGTGGTTAAGGAGGTTTATAAATAACTTCCATTTGAGACTTAAGAACAGAAAACTTGGATTTTCACAGACATACCATATAAATAGCAGTTTTGCTCTTTTCCCATGCTTCACTTTTGGCAATGTCTCAGCAACCATTAGCTAATAAACTGAACTCAAGATCAATGTTTTAAATCATTTTACAGCTGTGATTACAAACTGCTTTCATTTAATACATTGGGTTGGTTTCTAGCCACTCTCAAGGGAGTCACTGCTAAGATTACGGTAGACTTGAAAAGTGTAACTTCCAAATCATCACCTGAATAGCATGATTTTAAGATATAACCTCTTTCAATTTGTAAAGACTATGCATATGTGCTTGCTATCCATGTAGCAGTTTCAGGTTTCTGATTACTTAAGGCATCCGTAGCTACAGCTTTGATGATTAAGAGAGATGGGGCTTCCAAGGATTCTTGCTCCTCTTACCTAAAAAGCTGTTACAACACAGGTAGTCCTAGACCTGTAATCAAGTGTGCTTTTTATTTCTATTTTCAAAATGGTAAGACAAAAAAAAGAAAACTCAAGAAAGAAAGTAGTTAAAATTAAAAGAAAGGAAATAAGTGAAAATAGAAGGGGTCAATAAAAGAGATTAATAAAAAATCATCAGAAAGGAGAAGAATTGCAGGTATTCTATTTTCAGTTTAGTAATCCATTCATTCACCACATTTCAGCACATCACACATCTGTAAAGAAACAAACTGTAAAGAAGCCATCCACTGAAATTTCTCTCAGAATGGTATCTTGACTTTTACACTCCCATTCATTCTACATTTTCTAACCATTTCAACTGGGAGCTTCATAATGAGAGAAACAACTTTGTGACACAAAAGTTTTTACTGTCTCCTCAATCTTCCAGTCCAAATACAAGTCTAACAAGGAGATGGAAAAGCTTCTAGTATCACCTGAAATTTCATGAAGGAATATAGAGAACAAGTCCACCTGGCAGTGCAGTATGACATGACAGAGCATCCCTTTAAATTTCTTAAAATTAAATTTCTTCAGAAGACAATCCTTTTGTTCTTTGACATTCATTTTATACTTGAACTCCCCTTTTTTGCACATAAATCTCAAGTACTTCAGGTGTTTCACACCTGGCATTTTATCTCCAGAGTGTAACAAACAGATACTGATTTCAAAACATTGGCTAGTCTTCAAACAAGCAACTGTGTTACGTATGGCATGTGTTAAAAACAAGCAAAATGTAATGTCCACCTTATTTTTAACTGGACACTATTTCCTGTTATCCAAGAAATGAGAAAAAGTCAATATTCTTCCAGGCTGATTCCTGTGGAGGTACAGTGTAGAAACAGCAGACAAGAAGAACTCAAATGAAAAGATACGGGTTGTTTGATTTGATCACCCCTAGTTTTTCTCAACCTCTTATAATAAGCTTCACTTTGTGACTCCTACTAGAGTCTAGGACACTTATTTTGATCAGTTAAAGAGCAAATCTCAATATAATTCGTGAAAGCACCCCTGTTATTATGTTATTAGAATGCCTACATAAAACACAAGTAAGTCCCCACTTCTCCAAGTTAAGGAACAATTCTAGTAACTGAACTTTTCAAAGCTTTGCCACAATTAGGTTTTGTTCATACAAACACGGATGCTGAATGCATTGTTCTTTCAAACAATATCAAACACTAAACAAAACAAATGAGATTTCCTCATCAGTTTCTTTCCTGGGTTATGCATGTCTCTGCAAAGGAAGGTTTTACAAAGGACATTTAAAATCCTCTCTCTTAATATCAAACCTAAAAATCCCACAAGTTTCTCTTGTGAGTTACAGCTTCATGCTGCATTGACAGGAAAGGTTTGGACACAACACAGATCACTTATGATATTGGTATAGCAGAACTATGGATGCCACAGATAGTAAAATAAATAATATACTTAATATAGTCATTTCATTACAAATAAAAACAAATGATATTCATTAAAGAACAGTAAAATAAAAAGAAGTTAAAAATAAAAAATATTTATAAATGAAATTAATTAAATTTCAAGAATTTTCTATTTCTATTACTCATGTAATATTCAGTAAACAGATTATCTGGTTTCAGTACTTTTTATGTCAAATTAAACTACTAACGGACAAGATCATAGTCTCATTTTCAGCAGACAACATCTTGAAGTACTTCATGACTATCTAGAAATAAACATCAATGCAAAGGAAAAGAAAATTTATACATTATATTTCAGAAGGATTACCAAAAGTCTCAGCTGGATAGTCACTTTTGTTGGATGATGTCCTATTTTACAACTTGCAGACAGTACTGTATGATTAAATAGCCTAGAAAATCCCAGAATGCCATATCATCTTGATTAGCAATAACAAAATGTAACTTTAGCACTCCCAATGTGCCAAGGAAAATTCCTGAATTGAATAATTTCTTGAACACTGGAAACAGAAGTGGCAACAAATGTATTTTCCGTGGGACAGTGATTTTGAAAACTGTGAATTTTACTGTGTTTATGCACAAATCTTAGTTCTGCTGTGACTTGCAGACATGCCAGGTTGGAAACAATGTGAACAGTTTGACTGAAAACAAAAATTAATGTAAACGCGTAACGTCTGACAAAATTATGGCCTAAAATAGTAAGTATAAAGCCATACAGTTCTCTTCCACTGAAAGTACACATCCTTTATCTTGTCTTAGTAAATACATTACGTAAAATTATTGGGACTCCAGAGATAGAATCTAAACTAAAAACGAGATATGAATTAAAAATGTATTTCAAAATCACAAGTTTGATTATTTTTTATTAAGGAAGTTGCTATTTTCTGGGACAAATTTTCTTTAAATCTTAAAGTTGTTCCATGGTACTCTACAGATACTGCTGAATTGTGCACGCGTGTTACTGAGTGAGTCTAAAAAGACTACTGGCTAGTTTCAATCAAGATGCGATCATACCTGTTATTGTTTTTGTTTTGACAGGACTGCTGGCATACTCAGAAGCTTGATTTGATTGCTGCCTTGCCAAAGGTGCACTTCCAACTGAAGCTTCATCCTCTTTTTTTCGAGTTACTGACACTCCAAGTGGAACAGCTCCTACAGACTGCTTGAAAAAGAAGTGCCTTGTGAACCACTCAAAACCGAAAAACATTAATCACAAATTATGACATTATCATGAGAAGTAAGTCTTTAAATGTGTATTTTGATATTTATAGAAGACAACATGAAATGGAGATTGGAGAACATATTTTAAGAAAACAAATATTTACAGCTTAACTGTAAATGTTACCGTCAGATTTTCACTTGCAACTCTTTTAGTGCTATTCTTCTGAAGACAAAGAAAAAACAATTTCCAACCTTAAATACCATGCTGAAGGATCAAAGAAAAATCATTATTTACATGTTTAGTAGAAACTGAAAAAATTTAGCCAGATTTGAAAAACCTAAAGGTTTTGCAAAGAAACGTATCAACCCTCATTAATTCTTTCTAATGAAATGACACACAATTTAGAAGAAAAAGAAACATGTAGCCTGACTAATAATTACCGATATTGAATTATGTTTTGTTTTTTAAGTGAATCACTAAAATTACAAACTGCTCAAAACATGATGAGCAAAATTGAAGGCATTAAAATCTAGGTTGAAAGACTACATTCTTACTTTAAAGATCAAAAGGCAACGAAGTATAATAACCCATACTAAGTAAAACTCATAGTTCTGGTACTGGAGGCCCATGAATCAATACAACCTACTGTGTTTGCTGTCAACTTTTTTCCTCGTGAGATTTTTTTTAATTGACATGAACAAGAGAAGCAAAAATCAGTTTAAAAAACTGGATTTCACATTTTGAACACAGAGAGCTGTTAGCATTTTGATGTACTAGCTGCTAGGTAAATTGTAAGCCCATCCAAGTAGAGAATAGCGGAGTGTTTCTACTGTTGATTTTGCAGAGTGTTATCATTTAAAGATGGCAGAAGTTTTTTTCCTAAAGATCAGACATTAAGATTACATGCATCTTAATCAATTTTTGTGTAATTTAATTTTGTTGGTATTGGAGTGAAAATGTAATCCATATAGCTGGGTAATGAGAAACCTCACACGTTGCATTAGGAATCTCTGTGGGAAACAAATTCGTGTGAGGCGGGCAATGTGCTTGTAAATTTTCTCCAATGGAAAACAGATCACTGATTCAAGCAGCGTGCAACATGTGCACACATACAAAACCCCAAAACAAACAGAAAAATCATTTAATTGAAGGAGAATGTCTTCCAAACGCCTTTACCATTTTCCACTATAAAAGTAAATTAAAATATGACAATCAACTATTTAATCCTATTCCAGCAAAAAAAGTCAACTTACATATACAATGGTATGCAAAGTTAATAAGAAAATACTAATGCCAATGACGAACAGAACTCTCATCTCTCCTCCTCTCTCTGAATGTATAGACATTTGTCACCAAAAGCATTAAAAAGCCATTCTAGAAGACAGTAACATGGCACTTTGGATTTTGTTGTTGTTATGGCTAGAGAACACCAATGAGCTTTGAAAAGACGAGTTTTACACCACAGAAATACTTCCCACATGTCTGCGTATATGCAGAGAGTGAAAGAGAGAGTCTCAAGTTTAATACACTTTGGACAGACATATTACATCACTTATTTTCAAAATTCAGCACTTTATCTGATACAGCCTTGCAAATGGTAAAGTTACATGCAGCTTTGCCAAGACAGTCACCATTGAGCCATGTTTTGCCATTTCTGGATATAACAGCTCAAGAATCTCGACTTGCCAAAGTGAAGCGAGAGTTCTGAAGAATAAATGCAGATAATAAAAGACAGTACAGAAGACAATAGGATGGAAAACATTGTCTGAAGAAGCAGTATCTGTTTCTAAGCAACTGAAGAAATGGATCACCAACACGCATAAGTTACACCACTAGTCATACAAGGAAAAACAGTAAGGCTATCACAGCCAGGAAAAGCTGGAAAAAATTAAGACCTAATATTATGTGTTTGAGTGCTGATCTGGACAATGAAACAGCTGTTTCATCTTTGCTCACTGAAATCAACTCTGATGTTGCTGTTATGTTGCCCTGTACAATCTTGTCAGATTTTTGGCAAAAGATTTCTGGTTAAAAGAATGAAGAAGATGAAAGATCAGCACTGAACTAGATGGAAAAAGATCATCAATATTTGAGTTTTAGCCCCAGACTGATGAGGAAACAGCAGATGACAAGAGTGCAGCAGCTGTATGAGAATTGCATTCAAGTATTTTCATAAGCATTTCATCACAACAATCCAAAAAGCTGTCAGTAAAGTAGCACAAATAAAGGTACATCTACTTAGGATATAAGCTTAGTGGTTACTAATTGGTAGTGTTATAAAGAAGATGAAGAACACAAAGTTATGAAACTACAGAAACATTTATTTGAAGATGTTTTACATTGAGGAATACTATACATAGGACATGACTCAAGACAATCAGAAAGATACTTTTTACTAGAAAATAATAATCAATTTCTGCGCAAGTTACTCCAACAAAGGAGTAACTGTCAGCTCTGCCATAACTAAACAATGGACAATTCTTCTAAATTCTGAAAATACTTTTAAAAATCACCCCAAATGATGCAAGTTTAAACTTCTGTTTAAGTAGAAACCTTTCTTCACATATTATGTAAGATGATTGTTTGCACTTAAAAAGTAAGCTCAGTTTCACGACCTGTAAAGGGCACTGATTTGGTGTTACTGTTTTAAAGAATTTTGTTTTCAGAGTTAAAATCAAAATCACATTCTATTCTGGAATGCTGACTCCAGATTTATCATTGTGATAATATTTTGTGATTATTATACAATGGATAGTAGATTTTACAATTTTACCAGTATAATTATGATGATTATCTGTCTAAGAGATGGTTCAAAAAACTACAGGAATTTTTTTCCACATTTAAATTTTATTAACACAAATAATCTAACAAATTACACACAATGGTATGAATGTGTATTCAAAATACGTCTTCTACATCCATACAGAAGGATCAGACACACATTATATTTTATATTTTACTTCATAATGTACAGTTAGTATGGCTGTACAATTGATAAAGATCTAAAATTAGTGAAAGGCTCAGAACAATTAAAGAGAGCAAACTAAAACATAATGTGCCAAAAATACCAAGCCTCAACTATTTCCTGATTTAGGTGGCGCCAACTAAAGCTAAAATATTCTGTAAAAAGGTCTACTGGAGATTTGCCCCAGGTAGAATTAATATTTATTTTATTTTTACTTGTTTTTTTTCTGTCATTAAATATTTTCTTTCTGAATTATAATTTCATGCATGTGAGTCTGAAGAGGATGAATGGGAGTCTGAAGAGGGAACATGGGAGTGTTTTCCGATGGAAACTCAACCGAGCAGATGAGTAACTTCCATTTGAGGGATGTCTATACAGACACACTCCTGGTAACAAATCAAATGCAAGAGACCATCAAAGACACGAACTAAAACATTCTAAGAAAGTCAAAAATGAAGCTCGAGTGTATGAAATATTGGATTCAGTGCAGAAGCCTGACCCTCCAGACACAATTTGCCACCTGTGAAACCAAACCCACAGCTATCACACTAGCAGAGGCCACACAGAGTGATGTGCATATGTGCAACAGCTTGCAAGCAGAAAGTAAAATCAGTTAAGTAATCTGTCTAAAGATGCCTTTTGCAATACTGCAAAACATTGTGTCCTAAATAGTCATGATCTGATCATTATAAAATGGCCTGGGTTGAAAAGGACCTCAAAGACTATCTAGTTTCAACACCCCTGCTGTGGGCAGGGTCACCAATCACTAGAGCAGGCTGCCCAGAGCCACATCCAGCCTTGCCCTGAATGACTCCAGGAATGGGGCATTCACAACCTCTCTGGGCAACCTGCTCCTGGGGCATCACAAGAGCTGAGTAGAGGGGGACAATCACCTCCCTCTCCCTGCTGCCCACCCCTTTTAATGCAGCCCAGGATATGGCCCTCCAGGTTGCAAGTGCGCACTGTTGACTCATGTCCAGCTTCTCATCCACTGCCAATTCCTTCTCTGCAGGGCTGCTCTCCAGGAGTTCCTCCCTGTCTGTATAAATACCTGGGATTGCCCCGGCCAAGCGCAGTAACTCACTGAACCTCATTATGGTCACATGGTTCCACTTCTCCAGCCTGCCCAGGTCCCTGTGGATGGCTTCCCTTCCCTCTACTGTATCGACTGCACTGGTCAGTTTGGTGTCATCTGCAAACTTCCTGAGGGGGCACTAGATTCCACTGTCTATGTCATTGATGAAGTTGCTGAAGAACGCCGGTCCCAAGACTGACCCTTAGGGGACACCACTCATGACCAGCCTCCACCCAGACTCAGAACCATTGATCACAACCGTTTGGCTGTGACCAGTCTACCAGTTCTTAATCCACAGAACAGTTCATCTTTCAAATCCATACCTTTTTAATTCAGAGAGAAGGATGTGGTGAGGGACCATCACAAAGGCTTTGCAGAAATCTGGGTAGATGAATGACAGTGAATGAATGACACTATATAACGGTGAGTATCAGTGCCCAAATTTAAGGTTTTTCCCCTGTTGTGGCACAATTGGCTGAGACAGATTAAATTAGTGGAATTACTTGTTCTATGTGAGTCTACTGACCATGTCAAGATGACAAAACTATTTCCTCTTAGGCAAACATCCCAGAGAGACCTCTGGTGTGTCAACTGCACCAATCAGCTTGGTGTCATCTGCAAACATGCTGAGGGTACACTCAATCCCACTGTCTATGCTACTGATAAAGATGCTGAAGAGTGCTGGGTGCCAAGATGGACCCCTGGGGAACACCACGTACGACCAGCCCCCACCGGGACACTGAGCTGTTGACAACAACTCTTGTGACTACAACCATCCAACCAATTATTTATCCACCCAACAGTCTAGTCATCAAATACATCTCTCTCCAATTTAGAGAAAATGATATGGCTCAAAACTACGTCAAAAGCCCTTTCTTGGACCACAGATGCCATCATTTCATAATAGAAAGCCAAGAGATTGATCAGGTATTATTTGCCCTTGGTCAATCTTCACTGGCTTTACTGCTAAAATGATTAATTTTAGTGAAATGATTAATGTAAGAGAAATACAGGCGAACAGTGGAGGCTTTACAGCAGTGTGCATTTGAGACAAATAAAATTACACTTACATTTTCACTGCAAAGAGTATCATATAACTGACTGTTTCATATGAACGTGTAACTAACATTTTCTTTGCCAAGGAAAACAAACTAGTTATCAGTACAAAGCTAAGTTAGAGATTTAGAATAGTGTAAACATATGATAGAAATGCCACTGTTTAACCAAAATAAAGAATGTCTAATTCCAAGAAAATCTTCAAATAAGAAGTCAGAATTAAATATTATGTTATTGGAAGGAAAGACTCTAAATACAGCTCTGTTTTGTTTTTGAATAGAGATGCAATGTTAACATGCATAAGCAACATATGTACAAGTTACTCTATATAATTGCATCTTTAGCGAAATCTGTAAAAATTAAACTTTCATAAATCATGAAAAATCATATCTATTCAACAGGGCTTTCAAATCAAAGAAACACAAAGGTTTTAGCTAAACATATTACTGAGTAAGAACTGCTAAAAAGCAGCAAGTAAGCATGTGGTGCACATAATACACAAACACATCTACTGCTCCTACATGTATAGTTCAACTCTACCAAAACAATCTATATAGACAAAAGTGTTTAGGAAAAAAAAAAAAAAAATTTGGCTGACACATACAAGAACATTTCAAAGAAAAATCACCTTCTGAAATCTCTGTGCCAGTTTAAACCCTGTTTAAAATATAGCATAGGTACATCAATCACCAAGCAGGGTACAGAAGATGGTTTTTGAATTTACTGCTCCAGCTTCAGGGATTATTACCAGTTACTGAAAAAAAAAAAA
>VXAB01011187.1:618088-711052 GCA_013399175.1 Odontophorus gujanensis
TGGGGCATCACAAGAGCTGAGTAGAGGGGGACAATCACCTCCCTCTCCCTGCTGGCCACCCCTTTTAATGCAGCCCAGGATATGGCCCTCCAGGCTGCAAGTGCGCACTGTTGACTCATGTCCAGCTTCTCATCCACTGCCAATTCCTTCTCTGCAGGGCTGCTCTCCAGGAGTTCCTCCCTGTCTGTATAAATACCTGGGATTGCCCCGGCCAAGCGCAGTAACTCACTGAACCTCATTATGGTCACATGGTTCCACTTCTCCAGCCTGCCCAGGTCCCTGTGGATGGCTTCCCTTCCCTCTACTGTATCGACTGCACTGGTCAGTTTGGTGTCATCTGCAAACTTCCTGAGGGTGCACTAGATTCCACTGTCTATGTCATTGATGAAGTTGCTGAAGAATGCCGGTCCCAAGACTGACCCTTAGGGGACACCACTCATGACCAGCCTCCACCCAGACTCAGAACCATTGATCACAACCGTTTGGCTGTGACCAGTCTACCAGTTCTTAATCCACAGAACAGTTCATCTTTCAAATCCATACCTTTTTAATTCAGAGAGAAGGATGTGGTGAGGGACCATCACAAAGGCTTTGCAGAAATCTGGGTAGATGAATGACAGTGAATGAATGACACTATATAACGGTGAGTATCAGTGCCCAAATTTAAGGTTTTTCCCCTGTTGTGGCACAATTGGCTGAGACAGATTAAATTAGTGGAATTACTTGTTCTATGTGAGTCTACTGACCATGTCAAGATGACAAAACTATTTCCTCTTAGGCAAACATCCCAGAGAGACCTCTGGTGTGTCAACTGCACCAATCAGCTTGGTGTCATCTGCAAACATGCTGAGGGTACACTCAATCCCACTGTCTATGCTACTGATAAAGATGCTGAAGAGTGCTGGGTGCCAAGATGGACCCCTGGGGAACACCACGTACGACCCGCCCCCACCGGGACACTGAGCTGTTGACAACAACTCTTGTGACTACAACCATCCAACCAGTTATTTATCCACCCAACAGTCTAGTCATCAAATACATCTCTCTCCAATTTAGAGAAAATGATATGGCTCAAAACTACGTCAAAAGCCCTTTCTTGGACCACAGATGCCATCATTTCATAATAGAAAGCCAAGAGATTGATCAGGTATTATTTGCCCTTGGTCAATCTTCACTGGCTTTACTGCTAAAATGATTAATTTTAGTGAAATGATTAATGTAAGAGAAATACAGGCGAACAGTGGAGGCTTTACAGCAGTGTGCATTTGAGACAAATAAAATTACACTTACATTTTCACTGCAAAGAGTATCATATAACTGACTGTTTCATATGAACGTGTAACTAACATTTTCTTTGCCAAGGAAAACAAACTAGTTATCAGTACAAAGCTAAGTTAGAGATTTAGAATAGTGTAAACATATGATAGAAATGCCACTGTTTAACCAAAATAAAGAATGTCTAATTCCAAGAAAATCTTCAAATAAGAAGTCAGAATTAAATATTATGTTATTGGAAGGAAAGACTCTAAATACAGCTCTGTTTTGTTTTTGAATAGAGATGCAATGTTAACATGCATAAGCAACATATGTACAAGTTACTCTATATAATTGCATCTTTAGCGAAATCTGTAAAAATTAAACTTTCATAAATCATGAAAAATCATATCTATTCAACAGGGCTTTCAAATCAAAGAAACACAAAGGTTTTAGCTAAACATATTACTGAGTAAGAACTGCTAAAAAGCAGCAAGTAAGCATGTGGTGCACATAATACACAAACACATCTACTGCTCCTACATGTATAGTTCAACTCTACCAAAACAATCTATATAGACAAAAGTGTTTAGGAAAAAAAAAAAAAAAATTTGGCTGACACATACAAGAACATTTCAAAGAAAAATCACCTTCTGAAATCTCTGTGCCAGTTTAAACCCTGTTTAAAATATAGCATAGGTACATCAATCACCAAGCAGGGTACAGAAGATGGTTTTTGAATTTACTGCTCCAGCTTCAGGGATTATTACCAGTTANAGAACAGTTCATCTTTCAAATCCATACCTTTTTAATTCAGAGAGAAGGATGTGGTGAGGGACCATCACAAAGGCTTTGCAGAAATCTGGGTAGATGAATGACAGTGAATGAATGACACTATATAACGGTGAGTATCAGTGCCCAAATTTAAGGTTTTTCCCCTGTTGTGGCACAATTGGCTGAGACAGATTAAATTAGTGGAATTACTTGTTCTATGTGAGTCTACTGACCATGTCAAGATGACAAAACTATTTCCTCTTAGGCAAACATCCCAGAGAGACCTCTGGTGTGTCAACTGCACCAATCAGCTTGGTGTCATCTGCAAACATGCTGAGGGTACACTCAATCCCACTGTCTATGCTACTGATAAAGATGCTGAAGAGTGCTGGGTGCCAAGATGGACCCCTGGGGAACACCACGTACGACCAGCCCCCACCGGGACACTGAGCTGTTGACAACAACTCTTGTGACTACAACCATCCAACCAATTATTTATCCACCCAACAGTCTAGTCATCAAATACATCTCTCTCCAATTTAGAGAAAATGATATGGCTCAAAACTACGTCAAAAGCCCTTTCTTGGACCACAGATGCCATCATTTCATAATAGAAAGCCAAGAGATTGATCAGGTATTATTTGCCCTTGGTCAATCTTCACTGGCTTTACTGCTAAAATGATTAATTTTAGTGAAATGATTAATGTAAGAGAAATACAGGCGAACAGTGGAGGCTTTACAGCAGTGTGCATTTGAGACAAATAAAATTACACTTACATTTTCACTGCAAAGAGTATCATATAACTGACTGTTTCATATGAACGTGTAACTAACATTTTCTTTGCCAAGGAAAACAAACTAGTTATCAGTACAAAGCTAAGTTAGAGATTTAGAATAGTGTAAACATATGATAGAAATGCCACTGTTTAACCAAAATAAAGAATGTCTAATTCCAAGAAAATCTTCAAATAAGAAGTCAGAATTAAATATTATGTTATTGGAAGGAAAGACTCTAAATACAGCTCTGTTTTGTTTTTGAATAGAGATGCAATGTTAACATGCATAAGCAACATATGTACAAGTTACTCTATATAATTGCATCTTTAGCGAAATCTGTAAAAATTAAACTTTCATAAATCATGAAAAATCATATCTATTCAACAGGGCTTTCAAATCAAAGAAACACAAAGGTTTTAGCTAAACATATTACCGAGTAAGAACTGCTAAAAAGCAGCAAGTAAGCACGTGGTGCACATAATACACAAACACATCTACTGCTCCTACATGTATAGTTCAACTCTACCAAAACAATCTATATAGACAAAAGTGTTTAGGAAAAAAAAAAAAAAAATTTGGGTGACACATAAAAAAATTTTTCAAAGAAAAATCACCTTCTGAAATCTCTGTGCCATTTTAAACCCTGTTTAAATTATAGCATAGGTACATAAANCAGCTTGGTGTCATCTGCAAACATGCTGAGGGTACACTCAATCCCACTGTCTATGCTACTGATAAAGATGCTGAAGAGTGCTGGGTGCCAAGATGGACCCCTGGGGAACACCACGTACGACCAGCCCCCACCGGGACACTGAGCTGTTGACAACAACTCTTGTGACTACAACCATCCAACCAATTATTTATCCACCCAACAGTCTAGTCATCAAATACATCTCTCTCCAATTTAGAGAAAATGATATGGCTCAAAACTACGTCAAAAGCCCTTTCTTGGACCACAGATGCCATCATTTCATAATAGAAAGCCAAGAGATTGATCAGGTATTATTTGCCCTTGGTCAATCTTCACTGGCTTTACTGCTAAAATGATTAATTTTAGTGAAATGATTAATGTAAGAGAAATACAGGCGAACAGTGGAGGCTTTACAGCAGTGTGCATTTGAGACAAATAAAATTACACTTACATTTTCACTGCAAAGAGTATCATATAACTGACTGTTTCATATGAACGTGTAACTAACATTTTCTTTGCCAAGGAAAACAAACTAGTTATCAGTACAAAGCTAAGTTAGAGATTTAGAATAGTGTAAACATATGATAGAAATGCCACTGTTTAACCAAAATAAAGAATGTCTAATTCCAAGAAAATCTTCAAATAAGAAGTCAGAATTAAATATTATGTTATTGGAAGGAAAGACTCTAAATACAGCTCTGTTTTGTTTTTGAATAGAGATGCAATGTTAACATGCAGTAAGCAACATATGTACAAGTTACTCTATATAATTGCATCTTTAGCGAAATCTGTAAAAATTAAACTTTCATAAATCATGAAAAATCATATCTATTCAACAGGGCTTTCAAATCAAAGAAACACAAAGGTTTTAGCTAAACATATTACCGAGTAAGAACTGCTAAAAAGCAGCAAGTAAGCATGTGGTGCACATAATACACAAACACATCTACTGCTCCTACATGTATAGTTCAACTCTACCAAAACAATCTATATAGACAAAAGTGTTTAGGAAAAAAAAAAAAATTTTGGCTGACACATACAAGAACATTTCAAAGAAAAATCACCTTCTGAAATCTCTGTGCCAGTTTAAACCCTGTTTAAAATATAGCATAGGTACATCAATCACCAAGCAGGGTACAGAAGATGGTTTTTGAATTTACTGCTCCAGCTTCAGGGATTATTACCAGTTACTGAAAAAAAAAAAAAAGGTGGCAAAAAAAACATATTTCAGAAAAGACTAACAAATTCAGGGAACCAGAAATGTGATTATTTTTAACACTCAAATAATGTAAAATATGTGTTTTTTATACAGAACATATGGATGGATTGCAATGCAATCTGGAATATACTAATTTTCCTTTGAGCAGTCATACAGACTGTATATAAACCAGAATAACTGCCTTTTTATCAGATTTCTTCTTAATGCATTACTTCTGAAAATGTGGATCTTAAGAGCACATTACAGAGTGTATTTCCAAAGCCAGTGGCTTTTCTGGTTAAAGCTGAAGTGAATCATGAAGTAAAAAGATCAGAGGTTTTGGCTTTTTTTGAAAATTTACCAATGTGTCTTTACCAATGTGTCCAACATAATATCCTTTAGAAGTATTGGTATCTTTAAATCTTTCTTAGTACTTCCATATCATACAAACTGTGAAGTACAATATAATACACCAGATTATCAGTATATAAAAGTTACCAGTGAATGAATATCAATGGAATGTTCTTTACTTGTTCTTCAGGTTTTTAACTTTAGGAGAGCAAAATCAAAAAGGTTATTTTTCAATTTATTGTTACAATATTAATTACTAAAAACTTTAAAACTTTGAAGTTGAGAATCAATCCATTAAGCATCAGAACAATTACATAGTGGACTGCTATCATGACAGTAAAACAAATTCACTCTTTCTAATATCAGAAATTTCTGTTTGCTGTGTTTTTGGTGTTTTTTTTAATTTTGTTCATTTTTCTCTCAGATTTTTCCAGCTGACAAGTCCAAAATTCAGAGTTTTGAAAATCAATTTTGAACAGTACTTTAGTACAGTTTCAGTACTTTGATCCATTAACTTTATTTCTTGTTCTGCACCAAGATTCAAGTTGTTATTTCAGTATTCCTGAGAAATAAATTAAAATAATGTAACTGAATCAATTCCAACAGCTGCTGCCACTTTCATTTACATCGTGTCTTGGGTGTCCTAGGGTTCTTGTAATTTAGCATTTTAGCCTGAAAAGCCTTCTGTTGTTGATTACCACTCACTGTACACTCAGCACAGTGCTCCAAGCAGGAAAGGTAATCTATCAATAGCGTATCTTTCTAGACAAAGCAGCATGAAATGCTTGTTACATTGAGTATCTGAAAGACCATCAGCTGATGATGAGGTGCAAAGACTTCTACTTATTTCATCCTGTCTCTGTTACCAATTTTTTGCTGGTTTTTTAATTTTTTTTTTTTACTTCTGATTGTACATTAATCAAGGTAAAACAATTTTGAAAAATGCATATAAATATTACACAATTGTACTAATATTAACTTCCTTTGTTCACTCGAGTTTGGAAAAGGAGTAGGAAGCTGAAAGTCCTATAGAAGGCAAAAATATTTCCTTGTCTATGGGTATATACACTGATAACATGTTAGGAAGCCTACAAGCAAAAAAGGCTGAAATATGGAAAGTATTATTCAACTCAGTCTTTACTAGCAAGAGCAACTCTCAGGAATCTCAGATCCCAGAGGGAAACACTGGTGAAAGATGATCAAGTCAGAGAATACTTAATCAAATTGGACATATGCAAGTCCATGGGCCCTAACAGGAAGCACCCAGGTACTGAGGGAATTGGCAGATGTCATTACAAGGCCATTCACAATGCTCTTTGAATAATTATGGTGACTGGGAGAGACACTCAAGGACTGGAAAAAAGCAAATATCACTCATATACTCAAGAAAGGCATTAAGAAAAGACCTAGGAATCTACCAGGCCAGCCAGGTTCAACTTGATCCCTTGGAAGGTGATGAAGAGGTAAGAAACAAGAAAGTTAGGAGAAGTAGTCAGCATTGATTCTGCAAAGGGAAATTATCTTTAACTAACTTGATAAGTTACAATGAAATGACTAGTCTGATGGACAAGGTGAGAGAAGTGAATATTGTCATTGTGGTACTCAGTAAAGCTTTTGTCAACATTTCCCATAAGATCCTCACAGAGAAGCTGATAAAGTATGGGCTGGATGAATAGACAGGGAGGTGGACTGAAAACTGAATTACCAGGACCAAAGGTAGGAGAGTGGTGGCCCACAATCTAGTTGGGAGGCCAGTAACTACTCAAGTAACTCCAGGGTCAATACTGCATCCAATTCCTTTCGATATCTTCATAAATGCTCTGGATGATGGGTCAGAGAATAACCACAGCAAACTTGGTAGAAGAGGGTGATTCACCCAAGGGTCAAACTGAGGTCCACAGAGGGACCTTGATAGGTTGGAGAAATGGGCTGACAGGAACCTTATTAAATTCAACAAGAAGAAGTGCAGAGTCCTGCACCTGGGGAGGAACAGCTACAGGCAACAGCACATGCTGGGAACAGCCAGCTGAAAGCAGCTCTGAGGAAAAGGACTTGGGGTCCTGGTGGATGCCAAGATTGACACTAGCCAGCATTGTGATCCTGCCACTAAGAAGCCTGATGGCATTCTTGGCTGCATTTGGCAAAGCATCATCAGCAGGTCAAGGGAGGAGATTCTTCCCCTCCAGTAAGCATTGGTGATGCTGCACCTGGAGTACTGGGTCCAGTTCTGGGCTTCCCAGTACAAGAGAAATCAGGACATACCAGACAGAGTCCAAAGGAGGGCCAAGGATCAAGAACCTGGAGCATCAGCCCTTTGAGGAAGGGCTGAGAGAGTTGGAAATGCTCAACCAGAAGACAAGGGGATTCAAGGGAAATCTTATAACTGTATATAAGTATCTGAAGAAAGATTTCAAGAGAATGGAACTGTGCTCTTTTCATTGGTGCACAACTTACTGTATTAAGGACTTCACAGACTTCACACGTGGGAATTTGCCTCAAGTTCAGTTAAAAGAGATGTTAATTCTATTCTTGATTAAAATAAGAGGCACTGGCTTTGCTGTATCACCTTCTAAGGAAAACATGCTGCATGTTATACTAGACAGTGTACAAATAGACAGTAGAACATATTTTTATAAACTGTTTAAGTAGATACACATTACTGACTTACAGAAAAAATTACAAAATCTAAGCTTGTGACAAACATTAGGCACATCAAAAGCAGGGAAAAACTCTTTTGTGTTGTACTTTTTACATGTAAACATTTTGTTTCTGCAAAAATGAATTTTATAAGAGGTATTACTATTTGAGAATAAAAATCCAGTTATGCCCCTCTGAATAGCATTATTTTGACCTACTTTCAATATTTGCAATAAGATGTGATAATGGACAAGTCTGTAATGTAGAAGGAAAGAACCTTAGTTTACACAAGGCTTTAACTTCAGTAAGGAAAGACACAGTATTGTTCTTATACTACTAGTCACCATGGGAGAAATTCAAAAGCATTTCATTCAAGCTCTAAGAAAGTGTCTCACGGATTTTTACACTGCAACATTCTCATTGTTTTTGTTCTTGAAGAGGGACAATGGAAAACTTACAGACGCATGTTGAAACTTAGAATAATATATATAAATAAGTTACATTTACATCCTTTTACCCTAGAGCATTGACCATATAGTCACAACAGTAACCACACAGATTATTATTCAAATGTGTAACAGCAGCCACATTTTGGCATGCATATTTGCTTTATAACAAAAAGGTAATACACTACAATGCAATTCATTGAAAGCATCTGGCTTTACATATTCCATTGTATTTCAAAAACTATGCAGCAGCTTTAAAAAACACTAGTTCTATTTTCAAATTTTCTTCTTACCAAGTACGTTTTAAATAAATATAATAATGATTCATGCAGCTTGCACGCCATACAGAGACATAATTTATGTAGAAGTGATGTACACTGTCCTGGTTTCAGCTGTGACACAGTTGATTTTATTCATAGTGTCTGGTATGATGCCACGTTTTGGTTTCAAGAGAAAAGTAATGCTGATAACACACCAATGTTTTAGTTGTTGCTGACCAGTACTGTACAGAGCCAAGGCTGTTTCAGTTTCTCATACTATCATGCCAGCAAGAGAGCTGGGGGCACAAGGAGCAGGGAGGGGACAGAACCAGAAGAGCTGACCTAGATGGAAGGAGATTCCATATCATACATGATGCTATGAAAAAAAATCTATAAAACTGCAGGGAGTTGGCCAGGGGAGTGGAGGCTGCTGCTTGGGCATCAGTCAGTGGGAAGTAAACAATTGCTTTGTGCAAAACTTGTTTATTGTGCGTGTATATATGTAACTATCGTTACTGTTATTTTTCTCCTCCTTTCTGAATAAATAGTTTTTATCTCAATCTACAAGTTCTCCCCCATCGCCTTGGGAGACAGGGAATCGAGCAAAAGATTGCATGCTGTTTAGCTGCTTGTCACGTTAAACCACAACATACAGTAAATAGATCTTCAAATTCCAAATTAAACACTAAACTCAGTTCTCCTGCATGAACGGTTTTCATATATATTGTTCCTAAATAAAGAAAATTCCATATTGGTGGAAGAAAATAGAACATATCCTCTAACAAGACAAAAAGAAGCAGATAACTGTACTGTAGTCTTAAGCAATGACTCAAAAAGGTGTTACTTCTAGCCAAAATATATTAAGAATATATTCACCAATTACAGAATCACATCATTGCGTCGAATAACTTTTCTATCAAATAGATTCTTTTCCCTTCTGGTGTTTACCCTTAGCCAGATGTTAAAAAAATTCATTTATTATTAATGACATTTTTCAGGCAGCTTCTAAGAGCGTATCAGGTCATGAGGCCTATTGCAATAGATATGACATAAACAAAGCTGAAGAGTTCATAACCTGTTTCTACAAAATAGACTGGGTAAAGGAGGGGGACAAAGTGTAAAGAAATAAGACCTACAGATAACTCAATTATATCACTGTCTCAGCTGTCATGTTCGTTTTACAGTTACTAACTTCTGGGTAATCAAGGTGCAAACAAGTAGGTTGAGTAAGAAGCTGACAAAGGGGCAGTCCTCACTAGGATGAGTTTTTCCCACACACCATTTTTTCCGTTCCTTTGTACTAGTTCAATAAAATGTATTTTTGCAACACCATTATGTATCTTTCCAAAATTTAATGGTGTCATCATTCCCAATGTTCATATAGAAATCTTTCATTAACATTAATTATTCCTTCTCCTCCAAGAATACATACCTGTTGAATATGTCTACTAGCACGCTTCTGAGGCTGGTAGATAAGCCAAGTATACAGCACTGGATCAACATTAATTGCTAACCCTTGTATGCTGGACAAAAGTACTGCACCTATACACACAGAAAACAAAATAGTTACTGTCCATATATATTCATTTTTCTTGCACACATATCTTTGATGCAGCTTTTGGTTTGGATTGTATATATTTTTCTTACAATTCTTATTAAAAGTAATAATTACCACATAAACTTCATTATCCTATTGAAAATTAGAAACTTGCCAGCACTGCCAGTACTATGGACACAGAGAGACACACACATAAGACACAGAGAACTGCATTTTGATTTTGCTTGTTGCATCTTTCTGCCAAGGAAAATGGTTGCTTTACAAAACTGAGCATATAACTGAATACACACAACACCTTTCCACAGATTCTCAGCCATCAACAACATTAGGCAAGAAACGAGTCAGACGATCCTTGACATAAAAGAATATAATGCACGACTCCCTGCATCACTAATAAAGAGAAACCTGGTTTGGGCAGTGAATTCTTTTTAATCTCTTTTAACAAAGACAGCATTCTGCTCAAATCAAACATTTTCAACGTAGATGTGGTTCCAAATACTCTTTAGCAAACCTTCTGTGTAAAATAAAAGGCAAAATTTTCAACTCTGCTTACGTTGGTATTGTTAGTACCTTGTGCTTTTCTTAAATTGTACAATTTATCTTATTTTGTTTAAATCACATTTTAGAAGTTGAAGGACTACAAGATAAAGCTACTGTTAACTTTAATTCTAAAAAGAAAATTCATAGTTTTCATACACTTGTGAAGAAAAACATATATAGGAAGCATACAGAGACCCAAAATACAAGGAAAGCTGTTCTCCGTATCTAGAAATCTTAACATATTTCAAAAACCAGGCACTATAAAACCCAGTTGATGAGTTTCTCTTTCCTTTCTACCTGCATTAAAAATCTGACCATGAATTTAGAGAGGTTCCTGTTTAAATGGTACAGATCAAATGTTAGTGATGCTTTTTACAGTACGGAGCTGCAAGATTCAGAAGCAAACAGATTCATAGATACACTAGGTTGGAAAGGACCTACAAGATCATCTAGTCCAACCATCCTCCTGTCACCATCCCTACCCACTGAACTACTAAATCAAATCCTTTAGCACCTCATCTAAACACTTCTTGAACAGCGCTAGGGATGGTGCCTCAACCACCTCCCTAGGCAGGCCATTCCAGTGCCTGACCAAAAAATTTTCCCTCAAATCTAATCTAAATCTTCCCCGGTGCAACTTGTGGCCATTCCCTCTCATCCTGTCAATGGATTAACATAATACAAAGTGATTACATTGAAAAAGTACTGCAAGCAGTAATAAGCAGCTGCATTTTCATGCAAATATTGCAATTTTATAACCAATAAATAGATGAAATAAGGAAATAAATAACTAAATACATACAAGAAAAAAAATCCTGGTTACTGGGAGGTCCAGTATCAAGTTCAAGAGAATTACAGTAGTTTTATAATTCGAAGAATCCTGTTATTTTCTAGAAAAATACCAGTAACATATTTGCTCTGTAGTATACAACAGCGCTGCAATCAGAATTCAATAATAAATTTAAATTAATTCATAAAGTACATCACAAAATTCAATATACCTAGAAAAAAAATTAAGAAATCTCATGACTGAGAAGATATAATACATCACAAAACTGTGAAAACAAAACCAAAGAAGATCTAAACTTATTACACATAACAATTTTAAAACCTGTTGAATTTCAAGCAGCAGAAATACCATCAGAACAGGGCTATGCAAGTAAAGCCTGATGAGTACAATGGGAAAAAGGCAGTCAAGAAATACACAAAGATAAATCATCAGCCTAACACAGGCCTGCAGTTGGAACACACACTTAGAGGAACTCCTATACATAGACTCGTCTTTGTGATCTGATGGTTTTAAATGTCAGTAATAAACCTTAGAAATAAATCTGCAGCTTAAGGCAAAGCTGATGTGGAGCATATAGTAAAAGGGTAATGTGCAAGTAAGTAAGAACAGCGGTGAATGCGTCTTACAGCAGGATCTGGAGGAAACTAACTAATGGAAGCAGAAGGTAACGAAGATTGGTAGACGCTACGATTGTTCGCTTTTATAATACAGCTGGATGCCAAAAACAGAGAATTCTGCATCCTTAAGAGATAATGCCCATTGTCAGCAATGCTTAATGAAAGGTTTAGTGCATAAGTGATATGACAAGTGAGAGTCAGAGACCTCCCAAAGAGAGAGGAATAAAATCAGCCCACAGGCAAAATCAGCAGATATCCCATATTTACAACAGGCCTTGAAAAGAAAAAAAAAAAATGTTACTGAAGCACATGCTGCTAGTTACTCCATTTAGTTTTGTGTTCACTGCAAAAAAAATGTTAGCTAAAAGTAAGACATTCAAAACAATTAAGCCATGCTTTGAACTGAAGCTATCTTTAAACTTCAATGAAGTCACTATCACAACCCCATAAAACTTTAAAGTAAGGTAGGGCAGAGAGTAAAATAGTTTATTTTTCCAGTTGTCTTTTGTCATTGATAGCTTGTGTCTGAGAAGGAAAAAAAAAAAATCCACAGCCTAACATACAAGTAGTCAGATAAGCAATTGCACTATCTGACTTTCAATTGGAATGCCAGGTAATTTTGGCCTCCTACCAAACCATTTATGTCACTTCAAATTACTGAAATTTACTGCTCTATTTGCTACTCCAGCTGCTATATTCACTGGGCAACATAATCACCTATATAAAGCTGTATTTTGTGTAACAGCTCTCTTTGAAATAACTAACTAAATAATCAAAGAAAATACTCTCAGATGTGTTGTTTCTCCCTTGCCATCCCAAAGCACTTAAACTTGAGCTCTCATGCTAAGAAATAAGAAGCACCCCGGCTTTCAGGGAAGACATCTGTGGGAGAACCAAGCTGTAAGCTGGCAGCAGGCCCCTTACATGCCTCAGAAAAAAATAAATTTGTTATTTCTCTCTGTCAAGATGCAACACTCGATTTTCCTGGATTTCATTAAGACTGCGGTGAACTTTCTTTTCTTCCCTCCCCCTTTTCTCCTCTTAATTAAATTTACATTTCTGAATGAAAAAAAAAGCAAACCTTACACCCATACCATACTGGGTTTCATTTTCAGAACCCAGCTCTTGCCAGTGTTATCTCTCACATCTCTCCAGAAAATGATTTAAAAATAAGAACAAACCCAACACGGTGTAAAGTTTGAAAGTTTGAAAAGAACTTTCTCAAAGTCGTGGCATTACATGCCAGGTGCAGTTAGACAAATAATTTCTTCCTTCCCCAACATTTAGCTGTCTCTGGAGTCACGAAGCTGGGAGGCAGCAGGCAGGAGCAGGAGGCAGCTCAGCGCAGCTGCACTCTCACTCTGCAGTCAGCTTTCTCCATGAGCTTCCTTGGAGGACAACAGCTTTCCTGGTAGCACTCACTCTCCTGAAGGCCTGGGGGTCAAGGAGGTTAATGCAGGGCATCCTCCTGCCAAGGTGGGCTCCGCCACCAGCTCTTCCTGCCCTACATCAGGGAAGAGAGGGGCAGATGGATCAGGGATTCTAAGCTGTCTTCTTCACAAGGAGAAACTGAAGAATACAGGGGGTAGTGGTATGGTACACTTCCTGTGAAGCAAGCGGGGCAGGAAAGAACACATGGGGGATGTGGCTCCATAGAGTCGAGGAGCAGAGTGCTGGTGCTGAGGGATGCTCAGCAGAGTTGGAGGTACAGAACAGGGCTTCAAAGATCACAGAGCCAGAAGAGAAAAATGACAGGAGGTGACAATGCCTGGAGAAGACAGCTGCTTGTTTTGAGGTGTAGAACCTCATGAAAGAGTCAACGTTGCATTACGGAATCACTCTCACCATTCTGCTGAAAAAAAAATTCACTAGGAATAGTATAAGACCTATAGAGTAAAAACTTCCAGTAAAACATTTCAGATATTCCCCTATAAAATGAACCTAAAATCTTAGCCGGAAACTAACGTTTAAGTTAATGCACAGTTTTATATTGGGGAGGGATCACAAATATGAAGGAGAAAAATAATACGAAAGGGAATAATCTACAATAAAAGCTAATTCTGACAAGTTTTGTTTTTTTTTGTTAAGTAAGTAACTATAGAAAATATTATCTTGCTATGTAACCTACATCATGAGTTATTTTAGCATTGAGCTTGTCACTCCTGTGACTCAGGACATGTGAACAATAACTAGGTGCTGATATAGGTAAATCAGGAGAATAACATAATAAATAATCCCTTTAGTTTTAGTTATATATGTTTCAAATGTAAGTGCTCTCCAGGGCATTTTCAATAAAGCATAATGTAAAAATAAAAAGTTACGTATCACACAGAAATGAAGAGCTTTTTTGTTGTTTTTTCTTTTTTAGTAAAATTATATAGGTAATTAATTCTTTCTCCTAGTTGAAGCAGAACAGATGAACTGTAAATCACTAAATGTGGAAATATCTAACTCTCTTTAATTTCAGCCTGGAAGTCAACTAAGGGAAAAAAGAGTTCACTTCACTACTCTGCTCACTGCCAGAATGGCTCACTTATCCACATTCCAAACAGGTTTTACCAATTAGCTATCCCATGGTACCACAGTCATTTTCAGTTACATCCCAAGCTGAAGAATGAGAGCTGAAGTGAGAGTTAGAGATTGCAGTTACAAAGCATAAAAAAGTAATATGCAAACTCTCTCAGCTTTGTAGAAGCTATGACCAGCCAATGTCATAGTCTTGCAAAAGCTAATCTAACATTAGGTAAGAGATGGAGAACTGCATTTCATCTTGACTTGCTGACTCAGACAAGGAAAACAGACATCAAAGTTCATTACCTTGAAAAATTCTTTTCCATTAGACTAGCTACAGCAATTTGACAAATTTTGTCTAACCCATAAAATACACATCTGCATGGGTCTCTGTTCAAGGTCGACTTGAGTGATTATAAATTGCCTTTTATGTAAACACCATTCAAATTTTATTTCAGAGAAAAAATCTCATAGTCAACTGTACTTTCACAGAGTTTCATGGTCACCAAATACTTAAAATAACCTGAAGATCATTTAATTTAGTTGCCCACACCAATATTAGAATACTTGCTTAAAAAAAACAGCATTAACATTTTCCCAAGAACAAAGCATTTTGCTCTGTAATATCAAATAGTTTCTTCACAGAACAGTCATATTCTGTTCAAACATGCACATACCACAGACTATTAATACTATGTATTTTTAAAAATAATAGCTTTTGATCTTGGGAAACATTTAATGAGATCATACTTCTACCACTTACCTTGTAACTCTCCTACCATGGTTTATAGACGAAAAGCTCTAAGTGCTGAAACAAGAAGTCTGCATCATTACTTTTACTTCAAAAATAGAGAAAGAAAGTCATAGAGGCGATGTTATTAAATTACACAGCAGAACAGCAGGACACTGGGATAGAATTCAGATGTTAAATTTGTGTGCCACAGCTAAATATTTACTGAAAGTAGTAGTAAAAATAGAAAAATAAATAAAGGTGGAGTTTTGATCTTGATAAAAATAGGTCTAAATCATATAGGTCTAATTTCAGCTGAAAGTTCTGATAAGTCATTAAAAGAGTTAAAGAAATAAAATATCCTATAGTTCTCTGTAAGCGCCCAAATACTCACAAATGCTGAATTATGGAATTAAACAGATGGAATTATAACCAAAACATAGCATAATGAGGTAAAAGAGAAAACTGCTCAGTACATTGGTTCACATGAAGCTCTGCAGGCCAAGCATCACTCTTGTGAAGTACAAGAAGCCACATTTCAGTAAACAAATCTGGAGTGACACATACCAAGTCAAGCTATGGAGAACCTCCCTCAGGTATTTCATACAGTCTGTCCTTTGATGTTAAGAATGGAAATGAGTCCATATAGTATTTTTCCTTTCTTACTGCAAAAAGTTATTACAATGTGCTGAGATGCAAGTTTACCCAAAAAGGCTGTATGATGTGCATTTAGCATGGTTGCTATAAGTTTTTTAAGAAGAGCGTCTTGAAAGGCTGCTTGTTTTCCAGAATTCACTGGAGCAAAACTTTAATTTCCTTTAGAGAATATGATGATGTGGGTTAAGGGATGCAGCTTAACAGGCAATAATGATCCGGAAAAACGGGAAATGTGTAGGCAGCAATAGTATACAGAAATGTTTATCTGGGTGATTACTGAATTGCCTCCATTTCTCTTCAAAAATATATTGCCAGTGAGTGAACAAAATAATACCAACAGTGTGAAAACAATTCCTTTGTTTTACTCCTAAGAAAAGGGGGAGAAATATGATTATTTCTATTTCTTACAGATATAGGGTGTTTAATCCAAGGCTTTTAAAGTAATTATGCTACATGTTAGCGATAAGAGAGAAATTTAAATAGATAAATAATTTAAGATTGGATAAATTATTTGAGAGAAGAGAAACAGCAATAAGAAAACACTGTAATTTTCTCTCCAGAAGAAGGCAAAGTCCTGCAGGGATCTGAACTGCCCAAAGACAACGTGGGAGACATAGGCGGTGGAACAGATCTTCTGAGTGATTCAGCAGCAGGGATGGCTGCAGAATCACTGAAGCATCGGACCCAATTGTACACAGGTAACATATTTTTCCTACTTGCATCACTGCAATATAACCTTACATGCAAAGCAACAACTGAGCTGATTGCTCTGTCTCAGAAAACAAGATCTCTGTTATTAAAATAGATCTAGAAAAGTGTTAGCTCAATGTGCAGCAGTAGGGAATGAACAGGAAATAAAATAGAAAATCATTCATACCACTGTATAAACCCATTGTGTACACAGATATTAAAAACACTGCATGCAGCTCTGGTCAGTTGAAAGGTCACTAGATCAGTTTTAAGCATTCAAACCTGGAAACTTCTGTTTCAAAATACCATTCATTCAGTATTTACGCTCCCTAATTCACACTATGCTCCATGCCAAAAGCATTATGCATCATCCAAATCCCAGCACAGAGAGCACAGAAATAAAAACGCATACACACGTCTTGAACTTCACTTACTGGTTAAGTAATTTTCTTTTCTTCATTTTTAAATAACTGCCTATTTACTATAAAGCAAATGGGTTTTGAACTACTCTAGGTCCAAGCCACCTGGATGTGGACCTCAGAGCCTTAGGCAAACTACAACTGCAAAAGCTCTTTTCCAAATGCAGTAATATTTACAGATTTTTATGGTTGCATTGTTCTTGAAAAGTATGAATAGAAATGTTTAAGTAAACCAGTAGTTCCACTTCACATGCTGTTTGCATGGATGTTATTTAATGAAGACACCAAAGTCCCCAAATATGTAGAAGCTGTTGCCTTAACAATTCTGAAGCAATGAGATTAAGAATAAAAAGACAAAAAAACACACACTAAATTCTATACAGAAACTGTTGCACAGTTCAAGCTGCAGCTGAAGGGACAAAGGGCCATAGAGAGCTATGCCACAGAAAAAGCATATGTCAATGGACAAAGACTTCTTGCAATTGAGCAAGGAAAATAGTATTTTGACAGAGCGACCACTGCGTAAAATATTGGGAGCTGCCTGCACAAGAGCTTCATCCAAAAAGTTCTATCCACACGAGTGATCTCAACCCTTTTTGGGGAAATGATGGCTATCAAGGAAACTTCCTGGAATTGCTCAAACAGGCATTTTTATTATATGAACATTTTCTTCCTCAGAGAATGACAGGACTCCAAGAACCGTGAGAACTGAGTATCTCTGCAGCAGCCATTTAGTGGACTGATACTGAAGATACAGCATCATGACAGAAAAAGGACTCATCCCCAAGGTCTAAAAGGCATCCTGAATGCTCCAGGTGGAAGCTTGAATAACAGCAAGTTGAGGACTGTAGCTGACTTGAATTAACAATCTCTTTTGTGATCTGTACTGCTGTAACAAGGTTGTTTTCAATAAGCTTTCAGTCTTGTCTACCCTACCTGATCTACTGTGAGATAAGTTACTGGAAGGTTGATTGTACCTCCAGGTCAAGAGCTTACATAGAATCAAGAAAATACTGGAGAAGCTGGTAACAGAAGTCCCGAAAAGGTCTTCAATCTAGAAGTGTTTCCAAACCTGCAGAAAACCAGTTAAGGAAGAGATACCTAAGGAAAACATCAGAAAAGAATTTCCTCTTCATGTCATAACAAAGAGATCTACATTGTGTGATGGGATATCACCATTACATATAGTAGGACATGGTTTAGTGACGGGACTTGGTTGGTGTCTGTGACCTTAAAGATCTTTTCCAACTGAAATGATATTGTGGTTCTACAATATTCAGTCCAAAAAATGAGCCAGGAAGATGAAGTTAGATACATCAATATTTAATTCTGCTTGGAAAAGTAAAAAATGGCCAAGACTCTGAGATCATGGGAATCAGAAGACTGTTGCTGGAACATTTGATTCCACATATGTCTCAGCAGGATAGAGAGGACCACATGTCAACATCTCTCTTAATGTAGAAGATATTATCAGTTATGAGCCAGACATACTTTTTCTAAGTGAACAGAATGCTTAATAAGCTCTCTCAACTATTCTATTAAAAAAAAAACAAAACTATCAAGACTGAAGCCCCTACTATTGGAAAAGTTTACAAACCTCAAACCGTATGATCTGTAGGTTACTTAACTGTGCACCAGAATACATGTAAGCACATTGATACCAGGACAGCTTTCTCCCCTTCCTTATGACTGGATGGGAAGAGTGCAGCCACACGATTCCTTTCACAAAACTCTATAGGAAGACTGTGAACTACTGATATAGTTAAAACGAACAATGCCTCAAAACATTTCTAAGTGATCTGCAATACATTCTTTACTCCCTTACTTCTATAACACGGGTTTTAAAATGAAACTAGCAAATACTTTGGAAACTGCCAGCAAGTTTCTGAATACATTTCAGCTTCTGTATTTACAAACACCTCAGTATCATCTGCCAAAATGCTATTTCTTGCAGCAGTATTCCTCTGTGAATTACAACAGGATTCTTTCCCTATGGCAACAGGGCATCAAGGGAGTTGTTTCATTCCTTTTTCAGCAGTTGAACATTTGTAGCACTGTGACCATGGATACCAACTGGTCTTGCATTTGAAGTTGTAAAATTGAAATCTTTTTAGCAGTAGATGCTTCACATACCCTTTCTTAAAAGTAATTTGAATAACGTACAGCTGTGATTTCTTTTTCCTTTAAAAATTAAAGCTCCTCAGAAGCAATAGAAAACACACAGATGACTACGTATACTTCTTTAGGTGCTCAGTTGAACTAATAAACCCAAAAACTCAAAGCTTAAATTCAAATTAATTTGATGTTACATGAACTGCAACTTTCAATGAAAGTCCACAAGTCCGCCAAAGATAACTGGATTTTGAGCTTTCCAGTACCATTCCGATAGAAGTTAATGTGTAATAAAAATTGAAAAAGCCTTCCTTAACTTACAAATATACATGTAAGATAGGAGAGAGAATAGAGAAGCGAAGGTAGCAGTCCTCCAATCTCCACTTAGACTGGTTGTACCAAAACACAAAGAGACATGGAAATCAACTGAGATTTCAAATGTGGAAGCGTCTCTGCTCACAGCTACAAGAGGTTAACTGGCTTCAGAAAGCTGAGAAGGTGTTGTAGTTTCAAGAGATTCCAGAAAGAAGAATGAAAATTATCCATGTTATGGAGCAGAGGAATTCTTCAAGATATACAGCATATTTCTAATTGAAAAATGCCCATACAGCATAAACATAGGACAGAAGTCCTATTGCTGCACATTGTGAAATGGTCTAGTAGTCTAATATTCTACTCTACAAATCAGCACACTGAATGCATACATTGTAATCTGGATTCCTTGTCTGTAGTTTTGTCTGTTACTTCCTTTCCATCTGGGACGGTAGTAAACTCAGAATCAATATCTTTCTTCATATATTCTTTTTATAAATAAATACAAAACTTATAAACAATGACTGTATTAATCATGGACAGATTCAGCCATGTAAAGTTGCATCTTTGCTGGTATCAGTCTCATCAACTTCAGGAACAGCTTCACATACACTAGTGACAAAGAATAATTGACATGACCTGTTCTCTAATTACTTGGTAGCTTCCTAAACCATCGCTGACAATACTAGAAATGAACAGTAATACCAACCCTAATAGGCAGTGGTGATGGTCTTCGTGTATGCCACAGCTCTGATGAAACAATAATCTTAGATGAGGAAGGGAAAGCCAATCGTAATTCTTTTACTAAGGTGAAACAATTAACATTTAAAATGCCTGAAAATGATCCAAAACAAAGCACCAACTTGAAGAATATTGGGGGAGACTGTTGATCATTCAGCCTTCATTATTGACAGCAATTATGAACCTTTTTTTAAGTGAGATAATCTTCAAAAGTTCCCAGATATATTTAACAAAAATCTGGACTAATTGAAATAATTTTCCATTAATATTACGAATGTTATCATGATCATCAATAGACAAATAATAAATCATTACATAATAAATAATAAAATTTTATAAAAAAAAAACAACTGAAGACAGCCTTCAGAATATCATCAAACATAATCAGATTGCAAAATTATTTTACTACAAAAGTTGTTTCATTCTTCTGCTTGAAATACAAAGCTGTGGGCTTCGAATGCATTGGGCAGAAAATGTAAATATTAGGATTTTCAGATCAGAAATGTGAAAGTTTGTATCTTTCAATTAAGGTTAGCTATCAAGACTAAAGGATTCAAATGATTCAAGAGAGCTAGGCACGATGTATCCAAAAATCTGAAACACTCAATACAGTAAATCCCTTTTCTTATAGACAGATACATGCGCTCCTGAATGGCGTTGAGACTGACTGATCATTATCTTCTCACTCACAGTAATCTTTCCATGAGGACAACGGGGGCAGACTTGCAAAGCTTCACAACTAGTATAGTATAAAATAGCAATTCTAAATTCCAGATCATCTTCGGTATGACTTTAACTATGCTTAATATATATTCAAGCACAATTGTACTACTATGTAATCACATGCATTTTCGGACATTGGTTGTTGGTCTTTTTGATTGAATGTTCTTTTTGGTTTGCTTTTTTAAATTCTTCCAATACTGCTAAATGTTTTTAAGGCAAGGAAAAAATGAATCAATTGCATCTACTTTGTTTATTAAATCCAACCTATTGCTTAGATCAGAAAGTATTTTAAATCACTTCCTAGCTAAAATGACAGGAGGAATTTTACTTTGATTTTTGAGCTTGAATGACTTTTTCTCTTCATTAAAAATATCAGAAATGTTATCTAGACAGCCATTATTTACACTGAAAAAAAAAAAAAGCACAAGAACTTCTCCAATTCAGGGACTACAAAATCAATGGTAAGTTAAATATTAAACTCCATATCTGAATTCATAATGCAGAAAGCTGCTGCCATACATTTGAACCACACTCGAAGCTTTAAAATACACTGCACTGAAAGACTGATAAGTGAAACCAGCTTTCACATTTTTACAGTGTCTTCTGAGACAAATGTTACAAATAAACAGAAACGTGCAACCTTTAGTATTATTTTGGCATTAAGCTGAACACTGCAACCTTATGATTTTACAAACCTCATTAAGTTTTTTAGCAGAGAAGAGTTAAGTAAATTGTATAAAACATCTGCAAGAGCACTATTAGAACGACAAGTTTATTTACAAAGCAAATATTCCTGCAGATGGCTAACGATATATCATGATGTCTTCAGAATACTGAGTTTTCTGGGCAGATCTGTTGGGGATGTGCTCCACAAGAGCGGTATGTGTTCTTGCGTCATATTTTACAGATCAGCAAAAATCTGTACGTGCTACAAACCACTTGGATGAAGTTCGCTTGCACTGTTACTGCTCACTTCGGACCACTAAAATTATAATAATGAAAAGAAGAGGAAACTCAATCACATAAAAATACTATGAAAATCTAAGTGGAATGTAAGCACTGAAATGTCTAAAGGAATGTTTATTTCTAACCAATCTTTTGATACTCAATGGAATTTAAAATTTTCTGCCTGACAACCCATGTTGTGGGTCCTGCGATGTAACCATAGCACTGACTAAACTGTTTGCTTCTAATCCAGAAAGCTCAGAGCTCTATTTTATATGCTGGGGCTGGGAACTTCCAGTTTTGAAACCAAGAAGTGAATATAACAGTAAGGATACTGTGTAAGTTTTGTACCCATCCAAGAAAAAAGCTGAAAGATTTTTTCCTCATCTTCCTTTTCTTGATATTAAGGACAAGAACTCTGAGTAGGTGCTTCTTCCTCGGTTCATTAACGTCACAGTCCTTTATTATGACTACAGCACTATGCGTAGAAAACATTTCTGGAATAACATGCAGACGTTTATGAAACTGTTTCTAGCTTTAGGTTTTATGATACTTAGAAGAAATTTGGCTTTTGCATGTGGTTTCTTTTGTTTGTTGGTTGGTTTGGTTTTCTACTGATAAAAACATTTGAACACTGTTTAAAAAGTGATGGCTGTATGGTACTTTCAAGCATACAGTTGTCATTCTAACAGAACTCCATCTTAGATCACAGACGGAGTCATTTTAAAGTTTCACTGAATCACAAATTAAAGATAAAACCGATTCATACACACCATTAGCAAAAAGAGTAGAATCGTACACGCTGTGTTTCAGTTCCCCTCCCCTTATCACACCATTAATTTTACATGGAATAAGTTTCATCTGCTGTGTTACCATGCTTCCATAGCTGGTTTCTCCTTTTATGCAAATTTATACCAACTCCAAAGTGTATTAAAACCACATTTTTCCTCTTCAACTACTCATCTGTGTTCAGATACCACCACACAAGAGTGACAAACTAGATGGTAAATAGTACAGAATTGAAAAATATGACATTTCATAATAACTGTTTACTTAGCTGTTTTCAGTACGAGGCAAAAGCAGATGAATAGTGAATGTGACTGCCTTAGAAATTAATTTCTCATTCTTATTTTATAGATTTTACAGAAAATAAAAAAAAAAGACTGTGTTCACTTTAAATCTAGATAATTTGCTAGAAAATAATTCTGGAATTTGATAGCTAGGAATATCCAAGCTGTTTTTGCACAGTAACTAATTTGAGTACCTCCTAATTTCAAGAAAATAACTTCCCATCAAATCAAAGTGGATGTGTCTGTGGTGTGCTCTGGAGAAAGAAACTGTGTGGCTACCAAGAGCAGTCTGCTATTGTTACAGTCACGTGAAAAGAGCAATACTTAATTGAATCTGTAGTAAATTCTTGTACCTTTAGAAGAAAAATTCTGACATGGCTTATTATAAAAATAGCAAGGTACACAAAGCAAGCAAGCACCTTACTGTTCTCTTTGTTAGTTACACGAACATGGTTACATTTGTCTCTAGATCTGTCAACTTTCAGCATAAGACCTGACAGAACCCTAAATATTTCATTAAATGCAACTTTCCCTAGCATAATCCTACACTGAAATTTAAAAATCTGCCAGCCACTATGAAAGAGAAATTCCACATTTAAAATAATTCTAATCATTATTAGAAAAAAAATGCTATGACACCTGTAATCCACTCACAGTAGCGCAGTAAGAGTGAGGAGAAAACACAAAAGAATATTAAAACGTTAAGTGGTGTGGTGGCAAATATGATAAGCAAATGTATCCAGCAACAAAAGATACTTCAAAAATAAAAAGTAAACTTGTATGGCAAAATTAACCTTACTAAAACTTTGGCTTTTGTATGTCTGTCTTAGTTCGCATGTTCATAGAATACATGCAGATTATGTGTTCTTTAAATGTATGTGTTAATGTATGTGATAAATAAACTGTTGTGTATAAAGATACAAACATCACTAGTCTTAGATATACATTTTGTGTGAGACCACTACTAGAGAATAGTAATTGTGCTTAAAAAACAAAGTAAAAAAAAATAAAGGCGATATTGAGCATGAAAAATGTGCATTTTTAACATCAAAGAACCTACTGCATACTTGTTTATTAGACATGACTTTTTCACTTAAGTGGAATAAAGCAAATTAATGAACAGATAATCTGTGGATATAAACTGAATTTTTGTGGTTGTGCTCGTATCTTCTATCCACCAGCTGTGGTGGTCAAGTGAAGCAGTTAAGGACATTGAAAATAGATGAGATTTTAAAAATCACATAACTGATGGAAAACATTTCATAATAATATTTCAGAACATAAGGAGAATATTATGGGGCAATCTAAGCAGTATCCATAATTAAAATAAATCCTCTACTAATTCAAATAGAATCAGAAATTTAGTCTTATATTATGCTGTGGAAAAACAACCACTGCAGCTTCTTCCTGACAAAAGAAACATTCAGTAACAATTCCTCTAATGAATGCTGTGGACAAGAGTTTTAATGCAAGAAACACCACTGCTCCTACAATAGGTAGAGAAGCTGAGATGCAGTCTTCTTTGTGTGTTACAACTGAAAGTATTCTGTTCAAAATGTTCCTTGTAAATTATACACCATATTTATTCCTAATTACATGAGGTACGAACCTTCAACACTAACAAAGACTGCTGTTGTAAGTGACCTAACAGGAAAGAGATGAAAATCTTCCAGAGATTCAGGGGGGGAAAACTGCCCCCAGCACCTTCCAGCAGGATTAGACCCAACTCCCAGCCATGTTTCCAGCTCACAAGCCAACAGCACTCATTCTGCGCATTCAGACTCCAACGTGACAAAACAAAGTACAGTTACCATTTATGCTTTCACTCTCAAGTGTTAGAAGCAATAACAGGTAAACTGCTTGTGAAGTGCCTATGACAGATGACATCAATAACAGTATTTCCTCCATAAAAAAAACTGCAGCGAAGCTAAGTCTACCAGGAATATTCAAGGGTTCTATCACATTAAACAACTCACTGAGAAAAAAATGTACCTTATTCTAACTACAAACTTCATGGTACTCACTTTCGAGTATAGCATAAGATAAATAATAAGCTCTAATATAATATAAACCACTATTACATAGAAGTTTATTTTCCTACAACTAATGCCATAATCAGAAGCAACCTACAGGTCTGAATATATTTTAAGCATTTCCTATTAGTATAAAATGTTTATAATTTTTCTTGAAGCTGAACACTTAAGTAAACAGGTCTTCTGTGAAGGATTTTTCTTATTATTCTTTCATTATGTCGTGAATGTAAACTGTAAGACAGTAAATAGGGAATGCCATTTTCACACTGTCCAGTGGAAGCACTGGGTTGCATACCATTGCATAATGTCAGCCCACAGATCACACCTCAGATGCCTGAACTCATGAGTCAGGCTTCCACAATAAGAGAGAGTGAATGGATGGGGGAGGAAATGTAACTTCTATCATCCTCTTTCCAGACCTCTTATTGTATCAAGAACAACAACAAAATAAGTATTATCAGAGAATGAGTTCTGAAAAAAAAAAAACAACCTACTTATTCATTGACTATTTCCCAGTCAAAGATTAAAAGTATGGCTCCCTAAAGAGACCCAGCAGTGCCCTCTGGTGATGCAGGTCAAATTTAGCGGATTTATGGGATGTAAAATGGACCAATATCCCTACAAAATCTCCAGATCACAAAGGATACTGTTACCTTCATTGTGGAACATTCACTGCACATCCAATTTGTGTATGTTTGTATCAGCCTGTGACATTTCTAGTACAAAATTTAATTTGCTGGAAAGAAAAATTACATTTGATGGCATAAAGGCACATTCATTCCAGCTACTGTACTTCTTGAAACTAGTCAATTCTCTAGCACCACTGAAGACTGCACCAATTTTCTAGCAACTCTGAAGACTGCAGTGGCAGGTTGAGTGGTTTTAGAGGATGGAACAAGAGGCATTTGTTTACTTGTTTGCTTGTGGGTTTTTGCTGCTGGTTTGTTTGTTTGTTTTTTTCTCTTCCAATGTAAGAGATTCTGTTTAAAAATTTTGCTTTGTAGTAAGGCTCTCATGAGAATTTTGTGTCTTACTGATCCTTTCCTACAAGGACATAGAAGGTTAATGAGATAAAAATCAAATGAATTCAGCAGTATGGTATTCTTTCGGTCTTTAGACATTTAGCTGGGAAAACCTTATCGGTCTCGGTGAAAATCTAGTACTCAAATTTAACTCTATGGCAAGATCAACCAGTTTAGATACCCAAAAGAAAAGCTTGGAACAATTCAAAAGGTATAAAGTAATCCAGGTTCTCAATACATTGACATCAATAGTCATGTTTTGTACCCTACTATCTTCAATTACAGTTACTTTCATGTAGAGTTCTAACCTTCTGTCTATTCTGAGACTCATCAGATAGCTTCTTTCCATCTGCTTCTTCTGTAATTCTCATGTTACATTTCTCCCAACACACCAAATCTCTTCATTCTCATCCATCTCTTCCTTTATTTTTTCAAATGTCAGCTACATTAACATCTTCAATTTCCACCCATCAGTTTATCCCTTATTGAAACACACTGACATGTTGTCTGACATTTCCCTTTTCATTCCGTTTCTTTACTTTGCTGATTTTTCCAAACTTCAAATGTATTCTTTAGTTTTACTGTGGGACAAATAATATATTGCAATCTGAAACAGCATTTTGGTAATTAAAGTTTTATGGCAATCATTACATATAGGTCTCATATAGAAAAAAACATCTACAAGGCTCCTCCTAGATCTGTATTATCTCTTTTTGAAGTAAAATAATAATAATAATAATAATAATAATAATAATAATAATAATAATAATAATAATAATAATAATAATAATCAAGAAAATTGGTTTGCTGGCCTGCATAAAACTGAAAATAATCTTTCAAATACATTCTTCAAATAATAAAGGTTTAACTGGAACATAAAATAAAAGGAATACAAAATTCAGAAACACGAAAAGTAAGAAAAATGTATTTTGCTCCTCTCTCCACCTCCTACTATCTCTGGTAATGGAACAAGAACTTTCTATACATTTTGAGGTATCACTTCAGAGATTCACTAGAACTGGTCCTGTGCAGAAGAATCAGTTAACTTCAACTGTGTGTATCTCAGTTTTTCCTCCTCAGAAGAATAAGGCACTGGACAACCGGTGTGTCACTCAGCTCCTCTTCTCCAGCTGTTCTTTCACTCATCCTACATCAGCTAATTTTTCTCTGAAGTTATTTTACTGCTATCTCCAGTGCAATTGGCTTTTGTGTCTGCCAAATTAAATGGCATGGAAGAGCAGCAGATTCATTACCACTCAGCATTACTATAACTCTTAGTGGGCTATACGTTAGGTTTACAAATAAACACTCATAACAGAATTTATTTATGAAAACACTGTTAGTCATTCCAATCCATACCATATCTCAACTATCAATAACTAATTAAGGAAATGAATACATTCCAGACCTACTGTTTCACTTGCCATAGCTCAATAACTTGTTCAAATCCTTTTGTTCATTGCAGCAAAAAAGCATATATTATTTGACACACAATTAGCTCATCTGTGCCACTTAGCTGCACAGACTGCTGAAAAATTGCTAAGCACTGCAACACAGTGAACAGATAAACACACAAAGCTCTCCATCTTTATGAAAGATTTGAAACTTCTTCTTTAATTTTGTCTTTATGGGGCTCTTTTTAATTTCATTATGCATTTGAAAGCCTCAGTCCTGAGATAAATCAGAAAAATATCTATGAGTTACTAAAGATTTACTGTGGAGAAAAGTTATTGCTGTAAATGTCACCATGCCTTCCCCTTCAGACAGCAAGCAAACACTATTGTATTTATCTTGGAAAATAGGCACTTGTTAGAGGGACGACAGCGTGCTTTAATTGAAAAATTAGTCTTATCAAATTACACATCAGATGTGCATAAAATAAAGTATTCCACAGAACTGAAGAGAATGAAAGATTTCCTTGATATAACAGAGAAGAAAAAAAATGATGCTTGCAGGAAAAAACAAACACCGTTTGATAGCATTGTCACAGTGTCAAAATGTAGGAGAAACTAAAAAGAACATTTCCAATAGAAAAATAAAAGGTTTCTGAAACTTTTTCATACTGCACAAATTATTGACTGTATTTAATAGCTATAAATCTTTGTCATTCTAGACAGAAAAAAAACATAAAGTTGCAAAATGTTACATATATCAGCATGTTTTAAACAAACTGGAGTTAAGCACGCATATAGTGTAAGTATAACACTGACTTTGTACTTGTAAACATCCTTTCCACACAGAGCCCTCTGGGACATTCAAAGAATTTACTGAATGAGCTACTTGGAATAAATAAAGAACGCTCAGCTTGGCCTGTAAGAACATTCAACTTGGCCTGTAACACTTTAACTGATTTTAAAAAAGTTTTAACTGTTCCCCTAGTTGCCTGGAAATGGCTATTTAAAAAATGCTGCTGTGGCAATAGTAAATCTCTATTAATTCCTCATTTTTGGATTTTCCTCCATGGAGTCTGTTAAAAATAATCTTTCAATCCAACAAGCTCAGGACTTAAAATTAAGCACTATATAGTGCACCACACAAAAGTACTGAAAAAAATAGTTTTTGGTTTTTTTTTATTTTCTTACAAACTTCTCTGCAGAAACTAGTTAACTCTGGCAGAAGGGTTAGCTGAAGTGAGTGCTGCTTACTCTCAATGAGAAGATGTAGAACTTCCAGCCTCACTTTAAAAAAAGTCTCTGTTCATTCAGCTATATGCACCAGCTACAAGACTGTTGAACAGTTGTTACAGATGACCTGTCAAGTTTTATTTTTAAAAACTTTGATTTTTTAAAATTATTATTATTATTTTTTCTTGCTTCTGACTACACCTATGCTAAATTCATTTACAAATTAAAGTTCTTAAGTGATTGAATGTATATTTGGTAGCCAAGTGCTTTTGAAAAAGACAACTGTGGGGCTACAGGTGCATTGGCAAATGCTGTTAAATTACTACCATTTTAATTTAAATGTACATTTCTTTTCAAGTTATCTGTTAGAGAACATCAGCACCCATCTTACCATACATTTATTTTGATTACCAAGCAAATGAAAGCAAGTTGAAAATCTAAGAACTCCGATTTGACAAAAAAAAATTGATTTTTGTAACTACTGCACACATGAAATGCCTTCCCTACAGGCATGGTACGTTCTGAATATTTCCATATGGGGGCAGTAATGTTAAAGAAAAATAATAGCCAACAGCCGTCACCTTGATTTGTTCACAGACCCCATTCTTATACTCCAGGTTCTCAATACAATGCTCAAAAGAAATTTAAAATACAGTGAAGTGGGAAAGCTACTGCTTGTCAGAACTCTGCTGAGAGTGCTACCACAGAATAAGCACTTGTCATCACTCAGGGCCCAGACCTACTTCTCAGTGTATTTAATTGTCTCAATGAAGAATTTGTTATTATTTTTGCATTGTACTTAATAAATCTACAGCAGTACCCACAATGCAGGCTCTGTCCTAACACAGGAAAGGCTGAAGCAAAGCAGCAGATGGGAAGGAACTGGTTTCTCCATAGTGCCCTCTGAAGTAATAAGGTGCTGAAACACAGCTGTTATGGATTGTCACCAGAGTAACACCTCCTTGATTAGAAGGATTTTATCTCAATTTACATGCATTCTATCAGGTCTTCTGCTTTTTCTCCCCATTCCCTTCCTCCATAGAGTAGTTGAATCCTGGTGTGGCAATCTCCATCTGGAAATTCAGAGCTGCTGCTTCTCCCTTCAACAGAAGCTGCTCTGCACCAACAGACCTGTCAGACTCATCAAGGAATTTTTTTCAACCTTCATACTGCATCTCTCACACACACTTTCTCAAATTAGCTGTAAAACCACCATCACATCCTCACTTGTAGGATGTGATGGTGGTTTTACAGCTAATTCCAACCTAATTGGAATTACCTTTACAGCTAATTCCAATTTCTAACCCAGCTCTTCCACAACCTTCCTACAAAACTAGACCAAGTCATCACATGCCATTCAGTGACTGCCTGAATGCAGTGGCTATCTACAGGGAAGAAGTCATGTATTAGTAGGTGAAAAGCTGTAGGAACACAGCAACTAGCGCTACAATTTATCAGAAGAGGCAGACCAGGGTTATGAGCTATGGAAGCATAAACATTACTAATATTTCACAGAAAATCCCCCAGCAAAAATCAAGGCCAAAAAGCACGCAAAACAGTGATCCTTACCCTGATCCCTTCACTAACATTTACTGTTGCATTCCCCAAAACTGCCTTCCAAGTTTCCTAAAATGACGGATTTTAACTTCTGTTGGCAAAACGGTTGGGGTCAGGGAGTGGCTGTGGGAAAAAAGACCCTCTAACGTGAAGACTTCATTAAATTCAGCAGTTTGAGAACCCATTAGTTTAATACAAATCATGAACTACTGCAATGTAATCAGCAAACAAGTGAATATAAAACTTTTTTGTACTTAAGATTCCATTACAACTACTTAATAATTTATGAAGGAAGAAATCATTCCATGTAGAGTAGAACTCCTGAGTACGATTGTAGCCGTGATTCTTGGAGAAAGGCAACTAACAAGGTTACCTTCTGCAATGATAGTATGCTAAGCACACTCTAAATACCATCAGTTTAGGTGGTAAAAGATCTTGAGGCTGTTCAGCATGAAACACATGATTATATTTAAAGATTCAAATATTCAGTAACCCACATCATTTAATTTGTAAAGGGAATTGCTCTTGCAAACAAAATTGAAAAACAGAGTTTGAAGCCTCCTTCCCTCTACCTGCATATTTATCAGTTTGGGATGAAAAAAAAGGTACTGTGCATATCCTTCAATGAAGGTCACCCCATTTCTCCCTCACTCTGCACTTCCCAGCTCATCTTGTCACCTTGCAATGTCCTTCAGCCCCTTCTGCAGCTCATCAGGCTGGTACTCATAAACATGATTCAATTATTCACAGGTTTTTCGTTGTTTATTCTCACAGAATTACAGAACAGAGGGAAATAGGAAAGTAACTGGAAATCAGACTACTTTGAAGTATGGAAAATGTCAGACTTCATGAATGATACTTAAAGCAAAATCACAGTTATTCGTAAATACTTATTTTATCTCAGGACTCAAAATCCCAAACATCCCTTAAGACCCACTACACTGGAAATATTCAGACACGTTCTACAAAGCAATACATTAGTTGATACAAACGTGGAACAATTTCACAAAACCTTTAGATATCAACAAGATGTGCTGAATTCCCAGAAACTTTCAAGGAAAGAAAAAACTCAGCTTACTATATGAACACACAGGTACACAGGTTGAAGTTTAAGACTCGGATTTGAAAAGTTCTAATGAGGTTTCCAAAATGACATGAAGCGCCATGATTTATCACATGCAATTCAATCTCCGTATAAAGTAAATGCAAATTTGATGAGAATAGTTCGCATTTCTTTTTTTTTTATTTTATTTTTTTATTTTTGCTAACAAGCCATCAGAACAAGGAAAACGAATAGAGAAATTCCTAATTTCCTCATGTACTACGCAAATAACTACGACAAGCAAATGTTATTGAAACACTGTGATGTGTAACAGTTATGGGAGTTAGAAGAAATGTAAATGGATTATAGGATAGGAGAAGACTTTGAACAGTTTTAAATTAATGGGAACCATCTAGTCCTTTTGAAGATGGAATAGCCTCATTTTGCTTCTGAAGTAACTCATGGATCTCAAAGCCTGATATGCAATTTTCAAAGGAGCGACGGTGAGTTCTGCTCCTTCTGTGGTAAGCAGGGAATGCATTATGACTAAACTGCAACCTTACTTACAAGAGAATGACAAGTTTGAAGTAGATTTCCGGGGCAAGGAAAGGAAAGCCTTATTATCTGCGTCTGATCATTAGCTCACAAACAGACACTTTCCTATACAAAGGGCAGAAAAGGGTCAAAGCCACAGAGCATGTCTAGTGATTATGTTGATAGCTATCATGCCAGCCGACAGCTGGGGGAATTGTGGGTGCATTACACATGAAGTTGACTTTATGGCTGCAAAGATATCAGCTTTCTTCATAATTTGGAACTAACAGGGAGTTTCCTCTTAAGGCAGATGGATTTTCTCTGGCCATTTGAGAAGGATCTTGGTTGTTAATGCTAAGAACCTGTACAAAGAGAGAGAATGCTAACAACTGTCTTTATTGCACTTCTGACCAGAATACCCACAGAGAGCTACACCAGGAGAGCTACTGTATCAGATAAAAGTCTTTCCCAAGACACTTTTTGTCCTATTCAATCAAGATCTCCTAGATAAAGCATTCTGGATTTGGTACTAGCAGATTCTAACTTTGGTCATGAAAGGACGTGCTGAAAGGTTTTGGTTTGGAAAAACAAACAAGAAACATACTTGGTGCACAAGTACATAATGAATGAAAGAAATCTTGCTGTACGTTAATCATAGTTTGTGTATAGGGCTCCTGCTAAAAACTCACACGAGCACTGACATGTCTACCTTCAGATATCTAAAGACAAGACAGTGTTCTCCCTGAGTAATAGAACAATGTGACAACAGGTTCCAGGTACTGTTCTTTGAGTTTGTTAATAACAGTTGATTTAAAAATAATAATAAAAAAATTGGCATATGTGTTTTTTATGTCTTTGACTACAGTTCCCTTATTCTGTTGATCCAAAAACACATCATTCAGTTTTACCTACTGGGTTGAAAAGCTTACTGTTACCTAAAAGCATATTCAGAGTTTAAAAATTATTGTTAAGAACACAACAATAAATAAATCCTGAAAACCATCAGCTGTAAGTCAGACTTTTATAAATCTACTGCCGAAACTGAATAGAACATAAAGTGATTTTTTCCTTTGTCATACATTCTCACTTATTTCAGAAGACATGAAGGGTTTTCCCTCTCTCAAAAGCATAGGATCAAAGTATCAGGTATCTTTAATTTCAGTTAATTATCCAATGAGATCATAAAAGCATTTAAGTCAACCTCTGACTGCTCTGACACCAACACAGGGATGCAACCAACCTGTGTGCTCCTAACGACAACACCTGTGGTATTTAAAGGGTAATTAATGCATCACTCCTTACACTGACAGCTAATAATAATTTTAACAGCCCAACAATGAAATCACGGGCTTAGACACTAACTGACACGCCTATTCAGCTAGAATGAGATGCCCAATAAAGTCAGGGAAAAGGAGTTAATGTATAAACATACATACACCTCTCTTCATATACACACACACGTACGCATAGGAGTAGCTGGTAAATGCTTTGGGCTTATTTTCCCTCGCAAAGATAATATTATTAGAAACCATTTCTTCATCACTCCCCTTTCTATCAATCTAGTATCCACCTGGTTTTTATTACACAGTTCAGCAATTACATACATTAAAAAAATATATCCCTTGCATCAATCAACTATCAGTTTAGACTGTATTACCTCTGTCTGTAGAACACTGTCTTTACAGGATGACGGAATGATGAAATCCACGATTCTTGCAAAATAGCTGTGTACCATGTTACTTACATATTTCAAACTTGATTTTCTTTCTAGGCATCTCAGATCACATTTTTGCAATCAGAGTGGCTAATACTATCTTAAGACTCAAGCAGCTGAAAGGCACTCTTCCATCCCCTTCAGATACCATGTATGGACTAAGAAGCTTTCTCCTTTTACAAAAGGTGAGGTTGGGGGAGGGGGTGGTCTTTAAACACTGTAAATATATGCATCTGCACTCCTCACATGCAAACACTTGCTTCTTAGTGTCAGGGCTTCATTTATTTTACTGATCTTCAATTCAGCATTAAAAACCAAAGCTTTGTCCATATGCCTGGAACATATGCTATTGTTACATGCACTAGGGTTGTTGGTACTCAGCAGAGAACACAGATACCCAAAGTAAGCCCAGGAGTTACGTCAGTACTTAAAAACACCTGAGATGAAGCTCAAAAAACGCCTCTCTTTGCTGACCTCCCCTCACTCTGCTGACAGCAAGGCTGACAATGTGACCTAAAATGCCTTTACCATCTCCTGAGCTGAGAGGATCACAGACATACAGTTTTAAAGGATGAATTTCAACACAGATGGGAAAGTGCAATGCACAGACACTGCAAGGAAAGTTAAGGAAATGAGTGAAAACAAAAATACTTGGGATCCTGGCCAGTTTTTACCACTTCAAAGCAAACTGATACTTCTGTCATTTGAGTATCTCATCAGCAACCACCAAAACTTACTTGCTTTCACCATATCACAAGATTGCAACGTTTATATAAATAGTATTATTGTTTTAGGAAATATTCACTGTTTGTAATCTCATGAAATATTAATTGACTGAAAAATGTGTGAGTTTACAAGTACATGGTGAGATAATAATTACTGAGATTGCTACAAAAGTAAACTAACCTTCAGAACAATAAAATATAGCCAGGGATTTATTCCACAAAATTATAGATGGCAAGGGAGAAATCACTTTACAGCTTTTAGTAGTGCTTTCCACTAACACTATTACCATTAAGAATCTGTCATCAGTGCTACCTAAAACAAAGTACTTTATACTTTCAGTCATAAAAATCAAGCTATTTTCCAGGAAGTAAGCTGTGTTCAGCATACCTGTTCCTTTCCAATAAAAAATGCAGTCAGCAGAACAAGCCTGCTGTAATTCTGTGTCTCTTCTTGGAACCAAGAGCGTATAAATAATCATGATAGTATTGTTATTTCCTGGTATTGCAGGAACTTTAATCATATACAGCAGGGCATGCTACTTGAATAATACAGAAAAGCTTCACTACTGGATTCGTAAGCAGACACTTCTTCAAAAAAATTAAAACACTTCTTCTTACCACAGGAAAACTATTACAAAAGAACCTTCCTTGTCTTCAGTCTATTCCCTTGCTCAAAGTGCCACTCTTCACCATTTGTGCTTAGGAATCTCACCAGCATAGTCCTTTAAGAGCACAAGCATTTTAAACAATTGCACAAATGAATACATTCAAAATTCCTGAGCAGACCTGTCGAGGCAATAATGTCTAGTGTTCTGCTTGCAAGGAAACAATTACTTTTCATTTCTGACCAGGTAAAGAAAAAGTCTCAATATCACGACAAAAACACACTCATGTAATAATAACTTCCAGCACTAATCATCCTAATGCTATCACTGCAGCTACTGGTTACACTTCCTGCCACTGCAGAAGGAAGTGTATTACTTTCTCCTTAGCAGACCTCACAAATAGAGGAAACCAATAAATAGGCAGCAAAGGGGAAAAAAAATGGGATAAAAATGTGTTAACAGTAGAATTTGCTGTCACCAAAAAGTTGCTCTTCAGACAAATCTATAAATTAGCAGCATAATCCAATGAGACTATAGTGACAGCTCCTGTGTCCAAATGCCTGTTCTTTATCAGGCGAAGACAGATGTAGTTCTTTGACATTTTAATGAAGTAGAGTTATTACTGATTTGGGTTATCAAACCAATAACCCAGAAAGAAGGAGCCGACCAACAACAAGCTGATCTTTTTAGTATCAGTCACTTACTATTAAGGGATAAAGGCTCTATCAAATCCAACTATTTCTACTTAAAACGTGAGTTATGGGATTGTGTTAGGAAAGTACTCTTTATCTTAAGAGGCATTTAGGCTCCTTCCAAGAAATACAAGATAAAACAGAACCTACAAATTGGTACCTTAGGTCTATGGTATATAACTCAAATTCTGTCCAATCTGAAGTATCTTAGAAGTGTCCCTGATATCTGACAAACTAAAAAAATAATTCTTATAGTTCAGTTTCCTAAACCCTTACCATTGCAGTGTGTGAAAAAAGAGTACAGGAATGAAACAAAAAAAACTTTATGGGCTCTCAGCTTCCACTAAAAGGATAAAATGTAGTTAACCAAGCAATTTTAATCCACATTCTAAGATTAAGTACTTATTCCTATAATATAATGTGATTAAGCATCAAATGAAATTCATGCTCTTAAATAAAACTCTGGAGCAGACCCATGTAAATAACTCAGACACTTTTTAAATGTCACACCATTCTAACTCTCAAAGCCAAAGGAATTAGATGACTGATTTCAAGTGTTTGCTTTTCATTTAAAAAGCAATACAACCTCAGAACTTCTGCAAGTTTCTTCCTAGTTCCCAACTACTCTTTTTAAAATTTCCTAATGCACTCATTTTCAGTTTAAAAAGTATAAGGTAAAAATACTGCAATCACTGAGCTGTGAGGAGCAGGAGACAGCACAGTAGAAAGGTAAAATAAAAATACTGGAAACATTCCTTTTGAGTATTTTTTTGCATTACATGCAGACTAATCTGGCTTTTGTTGGGCCAGCTTTCCAACCCCCACTATCATTAGGAGACTTCCTATATTCTCTTCTGGCCCCAAATCTTACTAAGTTCATAACCTTTTCAGCAAACAAATATAAGCTTTACTAGTATTGGCATAAAACAAGCCTGCTGAAAAGTTAAAAAGGATTAAAGAAAGGCTCTTGGTATGAACAGCTGAAGAATCATCTTTAGTTTCTCAGGAAATAACTCATTTCTAAGCCTTCAGAGTACATACGTAGGGACCCACTGCTTATTCCCCAGATTTGCTAGTGCTCAGAAGAGTGATGAGCTGTGAGACTTCCAAAAGCTCCTCAAGGTTTTGGTGTGGACCAAATACATTTAGAGATGCCAATGGGGATTATGAATTTAAGAACCCCACATTTGCTGGATGGAGCAAAAGCATTAAGAATTATAAATACTTTTTGTTTTTTCCAATACAACAGATGTACACGATGTTTTTTCACAAGTGATGCAATATCGGGGTATTCAAATCACCTATAAAATTCCATGTGTGGGAAAAGTTTTCCACAAGTCACTGAAGATTTGCCAACAAAGTGTTTTTAATAGTTAATATCACATGCTCTCAAGTGATTTAGATGTGGCTACTGATTATGCATTAATCAAATTTTCATTGACTTCTGTTTTCAGGCTTCTACCCTAACTATAAACTTCATTACATAACTTTAAAACAGATCACAAAAATACCAATCCTGGACAGTCCTTAAAAAGTCATATCAGCTGAAGCTTTATAGGTTATATGTTTATATGTTATTAGTTCAGAAGGAAAACAAAAAAAAAAAATCTGAAAACCCACCAAAAAAGAACACAATTATTTTTAACTTATGATCCAAATACCTGATTGTACAGCACTTGGAGCTGCCACCACACATGCCCGAGATTCTGTGACTATACTGCACTGTTATGTCACCAAGTGTCATCAGAAATTTCTCTGTTTAGCTCTTCAGCTTCTTCTGGTAGAAGAAAAGCAAGACTAACCCAATTGGACTTAATGAGCATCTAGTCAGTACAATTTTGGTGTTCTAAGAATTAATACTGGATTAATTCCTTTAAAGAATAACATGACCTTTAAAAGGGTTCCTACAGCTGCTTCTCTCAAACCATTGCCACCACCTCATCTTTATCTGGCTTTCAGACAGCTTGCTCTCATCCAGATTCTGTTTTCATTAGATACCAACAAAGGCACTATCCAACACAGACCCCACACAGCTGGGTGTCATCAGTGCTATGCAATACATGTTCCACTATAAAACATATATAACAGTTTGTGAAACAGAAATATATGTTTGTATTTTAAGCCTAGCTTCTAACTAGTATTCGCTGACAAACATAAAAAAAAAAAAAAAGAAAAAGAAAAAGGCAGGTTTCTGAGTAATCTGACAAACTGAGGTCAAGTGGTCTGAGATACTTCACTGCATTTTACTGACACATTTTAATAAATACAAAACTGTCACCTGAAATTTTAGTCTTTATTACATATCTTCCTGGTATTAAATATCAAACACCATGTCCAAGACAATTGTTGGCATTTAGTTGCATATTACATTCATTAAGCTTTTTCATCGTATGTTTCTTATTTCTAAAATTCAAGATGAAGAGCAAATACTGCATAATTCTATGCCTTAATAATTTTTTAGTAAGTTTCAGGGAAGAAACAAGGGTTCTACATTTACTAACTTACTAGATATTCTGTATTACAGAAATCCTATCATTACCATGTATAAGTAAGAGACAGTGGTAAGCCCAGATCCATCAATGTTATCACTTAATTCCACTAAAAATGAGGTAGTAGAACTTCTCTGAAGCAGCTTCACTTGAATTAACCCTTCAATCATACGTACACGAACATTTTTTCTGAAAAAGTCCACAACTGATTTTAATGTTTTCAGCAACAGTGAACATACCAATTGTCCTTCATAAATTATTACCACCATAAAAATACTAACCTCTGAATTTAAACAATTACACAATCACAATTCAACTTTGTTAGCTTACGAAAAGTTCCAAAATTCCGTTTCCTTATCAAAATCTACAGATTACAAAGCTATCTCTAATCTACCTTTTAATCCTAAAATAATTTAGGATTTAGAACAGGTAATTTCCATAAGCCCCTTTATTACAGAATCCCTAGAGTTGGAAGGGCCATCTCTGAGGGCCATGTAGTCCACCTTCCCTGCAAGGAACAGGGATGCCACAGCTAGATCAGGTTGCCCAGGGCCTGATCCAGCCTGGCTCTGAAAGTCTCCAAAGATGGGGCATCCACCACATCACTGGGCAACCTGTTTCAGTGCCTCACCATTCCCACTGTAAAATATTTTTTCTTATATCTAACCTAAATCTACCCTCTTTGATGTTGAAACCATTTCCTCTTGTTCTAACACCACAGACCCTGCTGAGGACTACCCCCTTCTTTCCTGGAGCTTCCCCTTAGTACTGAAATGCCACTACCAGGTCACCTTGGAGTTTGTCTACGTCTGCTCCTTGTCTCTATTTATTATCAGACAGCTAAGTTTATCTACTTTTTAACTACCTAACAGGCAACTTTCCAAAATTTTAGTCTATTACAATCCCACTGTTCAGTGCTATCTCTTTTCATTTGAGTCTGAACCACTAACTTTGCCCAAAATAAACTGCATCCCTTCTTTGTGGTATTAGCACTGTTCATACTATATAAGAAAACTTATTCTAATGCAATTGCTCAGTAGCATTTCTGACAAACAAAAATTTTTGTCTTGTGCAAAAAAAAAAAGATCCTTTTCCTATGATTTTTTCATATCACAATATCAATCCGTCCTCACCATCTTGTATCAAATACTGTTACGAGGACAGCACAAAGCTCTCCAAGTGAGCCACTGTTGTGCTGGACAGCACTAAGCAGCAAGCAGCTGAAGTCACCGAGTCATTAAGGAGGGATCTTAGCAAAATCCTCCAACTATCAGTTACAGGTGTTCCTTTATCCTGGGATAGGAACACACACCTGCTTCACAAGGCTTGATTTGGCCCTGGCTGATAAGCTTCCACAGAACAAGACACATCCCACCCTTACATTTCTTCTTCATGCCTAACTCAAGAACAGGTTGTGCCAATTCAATGCTTGCTTCCTTGTGAACTACAAATGAAAGTACCAAATGTGTTTTTCACACAAAAGCGGTTTTTGTTTGAATGTTTACCCAAAGTAGTATGAAAAAGGTAAAGGTATAGCACCAATAACCTTTTTCCTCTTATAAGAAAGACAATTTAATGCATTACTATGCACCTAAAAAGAATATTATTTATAAGAACATTTTGAGCTAGCAACAGTTTTAAGAATTACGTTAAAATTAGGGGAGAAGGAATGACTCTCAATTAAGTCTTTTCAACAAGATCAAATTAGAAGAAATGTACATATGTAGCTTCATTTTTTTTTATTACCTGTTTACATTTGAACCATCACTAAGCTTCAAAGCCCATTTTCCAGCAAAGAGATTTGACCGTTAACTTGAAAAAAATAATAATCCCACTGCTTTTATCTCTTAGCTACTGTCTGCAAGAATCTCCTGCAAAAGCCCCAGGTAAGGACTTCATGCATGCTCAAATCTTACATCCCATCCTGCATTCATTACTTCACCCCATTAACATTCCATGCAGAGAGCCCTTTGCTAGTTTTATGAGGCGAAACCACATAATGTCAGATTAACAAAGCTCTGTCGAGAAATTTCCCCTTAGTAAAACTCTTCATCAGAAGTCTGTTTACATGGATTTGAAATGAATTACTAGAATTATGGAACAGGAGAAAAATTATAAATGTTGGAAATAAAATACACATCTTTACACCTACAAATATTGCTGACCACTTTCATCATTGATATTACTTCATCATATCATTATTTATTACAAGAAGTTAAAAATATAATTAGTATAGCTCTACTACCTTACTTAAGAAATTTGAAGGTCTTTTTAACCTCAGTTTTGAGGTAAAAAGGAAAGGCTTAATGCCATTATAACATTTGAACTGGCTGCTTCGTGAACTTTTCTGAATTAAAATTCCTGTAGCATTGGTACATGCAAGGCACTTGATGTGAACAACTCAATGACACATTGTTGTTTTTCACATACATAAATAATGAACAAACACAGAGCAACAAAAAACAGTCTGGTTCTGTGATGCTGGGCTCTGCCTCACAAGGACTCAGCATTAAATTAATAAAGTAGCAGTTGCAAAAATTATGCATAAAATTAAGTTATAATTAAGTTAAAATTAAACTGCTACTAATGTTCAGATTATAATTAGTGTATACACCTATATCCACAACATTCAGGCTTTTACAGTTTCCCTTTACACCTCCACCATCATCTGACGAGTCATGCCTGTATTGTGCTGCTCCAGAAGCCCACCTCGTGCCTACATGACTTTTACGAAGTTCTCTGTACCCCTCCTTTGAAAAGAAATTATTTGTATCCCTCAGTAGACACAGGAATGCTTGTAGCTGTTTCAGACTGAATAAAACTGTCTGAATATAACATTACACAAACTAACTACACAAAATTTGACTTCTCTACAGAAGACTGAAGCTAATCAATTATCTAGTGTATGATTCAGCTTCCAAAATAAAAGCAAATTAGATGCCACTTTTCTTTTTGAAGAATTTGAAAGAAAATTAAATGTTAAATAAAAGCAGTAAGAGTAAAGAAAAAGCAATATGATTTCATGATATTTTATATAACTTGCCATTGCCTACTTTTATTTAGGTAGCTAAAGAAAATATTTAAAAGGTAACAGAAATACAAGATTTAACTGGGACATGATGGAGAGATTCCAAACCAAAAAAAAAGCAGCTAAAGATTTTTTTTGTTTTAAGTTCTAGATTTATGTTTTAATTTATCATTGCTACCATATCACATTTGCTACAAAAGCTCTGTAGATGCTGTTTAAGGTATTAAACCGCACGTCTCACAGATCCTCAAATGAAAAAAAGAACTGAATGGGAAAACATCTTGGAATGACAGCTGCCTTGAACTGAAGTGTTTCCTCTGGCAATTTCTCAGCATTATCTATTTTTAATTACAGAAAATACTTCCATTCTTCACATAGAAACTTTTCCTATGATTTTAAGGACAAAAGCCTTGACCTGCAATAATAATTTCCAAATAAATTTTTTATTTCTATTGTTTTAAAATTTTTGAAAGGCTACTTAACTTCAGGGGATCAGCAACTCCAGTATTAAATTAACAAGTTTCATACTGCACCATTTCTTACAAACAAGAAGCTCAGTTAGGGCAGTTCAAGTAAGAATTATTTATGAGTGCTTCCAATCGGATTCTTACTGCAAATCCTAAAAGTGGCCTTGATCAATTATCTCCCATTCACACATGGCACTACACAAACTCTGTAATACTGTAATATCTCTACTCAACAGCAACTCATTGCTAAACTACTAATTTTACTTTTGTCCTAAAAAAGAAACAACTGTAAGGCTAAGGTCACAAGGAAATGAGGAGAACCATTTCCACGGGGACACTGCTAGCACAGTGGGAACTTACAGTACGGATCGCCTCCAGTAGGGAGTCAACTACTTTCAGAAATCACTACAGAATATTTCCAGGATGTGTGATACAACTTGTTTGACCTTTGGTGAAAGGCCACCTCTTCAGGCAACTGCTTGTTGTAGGTCCCTTGGGTGGTCCGGGACCTGGGTGGTCCAGTGATCATGGGTTGGACGGCCTCTTTCAGTTTTTACTGTATTTAACTCTCTTACACGGCATTTTATTCTTCTGGAGAAACAATTCAAAGACTAAAACAAGAAATAGTCTCTTCTTTAAATCTCACTTCCTGAACATTATCAAGCCGTATGAGAAAATGGTATCACTAAAAATAACAAAAATCTATATCATGCCAAAAGGAAATGGAGGGACAGCAGAGACCCCAGGCAATCCTGAACATATAACGCATCTGCACAGTAGTATGACACCATTAATTTTGAAGTTACTATTAATGTTCTCATAGCACAGTTTCCAGACGATCCACCTGACAGAGCTGTTGTAAGCATTATTAGTTTCTTATTAGTGTGGAATGAGAAAAGGAAGAGTTCAACAGTTCAAGGGAAGTTTCTATTCCCATAGATGGCCGCAGCGCTTCTGGCACCTGTCTGTTTTCTGCTTTGATTTTCAGCAAATTCCCTCAACACACAATCTGTTGTGAGGTGAAGATATTTAAACAACAATGACATGAGGAACTGCTCCCTGTAGAACTGATTTTAAAGACACATCACTATCCAGAAAAACAGTGACAGAAACAAATTACTGACTAAGAAATGGAGAGAGGTAACACTGTGTTTGGATGGAGTCCCTCACACCATGGCCTTTCAGTACTTCTTCAGAAATATCACCCAATATCTGTCCAATACCTTTTGCAGAGTCATACTGCAAATTCAGGTTTATCCTTTATTTTTACTCTCAAGTTGCACTTGTTCATTAAGTATATTGGACGTGAAAAACTAAGGATAATTAAATTATTATTTACCTATATGCACAGAACGCTGCAGCACACAGCTCAGCTGTTCCCTGCAGTGATATAAAAGTTCATTTAAAGTCTAGGCAGATTAAATACAAAGTAAGATTAATTTTGCAGACACTGAAAAACACTATATGATAATAGAAGAAGAATTAAAAAAAAAAAAGCCAACAGCAACAAAAAACAAACCCCGCCAAAGAACAGATACTCAGAAAAACAGACAAAGAATTCTGGTCAGGTCAAATTGGAAAAAACTAATTCTAAGCCTTTTAAAGAAACAATTCTACATCCTTCTAAAAGCAGAACTTTGTACTGATTCTTCTAATCTACTTCTCCCCTTCTTTTCTTCTGAAGACACATGATCATATTAACAAGACATTCTTCTCTCAGCACAGAAAATTTATTATTAACTAAGGTCACAGCCTTTGGAGAAAAATGCTTATATCTTAAGATGTGTGGGTTTTTTTTTGTTGTTTTTGTTTTTGTTTTTTACATGTACATTTATTCATAATGTTTAATAATCAAATACATTTCCAACACTTACTAAAATATTTTAAACTATTCAATAGACTTATTAAGTAAAATTAGGATTTATAAACTTCCGAATTCTTCCTTATAAGCATTAATGCTGGTAAATGAGACACTGCCCAGAAGTGAAATCCTCAGCAGTCAAGTACGGCTCGCCAGCATTCCCCCCTCTTCGGAGGTTCTGTTTCCTCACAAGATCAGATGTTCTGTGGCATATGGGGAGGGAAATAACCCTACAAACAAGCCTGCATTTGTTTTGGCTCAATGTGTTTTAACAGCTTGACTAAGCAAAAGCAACCTACACGCTGAAAAGCAAAGTAGCAGCAGAAAGACAAAAATCCCTCCGTGACTGAAGGACAAGCTCAAAATACCTCAGGTATGAAATCTCACTGTGGGAGAGAAGCAGTATATGAAACACCATGAAAAAATATCTTCACGTATACCTATGCACTATGCAATAAACACATTTAAAAACCTGCACTTATAGAATTCTGTAATGTTATCAGTTTTCACATGGAGAGTGTACGAGCAGCATATGTAAAACTGCTCAAATCACTCTGCTGTTAAGCAAACAAGCAAACGCCTGGAGGGGTCAGAATAAAGTAACTGGTCTCATTATGATGAATAGCATTAACTTGTTCTGTCTTGCCAAGTCAGTAAGTGGTGTGAATTTAATGGCAATTAGCTGAGATCAAAGTTGAAATGTCACGAACAAAGTAGGTAAAACTGACCATATCAAAGAAGGAAAGCGTATCATGGGTGACTGAGAAAAAATTACTTAGATTTATTCAGAATGTTTTGAGTTGTTAATAGAAAAGGACAGATCCTTATGCAATGTTTATTTTCAAAACAGTATTACTGATTAAGCAGATTTCTAGGAGACTGCTCTCACGAGTAAATTGACCAAAAAAACCCAATAGTGAATTAAACTTTTCTGTAATAGCTCCCATTGTGGACACACTGCTCTGAATATTTTCCCAAGAAATTCAATTCTCAGTTAAAGTCATGCACTCTCCCTCCTACCTGGCAAACAAATGGGAATAGTAATTTAGCAGCCATTCAAAGAAACAGAAAATGTCCACAAGCATCAGAAAACAGCAGAAGGGGAAAGAGTTCATGTGTTTCACACTCAGCACACTTTAGGAATTGTAGTAGGAAAAATATTCCTCTCATTAAATCTACATATCTTAATCAAGACTGACACAAAAATAATTCTACACACTTAAATTATATGGGATGAATCTGGGAAAACTAGCTTTGGGTTGTTGCTTCAGATTATTTTCATGCTTTAGAAGATCTCTACTTCCAAATAATATTAACAGGAATTGATGTCTATACCTTAGAATACCTACAGCATGCTTTCAAATATTTATATATTCTCAACTACTATCGATATAAAATTCCATGTCTCATTATTGACTTACAAGCGAGAATCTGAAAATATTCTATAATTTTTATCGAGTTTTACATGGATAGTAACATATATTTTACTGACATGCTGCAACAGAAAGAAGTTAAATAATTAGACAAGACCAGCAAGTCAATGGAAGAATAAAAGAATTAACACAAGCCAGCTTTTTTTGTCTGTAATCACTAGCTCAGTCATTTAACATAGGTGAAATAATAAACAATGAAAACAAGTTGCAATGCTGTTTGAATTAAAACCATTAAACCTGGACACAAAGAAATTGTCCAGTATAATAAATGGCAGTATATTTTTGACCTTAACCTGAAGGGTAAAGACCCAGAAGTTCTTAGGTAATTAGTCAGTGAGGTCAATGAGAGATTTGCTTGAGCAAGAACTACGTTTCTCAAAAGATCAAAGATAACCAGCATTACACTCTGCCCTAACCAGACCCAGATTCACACTTTCCCTTACTTATTTACATTGATCTTATGAGTATTTTTATAGATCCATCAGAATAAATGTGCTTTTACTCTTTTACTAATATTTGTTTAATTAAGTTAATTAATTACAGCTTAACTGAAATATCGTACAGAAGACCTCACGCAGCTTTCAAAGTGTACACTGAATGCTAATCCCCCTTTTTTTTTTCTCTTTTAACTAGCAGTGGAGATGAAGTCAATAAATTGTCAATAACATACTTGCTTTGATGGATCTTCAGTAATTTACTTTCATACCACTTCATAAATTTCTTAGGAAAACTTCTGGGGTCTCTGATACAGTACCTCTGCCATGGGAAAATTTGGTTTAAATCTGCTCTGCTGCCAATAAACCAATAAGAGTAACTGGCTGATAATCCTCCCACACTGCACTGTTTAGGTATATGCATTCAACCAGCGAAAGTTTAATTTGTTCCGCTAATGGCACAGAACACTACTCAAACTTATTCACCATATAAATTTGAACTTCACTCTGCTACTTTTTGTTATTCCTTTGGCAGAAAATTCAAGCTATTGAATGCTTTGTAATTTGAACTATTTTATCTTTTCTTTGATCTAAAGCATAACAATAACAGTGGACACTATCAGTAACTAAATATTAAACTGCACTTCACAGAAGAAGCACATTAAAAAGCCTTCAAAAAATCTGAGTATTATTTGTATTGGCACACTGACATGCAAGGTACTTTCTACTGTTCTAGTAAGTGTAACATTATTCCTGAAGTAATGCACTAACACCAGTGATGTCAGCTACCTTCAACATACTTCAAGCTGCAGTGTTTTTCCTTTAGGATTTCTAGTGAGATGACACGTCTTAACTAGGAACAGTCTATTTGTTTGAAAGAGAATTTAACTTATAACGACATACCAAAAATTTAATATAGAAGCCACACAAACTCAAAACACAATTTGAGTGGCATAGAAGCTTCTTTCAAAAGTGCTGCAGGAACTGTATATTCATGATAGTCCGAGGACAGATGGAGTTGAGTAAAAAATCCTGAAATCTATGAAGAAACTACCATGTTATAATACATGTTATTACTATCCCATCTCAGGAAGACAGATTACTGGAGAATGTTAAAAATAACACACTCAGTCAACTTCTCTTCCAATAGGTTGCATATGGGAGGGAGTATGTCTAAGCTTCCTAAAAAGGTGTCAACAGCACCACACAGTTACTGACTAACTAGCTAGAATTTGTTAATAAAAAAAAGAAAAAAGCCTGTAAGTGTTGTGCTGGCATTCGTCCTGGGGTATGAAGAAACAACTGGAGACATGCTAAAGGAACTTGAGTTTTCCTTATTTTCCACCTCCAACCCACTAAGAAAGAAGAACATCTAGATTTGTATGATCCCTCTGTTTGTAACACACTGATACACTGCTACAAGAAGACCAAACCATTTTTTTAAAGCTTTCTAATCTCAGAAGATTTGCTTTCAGAACATCCTATTCAGATAGAATGAGAATAGTTAATGAGAATAGTTACCTTCTCACCTTACACTAATATGCATAACTAGATATGCAGATACAGTAAAATACAAAAATATTTAGGAAAATTATGAGAGCTATTCTGTAATTTGGTAATTCTACTTTTTTCAGCTCTCATTAAGAAATCAACTCTTGCCTCTGTAAATTCTTAATTTAGTGTTTCATTTTAAGAAAAGGATGGTAAGGTGGAAGATTTTCTTTCTCATTTAGGAAAATATTCAAAAATTCTCTGGGAGCAGAGAGTAAGCTGGGTGTCACGGTTTTGTGATTTTTGGTGACCATAACACTGGGCTAGATTCACATTTGTATTAATTAAATAGAATATTTTATCTTGTTACGCTAGTCTTACTTCCTGCAGAAGTAGAAGCAGGAAGGCTTCTGATGTAGGGAATCATGGCCCCATGAGGTGTGAACCCCAAATGAGTATCCAAAAAAAGGTCAAGTTACATTTGGTACTCATGATACTCCTGTAAGCCCTACATGTTGGGTGCTATGCTGTAAGACAGTGCAATTGCGTCCCCACCCCAAAAAAGCCCTTTGGTAAAAGAACACAGAGATCTGTCTTAGACAGAAATGGCAGAACTTAACTTGTCCCATGCCTGAAAGCACGGTGGGAATGCAGAATTCGCTCTATTTTCTCAAAGCCAGAACTTAAATGGTGCTGGTTCCTGTCCTTGACTTCAAGTAGTTCTCAGTGTAACAGCATTCACTGGCAAGAGCATCGCTGTAGGACCTCACATAAAATGATGGAAGAACATTTTGTTCCCTTAGCATTACCTCATGCTATTTTTGTACCAAAATGCCTTAATTTGTAATTTCTCCGCTCTTAAAATGTTCTGGAGTCACTTGCTCAAGTATACTCACACCTCAATACACAGAAATCATGTCAGAGCTAGCTGAGCTGCTGCAATTAGAGCAGAGGTGACCAACCGTTGTAGCTAAAAGCAGAGCCAAGCTGCAGGCAAGGCTGTAAGACTCAGTACATCCTTTTTGCAAATACTTCCCCATCAAATCCTTGAAGTAACACATTAGAGTAGCACCTCAGTGGAGAAGGACAATGCAAAACGTTCCATTATGCACAATGACATACAGTGAACACTGCCTGGCTCAGCTACACCTTCAGTGCCATTAACTTGACGCCTTGGACCAATGCTTGTTAAGATTTTGACCATCATATTTCTACCTTTCAGGCTGACTGTTCTTGCCTCACAGTTTTCACATTAACAAGAAGGCATGATCTCTCAATTTGGGGCCTAATCTGCCACCACTGCATAATAAGCACCTGATCATTCCATCGTGATTTTGAGAGTGATTTTCCAGAGCAAAAAACAAGTTTGCCTGTTAGCAATGCCCTGTTTCAGGAAAAAGACAGAAAAATAAAATATAAAGATACACATTCTATTTGTAACACAAATGACAATTTCCTGAATGGTCCTTAAGTAAGAACTTCTGCAGCCTTACCGGCAGTGGTAAGATCATTATTATCTTAAGTACCCTGAGACAGATAAACATGGACATTGCAGTCAGTCTCCAAAGCACCACACAAAGAAGGGTCATACAGCCCTTACAGACACACAACAAGCAAAAGTGGACACTCCTGCTCTCACTCATGCCATGCCACAGCAGTTCCTACAATTCCTGCAGTGAAAGAAATTCCTGGTTGCTTCTGAACTGTTTACTTGAGAAGTATGAGGATATTTGAGACACAACATCTGGCACTTCTGACCAAAAATCTCTCATTCAAGTGTAATGGAATGCACACTCTTTGGTACTGTGCAAGCATTTGAAGAAAAATTAAAGTTGAACAGTTAATTTCCTACATGTCTATCTTTTCAAAGGAAACATGGTATCAAGCTGTGAAGACAAGGAACCCGGCAATGGAAATTCAGTGCAGTCATCTGCAAAAGACTGTGCAAGCAGTAACATCCCAACAGGGCAAAGAGACAGACTGACTTTTAATGCACATATTTTATCAGCTATTACACTCTGATGTTCTTAGTGTGCATGCAGGTGGCAATTTTTGAAATGGTTACATTTGCTTTATTTTGATATTTTACAAACCCATAGTATTACTTATCCCTCATCCCAACAGAAGTTAGAGCAAAGTCTTTACAAACTATCGTAATAAAACAAGTAAGATTACAACACTGAGTAGGAAAATTTGTGCCTTGAATATGTGCAAAAAAAAAATATTCAGAATCCCAGCTCCTAAATGTTCAAGCACCTCAAGAAAATGTGAAGTCTTGAACTGAAGATGCAGTGATTAAAATAATACTGATTTTGGCTAACAACTAAATGATTGAATCTCCTTTCAGACTAAAAGCAGAGACAACAGCTAGTAGCTGACATCTCACTTCAACATTTTACAGCTGCTCCACAGCAAAGACTTCAGACATTTGAATGCATGCATGCATCTTATTTTCCCAGGATTTCAAAGTCCACATCCAGGCTTCTGCTCAGCCATTATAAATGAGTAATTCAAGTAGGGCATGACTGCTTCTTGTATTAACTTGATAAAGATGTTTCACTCAAAGTGCATCAACAGTTGTGTTAAGTCATCCCTTACACAGACACGTTCTGTGCTATTTTAACAGTTAAAAAAATATATATATTGCCCATTATGTCTTCATACTAAATGAGGACATAATGGGCACTGTTATTATCACACTTGTTTTCTAAACTCTGAAATACAAATATACTTAGTTTCCCTATTTTTAAATCTGAAAGTTTTATCAGTTTATTGCACTCTGCACTAAAGTCTTAATTAAAACATCCACCTACTTAAAAGACTGATAGATGCGTTTTCAACTACACCAATTGGTTTTCACTAAATTCAGTTATAAAGAAGATTATTTCTTGTCTGATGAGGTTTCCAAAAATTGGTTTCAAAACACAACTTCAATCCAGTAGATTAATTTTACACTTACTCCTTATTAATGAGTGTATTATCAAATATAAAGCTATTTTGCTATAATTTTAACATTTGAATAATATTAATCCAGGGCTCAAGCTTGAATACATTCTGAAAGCTACAATGACATATTAAACATCTTTCATTTTCTTCTATGAATTTTCAGTTCACAGTCTACAGAGAAGGTTTGCTCAGAAACAGATTCCCTTTCCTCTTAACACAAAGGGAACAAATTATAAAGCTCAAAATAAGAGGGAGAATTCACATTCTCCTTACACAAATTTATTTCCATCAAATAGACAACAATAACAGTTGTCCAACCCCATGGCAGGGGGTTGGAACTGGATGGTCTTTAAGGTCCCTTACAACCCAAACCATTCTGTGATTCTATAATTAAATATCAAATATATTGTGTATATAATTATTACAAAGGCCAATGAGGACAAAGGGTCCAGTTTATTTAAAAGATAACTATGTCTGATCAGAATTACCCTGTCATGGGCAAACACAGAACAGAAAAGGAAAATATTACCCAGAGGTGATGATTCATCACTTGCACTCCACTAATGTTAAGCCAGACACTTTAATGTTTCATCAGACTTCATAGCTTCTCCATTCTTCCAGTGAAAGTGTTTCTATTTACTAAATCTTCATTATTTTCCCACTTTGCAAGAAATAAAACCAAAACAGAACAAAAAGTCTTCTGTGAAAGCCAATTTTGGTATTACACTTTTCACTGTATTAAAGCTACATTTCTTTACCATTAAGTAGCTTTTCCCCATTAAAAAAATATAAAAAAATCACCAATCATAGGTCCTGGTGAGGCGCTGGGAGATAGGAAGACGCAGTCAGCCTCCGATTCATTCAGATTATTATCCTAACATGAATGTTCAGGATTATTCTTTATTTTCATCTGAGGTTTAAATTATATTATTCGAACACAGCCACTTTTTTCCCCTCTGGTGCAACAGTTCTCAGCGCTGACATTCAAAAAGCTGCAGCTCACACCGATTGGTGCCTTCCTGCCCACCCTCCCGCATGCAGTGGGCTGCTATTCCAGCACTTCTGGACATAAAGCAGCACAGTCCCAGCTACTTCTGCAACTTGGCATCAGTCCCAGGCAAACGGCCGCAGAAGCTGTACAATGACAGATGATGCACAGAGGCTAAAAGTGGAAGAACTGACAGATGTAGGCAGACACTTACTGCATTGACAAAGAGTTGACACATTTGTTCAGGACTCCCCGACCTTTCCGTTCCCATTGATAGGGCACCCATTCCTCTGGCAATGCTTCATGGTGCATAACCAAGCAATAATCTAATTCAGTTAAGATAGTACAACCTCAGAATAATTTCCTAGTCTGTTTATAGATGTAAAGAAGCAATTTCCTAAATCTCTAGGGGAAAATCACTTTTTCTTTTTTGAGATCCATCTACCACATATTGAAAATACATCAGCAATTAGGAAAACACTCAGGAAAAGCAGACTTGGCATTAATTTGCTGTGCTGTAAGTGGAGCTCAATACCAACAATTAGTAGCGGAAGGGTGAACAGGAACACAGAACTCAGCAGATTACTTTTCTCCAGCAAATGTTTCTGCCATAACCAAACCAGCTGCAAGATTAGGACAACACCTAGGATTTTCTCATTCAGACATGGTTGCAGGAAAACAAACTGTTCTCCTTCTCAAAATGTCTTCTCCTCTACTGAAAAATGTGAATCAGACAATACCTTCTCATTGAATTATATATCCAAAATAATGCTATCACTAGATTTCTCAAAAAGCTTTAGTACTCTGTGCAGTACAAAAAAAAGTGAAGACATCTCAGAGGGAAGTATTTATTTTTTTTAATGAGATGTACTTGAAAATTTAGCAGTTAGATATACAGTACTCACGTTACAGTTGCTGTACTTAGAAATCTGTTACATAGGGATTTATAGTTAAATGTTCTCATTAGACGTACACAGGGTAAACTGAGGTCTTAAACAGAGCTGAAAAGTTGCATGTGCAATATTTTCCCTTGTACCAATTTTAAGTATTTCTGTCACCTTAGACTGCAAGAACATACTCAGATATCTTGCGCATATTAGTTTGATTTCACTGCTTCCAGAGGTGATGGGAAAATGAAATCAGCTCAAAACAGCTCAGAAGTGATTAAATAGTCTAAAGATTACAAGTGACTAAATGGCTTCTGCAGCAGTCACTTCTGTATGGTTTGCAGATTTTTGATAAAAATAGATGGCGATTTTCAGAAGCTTCATAGCACATGAAGGAAATTAAGCCTATTATAGTATATCTGAAGTTGGATACCTTACAGCTAATCTACTCAGAATTGATTGCCATTTGGTAAACTATACGAATACATTTTAGTTAAGGGCTCATCGCTGGGGTCACTTAGTTGAATTTAAAAGCCATCAATTTAATGCTACTTTGGCAGTTTCTGGGGGTGTGAACTGCTTCATTTTTATGAGGGCTGGTCTGAAAGAAATGTCTCCTACTTTATTATGTCAGCTCATGACATTAGAGGTAGATGTTGGTGGTATGACAGGAGAGGAAGAACCTTCCTGACAACATTCTACTATGTGCTGTTGCTTTGTGACAGATGGCAGCAGAGGAGCAGTCTGGCAAAATCGTGCCTGACATAGAAGTACATATGAATCAATGGTGTGGAATCAAATTCAACTGTGTGGAAGAATGCACCCACTGACATTTATCAACACTTGCTGAACACTTATGGAGACCAAACAGTGGATGTGAGGTGAGGTGGTACATTTCAGCAGTAGAGACAGTGGGTTATCTCCAGAGGTGCAGACTTACAAGTGCAGCATGCAGGTTCTTCATTGCTGACAAAAATGCAGAGCTGATGGTGGTATATATGTTGAAAAACAGCATTTTGAAGCTGAGAATTTGTTCTACCAAATACTGTGACTGTTCTCCCCTGTACCTGTTGTGGTTTCCATGGAAATAAATAGGAAGCACTACTTTCAGAGTGACCTATGTACATTAACTGTTCAGTCAATTTTTAATGGCAAAGCTTTATATTGTGACTGCAAATGCCTACTTGTAACATCATGAAATGAATTTTTGTGGGATCTGCAGGACAGCGATGTGTGGAAGAGGAATGGCTAAATACTTAAGACTGTATCCCAAATCATGCAAACAAGACTGCTAGTACATTTGTGTGTATTATAACTGGAATATTTGAAGTGAGAGATCTGTAGCTTTGAGGTTTTTAGTTTTGTTTGTTTCTTTGTTTAAACAACTACAGAGTTGAAAAACTCTAGCAGAAAAAACATCAGCCAGGCAGTAATTGTAATCAGAGTTTAACTGTACCGAAACAGCCATCACAATTTCTGCACTTTAAATAATGGGAGCACTTAACTTAATATCGTTTTTCATAAATGTGCTAAGTTTCTGTTCAGTAATATGCTATTCAACCAATTGTTATTAAAATCTGAAAAACAGGAGTTGACCTGGTCAAAATGTGTTTATATTTCATCTACTGCTTTTCAGTTATATCTATTTAGCATTTCATTACAAAAAAATGCCATGTTATATGAACCATTTACATCACAAAAGTGGTAGTGAGAGCAATATAATTCAATTATAAAAGCTGGAAACGGTTTAAACACCATTTGAAAGTAAACAGTTACAGTCCCTTATGCCCATGTCTGGGAAACATCCAAATGGAAGTTAAAGATCCCATGGCATTTTTTCAGAATGAGTAGGAGCTATCCCAATATGCTGGCCAACATATATTTTCTCAATTAAAAACAGATTTCAGTGTCCAAAGCTATGTGTCAGCAATTGCTGAGAGCATATGCCTGCCGCATTTCCAAAAATCTCTGCACCATCAGTAAGTGTCTAGTCGCCTTGCTGAATAATGCTTTTCCAGATGCCACAATTAGAAAAGGTGAATGCATTTTCATACATAAACGAAGCTCAGGGACATTATCCACTATTGTTCTGGAAACAGAAGTTTCATTTGAACCCACATTTAATTTTCAGGGTTTTTGGTTGTTGTTTTTTTTTTTTCCATAAATGAAGCATTAAGTATGACTGCAGTAGTCTATGAAACACTTTGACACCCTATGTAAATAGGCTCTGTAAAGATTGAGAAAAGAAATCCAATGAAACACACATGCATAGAAACAAATAAAGGCTCCAGGAATAGCCTTGTATCCACCATTCTTAATTCCAATTCCTTTACAAATGTAACAATTTATAAGGTTAAAAAAGCTTAACATTCAGTTTTTGCATTAGTTTCACAGTATGTTTTAGGTTACTTTCCACTTGAAATGCAGGTAGAAAGATTTTCCTTATGCACTCTAAATTGTGTGGACCTCATACAGCACCCACAGCTAAGAAGATCAAATAATCAGTTGTCAAGATTGAAGCATGAGCTCCTATCCCCAGAGTTACAAGATCAACTACATTATCTGCAGGCAGAAGGCTGTTATCTAGAGACGTAAGAAAACGTCAAACAATGCATCCCTAAAGAAAAAGACGTAAGTGCAGAAAAAAAATCTGTTGTTCAACAGATTTCCTCATGTACCATCTCAGACTCCTGCTATTTGGAGTTCACTGTTCACATTTACTTGCCTAATATTTTAATATTTTTTGCCATATTACTAAATACTTAGCTGTTGCTACTAAAAAAATTGGACAAAAATACCTCTTTGGCTAGAGATTTTACTCTGTTGACTGCCACAGAGTAGCAAAATGGTACAATTGGAAGCCAGTCAGTCACTCATGCTTGAAAATAAAACGGAAATTTTGAAGGAAGTGACCTAGGTAGGTTTGCTTCCTAGCAACAGACAGGCCAGACTGTCATTTGTTTTTGTTAGATCATTTTTCCAGTATCATTTTGCAGACTTCAGAATCCTATTCACACACAATTTCAGAATTCTAGGGTGCGTGTATTGCAGAAGGATTTATGGTAGACAGTGAAAAAGAACCCAGGCAGAGATGGAAACAGCACTTAGACCTGAAAATTTGCAGAATTCCTTGAAGGAAAGGTGAACGAGCAGCCTTACTTGTGCAGTGCACAATTACCTTTCTATAACCAAAATTTACTGCCAGTCATGAAAAGCAAAGCAACCCACTGGAAATGATGTTAATTTAGTTAGTATAGAAAAGCACATCCCTCCCTGATGCTACTTACTCTCATGGACATAAAAATTTTAACTAGAGCCAGAAGAGTGACAGACTGTGCTTGAGGACAAGTTAACTTCCCCTTAGACATAGTAAGTTTTAGACTTCCATAAGACAGTAGTAACGGAGATTTATGTCTGGAAAATATTTGATGCTTAACCTGTGCTGTAGCGCACAACATATTAGGTTATGAGGGTAAAGAATGAGGAGAAAGGATACTCAAACTGGTAAATGTACGAAATCGCATGTAATTTAGAAGACAGTTTAACTTTTACAGATAGGTTTTAACTCAAATTTATATTTAACACTGCTACTGACTTGTTCTCAACATGACCTTCCTGTCCTGAACCTCTCTGTACTACCACTTACTGTGCTCACTAAAACTTATGATAAAATTAACACGCTTGGTCTGTTACAACTATGAGTTACCAGAGTAGAAACATGAACATCACAAGTAACTGTTGCGCCTTCAATGAAGAAGTTGTAAAAGGAGAAACTGATTCACATGGAAGAAGCCAGTTTATTTTTTCATCAGTACCCATCACCATTAAACAGAAGCCTTCAACAGGAAGTACATCTTTGTCTGACATGAGCATCTTTAGCTGCAGCTCTAAAACAAATTTTAGTACACTACATTTAAATCATATTACTCTACAAAACAAAAGCCATCCTTCTCAATTAGGAATGAACAAAACAACTGTCAACAAAATATCTGATGTTTTCTTTTCTATGATCAACTAATTTCAAAATCTAGAGAGAGAAATTGCACTGTCATAAGATTTTTCTGTCCACAAGTTTTGTAACTCAGAAACCTTCCAAATTTAGCCTTTCACTTCAGGCTGTCAAACCACTATTCTTAATTCAATTTTGAAAACTACATGACATTAACAACCAAGTTCTTCTCAAAATGAATACTTATCTACTTTTAAATTCGCCTTATTTTAATGTAAGTACGGCACAAAGAGTGTTTCCAGTACCATGCACTATTAGCGTTCATATTTTTCCAATGCAAAGTAAGAGAGTAAGCCAGATTTTTCAAGTAATTAAGAGGATATAAATGTTGTTTGCTGCAAGAGCAGAGTTCTTGAAAGACCAGAGTCCTGGCAACTATCATAATCCTTTTGAAATTGCTCATATTAAGATTAAAGATCACTTTGTTCCTCTATTCCCACAACTAGTTGGTATGGTAAAAACATCAGACCCCTAGTTTTATATGTAACATCTTTAACATTTGCTCTCCTTTCTGTGCATGTGATTAAATGTAACATTTTGAAATCCCAAAGTTCTGAGAAAAACATAAATCCTTGTCCACAGCTGCTGTTTGACTCTGGAAACACATGCATTTTCTTTTCAAGCATCTACCATCAAAAAATCCCAAAGGATTTGAACTGGAGAACACCTGCATCTCTTCATTTAGTTCCAATAACAGAGTCTAAACTTCAAAATTACAAAAATAGATGCTATGTTCAGCTGCAGTTACATTCTGCCCCTAATTCCCGTGAACAAAAATGCTAAGAGCATGAAATCATTCAGGCAAGCTCTGTCATCGAGAGGATAAGATTTTTTGCACCAGAAGCCCAGTGGGAACTTGATAGAAAACTGGCAACAATTACAGATAAAGTACATAGTGAAATCCTCAGGGAGAGAAAAGGAAATGTAACAAGATAGATGGGTATAATTTTTACACATTTATGCCCAAACCACAAATGTGAATTGTCTTTAATTACTGCAATATATTTGGCATTTGTACTCATTCATTGTGTCAAATTGTTCCAAAATACTTCAAATTACTTTAGGAATTCTCTTTTATAAGTTTGCTTTATTTACAAGTTCAAGTATTCTTTTAAAGTAGAACTGAAAACTTAAAAATTACAACTATTGTAGCTTTAAAATCCAGACTTTGCATTGTTCCCCACCTAAGCAGTCAAAATTAAATAAACAGAAAAATGCCAGCGTCAGTTTTGTTTTGAACTCTGAAAAATGGGAAGTTGAGGGGTATACTTAGTTCTTTATGCATCAAAAGAAATGCATGTAAAATCTATCCGCTCCTCTCAGATATGTTCAAACAGATAAAATCAGCAGGCTTATGAGAAGAAGAACATATAATACTTATGGTGCAACATTAACAACAGGTTTTTGTTTTATGTTTGTATCTATGATATCTTCCAACTCTTAATTGTATTTTCCCTTCATAAATGCATTTTTCATTTAGCTTGGAGGAGAGAGATCTTCTCTAATCTTAGAAAAATTTACAGTGAAGAAGAAAAACAAGCTGTTCGGAAAGTTCAGAAAAATATCACTTAAATGGCAGTTACCAACTTCTCCAGGGTTGAATATTTGCTCTTCAATCTTTGTGCAGCTTTCACATGAACTAGAGAAGACTCTTTGCACTCTTACTTTGATCGACAGAGTGTATCAATTTACCATACATTAGCATAACAGTAATATAGATACTTTTATTTACTTGCTAATTTCACTGCTGCATTGCTGAATATTTTTAAGGGATCTGAAAGAAAATTTGGTACATTGTAATTTTTATTTCCTATTGATTTATATGTAATAGAGCTCTCCATACGTTGGCTATGCATGCACTCCCAATTCAACATGGCAAACCAAACAGAGCTTAATCAGCTCACCTCATCTATTCAACAGCTGCCCATAATTAAATACTAACACACACATTCATTTTGAAATCTCCCAATTTCTCTCAAAGGCCAGGTGAAACAAACAAGGTCTGCTGCTTGCTCTGAGGGTTAATAAATCCAGGGTTAGTTCAGAGAAGCCAAGTAAGACATTCTGCAGCCTCTCCCCTGTACTGTGTATGCTGTAGTTCAGATAAAGATTAGCATTTACGTCCACTGATTTTTACAACTATGCAGAGAGATTCCTGAAGAATTTTTTATACAAAAAAGGTACTCAAAATTAAAAGCATGAAGATGTATAATTAAGAATTAAACAAAGTCCATAAATACTTCTAACATAGATTTATCCATTTTTCATTGCCCTAATGATACCAAGGAATAAAACACTGTTGCTAAATTACTACCAGCACATACACTTGGTCCACACAATTCTTACTTTGCTTGCAGATGCTCTTCATAGTGCACTTTAACATTGCCCTTTACAGAATAATGTTTCATTAAAATACTTTCTCTCTTTGCTGCACAATGCAGCATGTTACTATTAGAAGCATTTTTTTCTCTACATACATGCATACAACTTTTGCAGGGCTACCTGCAGCCTGGATCACCATGGATAACAGGATTTCAGTGGCACAATGCAGTGGCTGACACAACAAGGGGATAAAAGGGTTCCCACCTGTTTCCCTGCTGAACTCATCCAAATTATTCAAGAAATGCACACCATGGGCACAACCTTCTCCCTGGCACTTCATACCCAAATAACTGCTTTTATTTTGGACCCTGTTGTTTTCCATTCAACCTCACAGATGCATAAGGAACCCATTAGGTACACCTCCTTCGTTCCTGTTTATGTAAGCAAAATTTAAAAAAGAAATCACTTGGCCATTGTGTTGTATTCCAAGATTCTTCCACTACCTCTTTTAGGGTGTGGTCCCATTGCTTGTCAGAATAATCAGAAACTCTCCTCCATTGCTTCTCCTGGTTTTAAGCACAAAAGCAATCCCACCAAACTGGAACTGTAGTTCCTCTTAACTCCTTCAGAAACCTCATCCATGTCTCAACAGCATCAGCTACATGGCTATTTTTACAAGGCTGCCTCCAATCTTATCTCTAGCAATTTGATAATACAGAACACCGCTTGATATTTTTTCTCATCTCTTGTGGACAGCTTTTTATCACTCTTCCAACAAGCAGGTTGCACTATTCCTACTTCTTTCTTGCAGTATTCCTATTCTAGACCATCACATCTAACATTATTTGGAAAAATGACTATAATAGTCTGACTTCAGTACTGCCAAATCATCTCCAGTAATACAGCCTTAAACAACACTTTTATTCCCCTGTGGCATAAGCTGAATTTGCTGTCAAATTATCCAGTAGAGCTTTAACTCCCAGAAGTGACTGCAACTGACAGCAAAAGCATTTTTATGCTTTCAAATCACTTCATGTAGTTTCCAGACTCATCTTGATGAAAAGGCTAATCGTATCTCCTGTCTTACACTGCCTCAGCTCCTTCAGCAAGCATTTGAATGTGAAGTCATTAATTCCCTCATCCTTTGGATAGAACCTGAGACAACTTAAATGCTACTCCCTCCTTTTATTTACAAAACAAAATCCACATCTTTTTTCATTTGTAGTACGCTACTCTCCACATTTCCTGGGAATAAAGCTTGAACAAATCTGTCACCTTTCTCTCCTGTTTGTATTCAGCCCTATCTGCCATCTTACACACAGGCCTAGAGCTGTAGGACAGGGTGCACAGATCATCTAACAATCATGGACCCCAATAAAATCAACGCTCCTTTCCTGAGGCACAGGGGAGATGGCCCAAAATATTTCCAAATCTTAACACTTTAAATGCATCTCCAAGACAGGCATCATGGATACTTGCTTTGTTACAAACCAGTTTTCTGCTACATTATTAGCAGACCTCCAAGTCCCTGCATCCAACTCTGAACTACGCTTCATTTGTTCGTCCGTTAATTCTCTAAGGCATCATCTGTCACAACCTACCAAATACTCCCTGCTATCTAACTGGATTATCCATTATACTTGTGAGCTAAAATACGTGACCACTGCGACCAGTAAAAATTACAATTATTCTACAACATAGTTTTGGGGTTTCGTTTTTATTTATTTATTTAATATTCTACGTATGCACAGTTCCCTTAAAGATTAAATAATATTCTAAGACAAATCAGAAATTTAAACTTCAAAGATGACAGAAAAAGCAATAATCAATAATATTGTTACCATTACAAGCATTTAAACTTCCTTAAGTTAGACAATAGGTCCAATAGATTTTCACCACTCCTTCCTTTTAAAAAGGGATCTGAGCAATCTGAATCATTAACTGTTCTCTCAGGTAATGTTTTAGTAGCAGGAACTTGAGATAATTATTATAAAAACAGCATCAAACCTTTCAGTATGATACACTCCAAGAAATGTACAAGCACCACTACTGAGATGATAACCTAAAATTTGCTGGAGTGGGTAGGTGCTTGCAAACAATTTGCTTTGCATAAGTAAAGAAAAGGTTTTGTTTCTACATACACATTTGCTAAGACAATAATAAATTTACTGCTGCTTTTCAGATGAATGTTATCCAACAACCATTAAAAACAAAATAATAGAAAAAAACACATTCAAATACTTCTTGTATCTGACAGTACAGGGGCCATTTGATATTTTTGCTTTCTTTAATCTATATTTTTCTTTTCTTTTTCCTTTTTATCCCCTCATACCATTCTCATCAGGGCAAAAGGAGCAACTTTTTAACTTCATTTGTAAAATGCAACATACTAACAGCAAAACCTAAAGAACAGTGTATTTCTCAAGTTACATTTGTTTTAAACCAGATTCACTGTTGTTTGAAACAGTGCAATGTTATGTTTAAAGCCCACAGAAATAATGAGAATGTTAGATAAGAGTATTAGTGCCCACAATGTCAACCTCTTTAAATTGACCTGAGCAACTCTCTGAAAAATATTAACTTGTTTCTCATTTAAATTTATCACAAATCAACAATTTATCAACAAAGACAAAAATTATCAAATCAATAAAGATAAATGCATACTCAAAGACAAATGTACACTCGTACGCATCTTAAAAATCATTTTAATTATCAAGAATTCTATTTATAATTCAATTAATAAATTTTATAAATATCCTGCAAATTTATGTGAGCCACTTCAAATGTAATATATCAACTTCAGTATGAGAAGTTCAAGCTGTTAGAGAAAAGAAAGAATGAAACTAACATTTACAAGAACCCTAGCAAAAAATAATGTTTATAAAAAGCTCTGTATGATTTATTTGAAAGGCAACCAAAGTCAGTGAAGCATTTCTTACTGAAGAGAATATTATCAAAATGCTGCATCAAGTTTTTGTCTCATAGTGAGCTAAAGTAAAGTTATGATGTGTGCAGTATGTGGAAAAGATATCTTGGCATTTGGCTTATTTTATATCAAAATCCCTCTTTTGAAAATTACATTGGATAGGAAAATGTAACGTGATACCAGCTTAACAAGAGTTTTTCACTTACCAGAATTATGGCAGTAGTCCATACACTGTGGAATCTGGATTGTAAAGGCCACCAAATCTGGAGCTAAGAGAGATTCTGGCTTTCTGCTCTCATTGAGCCATTTACTGCTATGTAAGTCTCTGGTGTCAGAAGGTCCTTGAATTAAAGGAATCAGCTTCTCTTTTCCAACATCACCTAAGAAAAAGATTACACTTCTTAGACTTTCTAATGTAACAAGATCATTTTCCAACTTACAAACATTCACTAGTCCAGCAACTAATGCTGTAAGTACAGAATTAGAATAGGAAATAGAGCAAGTACTTATGAATTATTAAGCAATTTCTTTAATGTCATCTTTTATACGTCTTGACCTCCAGGAAGATTTCAAATGAAGTAACTGATTTTCTTTGTACTTGTAACTTCAATCCTGACTTTATAAAATAATTTCTTGAAATATCACCCTGAACTCAGTTTAAAGACACTCAGTTTCAACATTCTTAACACTAGCTACCATGCATCTATAAAAAGATCATAGATATAGATTCAAAAAGTTACTGTAATCTCTCTTCAAAAACAGTCTGTTAAAATTTAAAATTACTTATCACCAAGTTCTCAAAAACTTCTCAAGAGAAATACTTGCACCACTGATGGAAAATGAGACATCAAAAAAATAAACAGAATAAAACATAATACTACAGATAAAGCAAAATGCATATGCGCTGCGTAATACGAAAATGTAGGTTACTCTAGTTTCTTCAGTGCTGTTAGATTCATCTTTCCCTCAGAAGACAAGCACTAAATATTTTTTATTTCAGTGTCAAAACTGACTATACTGGGGCTAGACTGGATCGTCCTGGCACACAATAATAATAACCAAAACAAAAACAGAATAAAAAAAAACTTTTCTGATTCATAGGAACAATGAGTAAATTCTTGTTTCAGTAACTCTCCTTGTAAAAAGCAAGGCCAATTCTCCTCTACAGGCAATAAAGTTTTACATGGTCCAGCTGCACATACCTGGGGCTTTGGCACAAATTTTTATTGATCCCATGGTCCCAGAGGCACATTTGACCAATGATGTGCTGCAGTACTTCAATTCAACATTCTGGATTGAGCCCTCAAGAGTTGGCAGGGGATTCTTAGATTTCACACCTAATAAAAGAAAACTGCAAATGTACTAGCCTGTTGAATTTAAATATTTTTATATTCCTTTACCAAGGCATTTAAACTTAATTATACTTTAATTATCTACCTTAGATGTTCTTATAGCATTTTCGTTGTGATTCGCAGTTTTGAACTGGAAGTGAGAGAACATTCTGTAGACTTTGTAATACAGTTACACATAAAATATAGGCAGATATGAGAGAAAAACACACAAGGCCACTTAGATACTGCAATAATAAATATGCATATATATACACATATACACTTGTTTTCAGTTTGTAAGTGCCACCTCAACTGCTCTCTTTCATGTTGTTATTGTGACTCTTTCATTTCAGGATATTAAAATGACTCAGTGCTTTCAGCCCACATTCAGGCAAGAACACTTGCCTCAACAGCAATGTAAGGGCACTAAATCCACACACTGAAGTGTGCAGAGGGCCAGCTCACTTGCTCTTGTTCAACCGAACCTAGAGTTCTTGCCTTAGGTCACAAGTAGAACCAAGTTTTGGTGGTCTTCTCTCAGCCCCATTTGTGCACTCAGCAAAGCACCACAGTGTTTGGAACAGCACAGGGCACTGGGAACTCCTGAGGAACTGAGCTGTGGCACCAAGGGCTGCATGGGGCCAAGCAGCCCACAGAGCCCCACAGCACAGGTGGGGGCAGTCCGCCCTCCTGTGTGTGTGCTGTGCGGAGCTACCTATCACAGAACAAGTACATAAATTCAGGCACAAATGAGAGAGAAACTGTTTCAGCACCTGTAAGTAGTATGAAAGGAAAAACTAACAGAAGTTACCATTTTAAAAGTTTTTCCCCCCTCTACGCAACAGTGACTTTGAATTTGTCAGTAAGTTGGCAAGCACCTTCTTGATTATGCAAACATCAGTATAATTATGGAACCATTTCCTTACATACGTAACATACAATTTGTTCCAAAATCTATAATTACGCAAGAAAAGTATTATGGAATAGCAGATAAAAAAGTAAAAAAGCATTCTGATTTGTGCTTCAAGACAGTTACACGTATTAAATAAACTTAATATATTCTCTAAAGAATTAATTTCCTGCATGATCTCTCAAAGAGCCTCTAAAGAATGACTCCAACCTTGCTTAGTGAGGAAAAAAGGTTATTTCTCTAATTGATAGGAAAGAGAAATGTCATCATCTAGTAATCGGGTTCACTGTGCCTGTTTCAGTTCCTAAGTGTTAAAAAGCATTTGGTATTCCACACAAATTTGTTTGGTAAGCAGACTTCTTGCTCTGGAAAGATATTACAATAGTTTTTGAATAAAGAAGCACAGTAGGAAGAGAAACAGCATAGAAAGGGACACACACCATTAAGCAATCCAGACCAATACAAAGAAATGGGTTCCACATTCTACACATACTTTGTCATCACATTTTAATCTGCCTGCTGGGGTTAAGGTGCATCCACAGCCTTCTGAGTTGGAATTTAGGAAGGCCTCAGGCTCAGGAATGTTCACTGTGGAATCTGTCCTCATGTCTGGCACTACAAGACTGCCTTGGCCTTTAGTCTACAGGATCAGCTACTGGTGTTAGTCTCACCCTCACACACAATTCTGCCTGGGGAGAGACTCTTTTAAAGCTGAAAATCCCCTTTCACCTAAGGTTTTATATCAGAAATGATGCATAAATTTGTCAAAAGCAGATAGGGTATCTCTATGCACTTCTTTATCTTGGCTCTGCCTCTTTGTACTTCTACAATTCTACAAACACAGTCCGTTGTGTTGCAAAAAAACAAAGATTTGTTTTCTAATTTTTTTTCCTCTATTCCAAAATAAATAAAATAGTTAATAGCAACCAAGATTATGATTGGAGCATAACAATGTTGCTATATCCACCTCCCAGCAATACCTTTATGGTTCAAAGCACAAGCTGTAATGCTTCATACATTTCTCTCACTTCCCTGTGGAAAATCAAGTAGTTTAAAACCTAGAGTATTTTCCATCATTAAGTCCACTTCTTGACACCAAGGTGTTATGGCATTCTCTTTTAGTTTCACACCTGTAACAAAGAAACAGTTGCATGTGACTGCACTACCTGTCTCTGCTCTCTCCTATTCCCTCACCAAATAACTTCTGGACTCAATGAATTTTATCAAGATTAATTAGAGACACTTGCGTTCTGTGATATTCATGAAAATCTAGGTATAGTTGCCCTGTAACCCAAACTATCAGCATATGCACAACAGTCAGCAAAGCACAACTCTAAAGTAGCCAGAGCCTTTGCACCCAGTCAGCAGCTGAGGATCACAATGGGATGCTAGGAACGCTGACTGACTTGGCCTTGAAGAAACGCACAAACTCTCAATACGTACTCAATTAATATTTCAAGATTCACAACTGTATTCCAATGCATGTGGTATAAACGTTTATTTTTGGGAGACCTGTGGGATGATGAATACCTCCACAGAGGATTTCAATTATTTGAAAAGAGCATTGAAAAGCATTTGGAAAACACAGCACAGACATGCCTTGCCCTTTTATGCATTCTTTCGACATCAAATGGCATCATCATTCTGATCCCATTTTTAATACCTGGTAACCACAGCACAACACACCACAGTAATCAAAGAGAAGTTGAAAGACAAATTAATTCTGCTCAGCTTTCACATCTATGGACTGGAGAATACTTGGAAGACCCATTTGCTGAATGTTAAAACCCTGTGCAAAGCATACAGTAAGAGATGTGGAACTTAGAATGGCTACCTACATTTTTATCACAAAGACAAGAATTGACATGGTCGTAAGGTGACAACCCCTGCCAAGTTTCAAGTTTCTTTTTCAAAGCAGTGATAAATCAGATATTTTGCTGAACCACTTAAAGCCAGTATGGAAACAGCACATTTTCCTCCACGTCCAAATTTTTTTTGAAGGGACAAACCATGCCTCAACCAATTTGTGAAACTGGCAAATTTCATAAAAGCTGCCCCGTTCGCTATCTATGCCTCTGCCGAGCCATACTTTCCAACTCTGTATCTTCAGTTCTTCCCAAATACCCTCCGTTTTCTCATCCATAATGACATCATTTTAAAATCAAAGTCCCTGTGGTTATACATACAGCTAAAATGTTCCTTAAACATCCATTTCAGAACATCTGTAAATTCTCTGGCAGCTCCATCTTAGATAATCGTTTTAGCAGGAAGATGTTAACACTCATAGATAAGAAACATTCCATGTACCCAACTACAAAGTCAAATTTAGTATGTGAATAAACATTAAAAAGACTTTTTCTTTCAGTGAAGACATGGAACATGAACTCAAAGGGGAACAAGGTGAACCAAGTCTCTCATTGCAAACAGTAACATTTTCCAAATTTCGACTTTTTCAAAGTTACTGAAAATGAAGCATGAGAAAGGCTTATATTCAAGGTTTAAAAATAACCATGCAAGTGGAATTTGTGCTGTACTTACTCCCCTGAAATTATACCTTAGAAAGTAGCACCACGATTTACTTGACTTTTCTAATCTATGCAGTCAAAGATAGCAGTTTCTTTCTCAGTATATCTCACATTTTATATAAGTCCCGCTTTAGACACTGACAGGCTGCTCTCAAGTCTCCCCAGAGCCTTCTCTTCTCCAGGCTGAACAGCCCCAGCTCTCCCACCCTGTCCTTGTAGGGGATACGTTCTATCCCTTGGATCATTTTTGTGGCCCTCCTCTGGATGCACTCTAACAGGTCCACACCTCTCCTGTACTCAGGACTCCACATCTGGATGCAGTACTCCAGATGAGGTCTCACAGTGCAGAATAAAGGAGCAGGATCACCTCCCTCACCCTGCTGACCACAATTCTTTTAATGCAGCCCAGGATACTCTGGGCTTTGTAGGCTGCAAGGTCTTTCACCAATCCGTTTGTCATAAGAGGAATTTGCGATCAAAGGGAAATCAAGAAAAATCTGAACTGATCAACAGAAAAGGCAGGAAACCACCAGAAGAGGTGCATTATTGATTCTTATGACAAAAGGTAAGCCTGTGTGCCACCAAATCCTTCATATACAATAAATAATTTTTTAGAAAAATCATAAAATAGTAAACTGAAAAATATGAAAAAGGAAATGAATATGGCATGACTAGAACTTCTAGAAGCAGTTCCAAATGAATTCTCTCCATATTTAAGTTAAGGTCTCAGAAGGAAAAAAATCAACATTTATAGCATTAAGTATCAATAAACTATGGTTTGGCAATATTATATAGTAAAACAGCATCACTTACATGTCACAGTGATTTCAAACTCAGTAAAAAGATCAATCCACAAATAAAACCAAGCATTTATTAACTGAATTAAATTCAATTTTAGGCCTAGGTCTTTCTGGAATCAAAATTTCAAATTGTTTTTACAGAATCATATATAGTCTCACATGACTAATGCAGAAAAGCTAGTAAATAAATTAAGCATAACAGAACTCTTGTTTCCTTAACAGAAAATACTCACTTGTGTTCAGTCTCTGCTTAAATGGTTCCCTTACTGTGGACTTCACAAATCTGCACTGACCTATGCTGAAGGTTGCTTTTAGCATCAAATTCCTCAGAGAAGTCATCTCTGTTCAGCCACAAACACAGCAGATGCCACAAAAATGAGTTCCAGTTGGTGCCAGTGCTTGCCATGCTCAGAGCATTGTGGGACCATAGGCTTCCAGGTTTGTCATTGCAGCATGAGATTTTAAACATTTTTCATAACTATGCTTCCTCACACCAAATACCAGAAAACATTAGTGTGGAGTTCTTGTTGCTTTAAACAGCAAAAACAGAGAATTATCTTCTCTAGTACAACGATACTTTGCAATGAAATCTCCCAAATGACAATACTCACAACTCCATTTTTTTTTGATTTGTCACCATAATCTGCTCACTACATTTACCAGCCTCAGTGTAGTACTCCTAAAACAATTTTCACTCTTCAAAATACAACAATTAAGGAAGCTTATTTTAAGCAAGTGTCAATGTGCAGATCTATTTTATACTAATTCATCTTAACTTAGAATTATTAGTGCTATTCCGATTCTGATTATCTTGATTATTTATATTCTCACAATGGCATCAACTAGTTTCCAGTATACATACAACTATTCTTAGAAATTTCTATCTTCTCTCTTCTCTCTCCTTAGACTTAAAAGGACAACAAGAAGAGGAGCTGATAGACTTGTCTTGCTTCTTATGTATAATGATCAGGATAGCTTTTCTACTGTGGGAACTGCTTGTCCCATAGTTCCACATCAGAAGGAGACAAAAAACAGGGACATAGATACCTACACCAAGTATCTCTTTTATCCAATTAAGTGAGACACAGGCTCAAGCAAAATATCACATTTTTAAGAAAAATATTTATCAAGCAAAAAGTCTACAATTCTTTTCAAATGAATATAAGCTGCACAGATCACGTGCATGTGCACGCAACATAAAAACTATTCAGAATCTGAAAATCTAACTCTCAAAAAGTGTGTTCTATCTCAAATTTACAGTGAGTATACAAATGCTGAAGTCACACACAGAATCACAGGGGTTGGAAGGGACCATAAGTGACCAAGTCCAACTCCCAGGCTAAAGCAGGTACCCTACAATAGTTCACACACTCAGGTAGGAATCCAGATGGTTCTTGAATATCTTTACAGAAGAAGACTCCAGAACCTCTCTGAACAGTCTGTTCCAGTGACAAATGACACTAACTGAAATGCTACTAGGATGCAATAATAACTTGAGAAACTTTCATCACTAAATACTTGAAGTAAGATCTCAAAGTAAACAAAGGCAGGCTGATGAAAAGAAAACTCATGGCTTCCATCCCTGGTAACACATCCCCTTGTTGGAAGCATCCATCATCAGTTGCTTCCATTTTGGTCCTTTGTATCTTCTGTTCCTTCCAAATAAAAAAGTTCTATTGTATCTTTGGTCAAGTCCAGCAGGTCATGCAAAACGTCTACATGCTTGCATGAAATGCACATTGTCATGAACGTATGTTGATTTGATCACACAAAATCTGAACTGAATTTTCTACTCTACTTTTGCATTAAGATCAGTTCAAGATGAATGCAGTACCAGTTCAAATGGCTCATCTTCAAATATGGTAAGTAGCCATTTACCTTGGGTTGCATTTTATTCTCTATCTATAATGGACACTTTTACAAAAAAAATATTACATCTGTGGTTTTCTAGGACAACATTTAGAGTGAAAGAATGGTCTTAGAAGAACCACAGTTCATGTCAGCTCTCTTCACCTTCTATTTTAAATGTGGAGCTCATTTCTCTAACACACATATCTTTAAATAAGCTATTTGGTGACTACAAAACTCATAAAGTCTGGTTTCCTGTGTGTTTGCAGTCCCTTGTCCTCTACAAGACTCATTCACCAGAGCAGGTCTGACCCTCAACGTATTATGTAACATACCTATCACGCCGGAGACAAGAAATTCTGAATCCCACCTCAACCCACCTTACATAGCTGTGAGATCACCACTAAGCAAACATGACACCTCGTCAGCCGCTCATTATCAGACAGAATATTTAACATCTGAAATCTGCCCCAAGCTCCACCTGAGATAATTGTATACTGCACAGACCAGTTATGGATCAGTAGAAAGGCAAAAAATAAAAATAAAAAAAGCATTCTGAGGATGGATACAGCAATTCTTTGAGAAAAGAAAGAACAAAAGTTTATAAAAATACAAATGAACGTAGGTATTTAGAGATGGTATAAAAATGTTACTATATCTGAAACCTAACATATAATCATTAACTGTTCTTAGGTTGCTGGGTGTACGGGAAGCAATCAAAGAGATGTGTTTCAGTCAAACAAAAGTGGTTGAGGAGGAAAACTGGCACTGACATGGTTAAAAGATGGGCAACATCTCCTGGGGACGCAGACTGTAGAGAAAATAGGAAAGGTCAGGAAGAAAGTAATTCAGACAGGATGAGAAAGTAAAACATGATGCAGAATACATGCAAAAATATTGAAATCATTACTAACTACAGCAGTGTCCCCATTCTTTTTAGATAGAGTGTAGTACTTTAAAGAACAAAAAGACACGAGATTGCCCCTTTACATGTAGTTTCCCACTTTATTTAAAGATGAGGTTTTCTTTTTCTAAGTAGAATATCCTTCTTATTCAAGTTTCCTGTATTTCACTGCATTTCTTCATGGTATCACTGTGCTTCCTCACAGCAATTTAAATACACTTTGTTTATGCAGAATAGAAACTCAAAAAACACAATGCTCTACATTTAGCAAAATTGTTTAGATTTTCTTTTAAATATTCTATGCCACTATTGAGGGCTTAAAAAGAAACAGTACATTTAGTGTCTGGAATGGCAGTTTCTTACACCAGGAGGATATTAACCTTTAATCCTTGAAATCATTAAAGAAATGTTTGTAGAAATATTTTTAGCCTCTTTATCTGGTCAAAGTACTGGAAGTTAAGTCGTGTCTGTACAAACCAATCATTTCACCAGCAGTTTTATATTTCTTTAAAGCCTCATATAAAAAGCACCTGCTTAAAGTGAGTAATGGAGTTTTATATTCATTGCACTTAGGAACAGCGTATGTAACCTATTCCGTTTTCCTCCCTTGTGGAATATATTTCAGCTTATATTGCACAGCACATTACCGATGTGTATAAAGACTCTCTGATCAGCAATTTGGACTGCAGACAGTAACCTGCATGAGTACACTTTTTTCCCTTCCTTAAATACAGTATCCACTTGATTCAGAAACACAAATTAAAACCATCCTTTAAAGATGATGATCTCACCTTCACAGCAAATGCATGAAACACATGGATGCTAAATGTAACAACGCCAGGTTACAGCCTGTGGCATACACCCTGCACAACCAACAACTGGCATTCTGTCAGCATTACAGAAAGAACTTCATACATGAAGTTCTTCCCTGTTCAAAGAACAGAAAATCTCCACCAGCATTATTAATTTATGAGAGGTTAAAAATCTCACTGCCTACTCAGATATATACTTTGAAAAATCCAAATGCAAGGAAAGTCTGTAAAAGGATACATTTTAAGGATGCAATTTAATCTAGGAGTGAGTTCTTTGTCAACACAAAGCACTAAAAGACGCTGTTTTCATAGTACAGAATATTAAAGCACATACTGCGACATACACTTTGTAGCTGCGAAATTTAAGGAATTCATCACTGCAACCTCAGCTAAGTTTTGCCTGCAGAATTACTCAGTGTCTCCTTCCAATAAAAGCATAAACTTGCAATAGCCTACCAGTGGTGTTTTTCAATTATAAGAACATTAATACTAGACTCAAGGAGGTAATATAGACACAACCATGAAATAAAAGATATATTTATTTTGTTTCAATCAGCTGTTCTTTCATTTGAAAGACAACAGTGAACTCTGAGAGGACAATTTAAATAATTTATGTTTAAACACTTGGTGTATGATTAACCAGAATCATACAACTGCACTCAAGAATTTACTGTAGTTAAGTATTGCTATATTACACGTAGAAAACACACCGATTTCAAGGCATTTCAAAGACTGTGCTTAGCAGACTGATTTATTCTCTGCGCAGAACCATATCTTCACAAAACCAGACTATGGTTCAAAGTAGACAGTTACTCTTTGCATCTTCTGCCATCCACCTACCACTACGGTGGTAAGTTTTAAACAACATGGAAAATAAATTTGCCAGAACAACTTAAACCAAGCATAGAATTACCCGTCAATATTATTGCACATAAGTACTTACTCACTGATCTAAACAGGAAGAAGGGCTATATTACATTAGCTTGATTAGTACCTCATGGAACACTGCTGAAGAAGTTTTGGGGTCACAGCAAGTTTACATAGCCCATGAGAAGTGAAAGGATTAGCTATTCTATAGCCAAGCATATGAAGAAGTAGTATCTGTGACTTGGGACTCGCATGTTTTCTAACTTATTGTAATTAAGTTAGCACTACAATTAGTGTATTTGTAAAACATTTTAATTCTGATAGAATAAAATGAAACATTTATGCTGTATTATATCTAAGGAAATAGAGGACTGAAAATAAAACCCTGAAAAATCTTTACAGTATCTTAGAACAATATCCAAAAATAGGTAGCATTTTTTGCACAACAAAAGCAAGAACAAACAACTCGAAAGACAGGCAACTGAGAAGCTTACCAGTTTTTCTTTACTACTGGAAAAAAAAGTGAGCTTTTTAAAACAGAGGAACAACACTCCGTCTGCTTTTTCTTTTTTGCACCTTTTTTTTTTCTTTAAACAATACTGTTGCCAATTAGTTGCCCTTAACATAACTTCAAATATATACTAAATGTCTATATAGATATTATGGCTTTACTTAGTTTACAAAGATGAGTGAGGCCTCTAAGAATGCCAGTTGCATGCTTTTCAACAGAAGGATGTAAACTTATTTAGTAATCTCTTTTTCTCTTTCATCTTATCTCCAGTTTCTGTGTAGATTTATAATGCTCATTGTTTCCAATTTTAACAAATCACCTAATGGCAGAAAGGAAAATATGTTAACCTTGGAATTATTTGCAGTTGTAGAAATCCCTTTTGTCTGGCTCATGCAAGGCCTGCAATCTGTTTTAAACACAGATTGTCTGTCTTTTGTCTGACAGCCACCAAGCTGCACAAATTACTTTCTGCCTGTTCACCTGTTTGCAGCTGTGTCTGTAAGCTAAGGATTCTGTAGTTTGACTTGAGCAACCACTGAGGATTGATGACATGTGCTGCTGATAAACTGAGCAATTTGAAGAAATTACTGGCTAAACTTATTGAAAGACATCTGTGCATGAGCTGAGAACTAGAAGCCTTCAATTGTGTGTTTGCAACCTGCAGTGGCGGCAGCCCGTTTGAAGTGATATCCTACAAGGGAGCTGGCCCTGACACAAAATAACTACACCATCTTTGCAACATATTTCCTCACAACCAACAGAATTCTGTTCTTTTGGTCTTAAATATACTTCCTAACTAGAGGATATAACAACAATTAAGACTTCCTATATTCATATTGAAGAAGTAACTTCTTTTGAAGCCTGTTTTTCACTCAGGTTGGGATCTATGCATTATTTCTCAGCCTTCACTACCATGTGGATGAGTTCTTAGCAGTTACAATTTTATGCTTATTTTCCTTTAGGCAACAAGACACACCTTTGCAATATTATGGAGTACATCTCAACTTTCCCTAATTAATTGTAACACCTGAAACATCTACTTCATATTAAGCAGTCAAGACATTTTATTTCCCATCTCTGTTACTCTGGATAACACTTGACCTTCTAGGTATATTTGAAGACATTAATTTTAAGCTCAGGGAGGCAAAAGCTTCTCTTAGGGTGTGAGTGTGCACGGGCAAAAGCGTAAGACTCTCAGTTTAAATATGTGTGATGTTCAGTCAGTTCTAAGCTGTACCCAAATTCCTAAGTCCCTGGGGACACATTCTGTAGTGACATGCTTCAACTTTGCTCTTGTTCTATTTGTTCTTAAATGCTTAGCATAAATGTGTTTCAAGTACATACTGTGATAGAATGGGCCTAAGCAGAAATCTGTGCATTGACAAGTGCCTGAGTAGCCCCGAACAACAAATCACAAAACACACTAAAACAGTTTCAACAATCATGACATATACACATGCTACATTTATTTTTGAGAGTGAAATTAGTGCTGTTATTTGAATTTCCTAAACATCTGAAGGAAAACACTACCTCAAAGATATACCTCACAAAGTCTAACAACAACAATTTCCAAAATCCTTGTTGTACTTGATGAAAAATTGTCACCGTGTTATAAATTAAGCACATTTGAAAGTAGGAAAGCAAAGCTTTCAAGTTAAGTAGCTATATAAATTGGGCTTTCACATTTCAGAACCCATAAACCAGATTCAACACAGAGCTGAAGTGACCTCCTGAAAAAAAGGATACATAGTATGGCGCATAGGCATACAATAAATCAAGTCCTGATTATGTGCAGTTAATAAGTATACATCATTAAAAATAAAACCCTTCAGATACTCTGGTACAGCAGATATCTAAATAAATACAGTACATTTTTATCTTTAACCTCTTTACGCATATTGCAAGTTCAAGCATTTCTAGTGTCAGCTTTTATTTTAAAAGACCTAAATCGTGAGAACATTCTTATGTACCACTTCATTACCCTGACACCAAGTATGTATAAAAAGATTAGCCTTTATTTGGTATAAAATCAGTTGGCAGTTTTACATCTGTGCAATGCAACATAAATACCCCAGCTGGCATCTCAAGCTCACACACATATGGACTTCAAAACAGAAACTTCCTTATTTGCAGCACTGCCAGGGTAATTTTGTATACTCCGCATACTACAGCTATTTGTCAGGCCTCTGCAGGTGTGCAGTGCACATAAACACACAGCTGTAGTCTAGCAAGCCAAGTGTTCCATCAAACACATAAAGGGAGACCTCAGCAGCTGGATTAGTCATCCCTGCAACAGGTCCAGGGAGAACAATATGGGTTAGTATTTTTGGAAAAGCATGGATGGTAAATTTATGATTATGCTGGCCTTACCAAATAACTGCTGGATTGTGTCATTTTTATGCAATGACTACTTATTAAAGTTTTTTTGTTAGAATGGCTGGAACAGACTGAATATTTTTTAGTTTTTAATATAAACAATAAGGTAGTTTATGTATAAAATAGTTTATTAAGTGCAAAATGTTAAAAGGTTTTCATGCTAGTGGTTGGTTCATGACAGATGTTACAATTATTTGCATTGGCTTTAACAGACAAATCACTGGAATCAATTATAGTTAGTATATCATAAAACTTCTTACTAGTTATATATTATCCTTTGTCACATTTACTATAACTACACAGCGTTTTTCTATCTATGTATTTAACTCCAATTGCTTGGTTCACAGACAAATATCTAAAGGCAATCGATAAAAGCGCAGAACAGTTTTCTGTAATTACCTTGCTTGTTTCTTTAAATCACTATTCTAATGTAAACAAAAAAAAACCACCGAATTTTTCTCAGAAATCTTTGGAAGACACCAGCATTCATACAATTTCATGGTGCTCATAGACGTTAAAAATATTTTAATGAACCAGAATGAGCAGTAATCCTAATCTGATGCAACTTTCCTTCAAGAAACTTTTCATATGTCAAAAGCAATAATAAAATAAATCAATTAATCAGACCTTAAAAATAATCTGCACATATCTATCCGGAACCCTCTATGTAAAGTATCTATTTTAACATTTCAAAATTATATCAGAGCATATGAGAAAACACAGACACCATCAGGATTCCTCTTTGATGCATTTCATCCATTAAATTTCAACTTTAAATACCATGCATACGCACGTGTTTGCATCTCTTTATCATCTCTTTATCACACTATCTGACCAAATCTTGCCCATAAATGTTTTCTTTTGAAGACGACATAGGTCTATATTGATTTTAATAACAGCTCTCCTAGATTTCATCACTTGGAAGATGATGCCAATTCAAAACATCAGTAAGGTAGATATTCACTTGCACTGAGAATATTTCTATATTTTTTCCCCTGGGTGCAGCAATATTTGGGAACACAGAGCAGGAATCCATTCCCAACTGCCCCTTCTTATTACAGTAACTGCACGATTTCAAGAAGGAAGGTGAGGAGGTTCCTGGAAGCCACTTCCCTAAACTTGACCTAATGACATTTCAAGACCATCCACCACGAAAACCACTGTTGGTGGCTCAGTAACATACATAAAGATTACAGTAATACTGTGGTATCATAAAATCTAATCACTAGAATCACTGAGAGGTACAATGTACTATCACACAGTGATTTCTTTATGGGGTATAAAGTAGTTCTTTTAAGCTCAAGAGATCGCAGTATATGCTGAAAAGGCACCAGAGATGAAAAAAGATGAACAATACTCAGCCATAATCAGAAAGAGAATTACTTACACATATGATAAAAATGAGAAGGCACTTCAAAGAGAAGGCACATCTTCATCAATGACCTTGATGAGGGGATAGAGTCCACTCTGAGCACATTTGCTGACAATACAAAGTTGGGAGGAATGGTTGACATGCCTGAAGGCTGTGCTGCCATTCACTGAGACCTGGACAGACTGAAGAGTTGAGCAGAGAGGAACCAGATGAGGTTTAACAAGAGCAAGTGTAGAGCCCTGCACCTAGGGAGGAATAACCACATGCAGTGGTACAGGTTGGGGGATGAGCTGCTAGAGAGGAGTTCTGGGGAGAGGGACCCAGGTGTCCTGGTGGATGACAGGTTGGTCATGGGCCAGCACTGTCCCCTGGTGGCCAAGAAGGCCAACGGGCTCTTGAGGTGCATTAAAAAGAGTGCGGCCAGCAGGGCAAGGGAGGTGATACTCCCCTCTCTACTCTGCCCTGGTGAGGCCTCACCTGGAGTATTGTGTCCAGTCTGGGCTCCTTGGTACAAAAAAGACCAGGATTACCTAGAAAGAGTCCAGTGGAGGGACACAAAGATGATAAAGGGTGTGGCACACCTCCCTTATGAGGAAAGGCTGAGAGACCTGGGTCTGTTCAGCCTTGAGAAAAGAAGACTCAGAGGGGATCTGATCTATGCCTATAAATATCTAAGGAGCAGGACACAAAGGGATGAGGTCGAACTCTTTTCAGCAGTGTATGGTGATAGGATGAGGGGAAATGGCCACAAACTGAAGCATAGGAAGTTCCGCACAAATGTGTGTGGGAAATTATTCACACTGAGGGTGATGGAGCACTGGCACAGGCTGCACAGAGAGGTGGTGGAGTCTCCTTCTCTGGAGACGTTCCAGACCCGCCTGGACGCCTACCTGTGCAACCTGCGCTAGGGAGCTGCTTTGGCAGGGGGTTGGACTCGATGATCTCTGGAGGTCCCTTCCAACCTCTACAGTTCTGTAATTCTGTGAAAACCAACATCATAATGTAGAAAATAGGAAAAACAGCATTGCCAAAGTTAATCATTCCTTTTATGCAGACATATCTATCTTTCAGAATCCAAACAGAACTGCAATTTCAGAGATGCAGCACGCCTCTTGAATCTACAGTCTGTAAAAAAAAAAAAACTCTAGAAATGACTAATTGCTCTATTCTGATAAACTGAAGGCAAAGTCCATATAGGACTTGAAGCAAGGAGCAATGAAATGAAGTAGAATTGAGAGATGGTTTAATAACAAAGTTATCAAGATTTAATGGCTTTTTATACTATTGATGAACAAGTTACATTCAAAAGAAAAAATGGCTTATATTATTAACATAAATAAATAATCATTATCCTGACTAATCCACAGACCCCTCTTCAGAAGAAAAACTAAAACATCTTCCTTGAGAAACAAATTTAAATGATCATGAAATTATAGAGCAAAATAAAAAGAGATATCTGTAAATTTAACCTATACTTGTCCAAACAATAGCTCTCTTCGCAAAAATCTGAAATTTCTGCAAATCTTTAAGATAGTATTTAAAAAGTTCAAGCAATTAGAGGTCACAAATGTTAATCAAAACTACACAATGGACCACAAAAAATGGAAATGTGAGGGACGAGACAGAATGAGAAGGACTACTTATTCCTTGGTGCTATAACACAACATATAATACAAGAAAGCTACCAAGTCAGAAACCTTATTTTGCTACATTTCTTGCTTTGATTTACTCCAGAGGGGAATGAAACACTCTTGGGCAGGATTGGATTAAGATATAAACACTATAAACCAGCTGGTTAAGGTGGACAAATAGCTGAATTTGAGTTTTCAAATAAAAGAAAACAAATGTGTAGAACAGTAGATTTGGAAGAAAAAAAAATCTGGTGTTGGCAGGTATTTCCTGTTCAACCTCAAGAAAAGCATTCAATTTCGTTGCATGAACTTCTCAAAAGAAATATGTGGTCTTAAAGGGACAATGATTCATTAGGTAAGACAGGATTCCAGTTTTGTAATAATTTTATTATTACACAAATTAATCAATGTGCAATTATTACAGAACAACTGCAATGTTCATGTTGCATATGCAGATTAGAAAAAATCGTAACCTTGCTGCTACAGGACAAAATGCTAGATTAACTGCATGTCCCAGCTGTTGTCACGCTATGTGTCAAACCCATCATAGTCAAGTCACTCAAATTCAGCCTTTCAAAAGCAAAGCTTCCATACACTCTTTCAAAGTGAAGGACTCAGTGACTCCTGGAAGTTCTACACATTCTACTGAGAGCATCATTGCATTTTTATATGACAAACGTATAGCACTTAAGAGGAGGGGGTATCTAAGAAAGAGTCAAAAGACTAGGAAGGAAAGCCCCAAACACTGCTGTAATAGTACAGTCCCATAAAAGGGAAAGTCTTAATGAAGAGAGTAGAACATAGGCATCTATCTCCCTGAACTGCCTAAATATACAGCTTAGCTTGTCGTTGTTGTACGTATAGATCTGTCTCTGGCCCAAGTTCTCTGAGACAACACTTTGCAATGTAATCACAATCTAGGTATATCATGACAAGAGTTTCCCTTAGACCCCTCCCATATCCAGTGGAAATGCATTCCAGCACAAATAAATCAAGAATATTGATGAACAGGAATAGTCCTAAATAGGCACATTTATGCCTCCAAATTTTTTTAATTATTCATTAAGGCCTAATACTTCAGGTATTCCTGCAAAATCTAGAATCAGTATAACTGAATAATTTAGAGGTAAAACAAGAAATACATATATATAAATATTTTGCCTAATACAATAAAACTATAAGTTTTTACTGAAAAGGAAAAAAAAACAGCTTAAGTTAATCCATTGAGACAAATAGAATCCACGCACAATTACTGGAAGCATGCAGTGGCTTTCTAAATTGAAGTTGGAGTTTCAGCCAGTGCCTTTACATTTCAGAATATACCACTGCTAATATATCCAATGTCATATAAGAAAAAATATATACTGTCCCTGTTAAAGGAACTTGTAAATTGAAAAAGGACAAAAGCAAGACAGGATATCTATTTCTACATATTCCTTGTATACTATAAAATGTGTAAAGAGCAACATTCTGTACTACAGAGAAGGGAGGGGAAGAACCATCAAGTATTCTCTGATTATGGTCTTTGTTTTAGTTAAATCTTATTCCGGTAAACATTACAATTAAACTCCATTATAAAATACTTCAGAAATGCATACTGATAGCATCTCCACATTTTTAAAACCTGATAAAACCTAAATTGATAAAGAACTCCTTATATTGAAATCCACACTGTTACCAAAGCAGCTGAAGCAACACTATCAAACTGTAACCTATTCCAGATCCCCCTGGGCATCACATAGACCATACTTACCTCTCTCTCCATTCCTACCCCCATTTTTTTATTTTTTATTTTTTTACCATTTTTCTTAAAATACAAACTATTTTATAGGGTGATTGTAATATGATACTATGATCATTGCTGATTGCAGTTAGAAACAGACCCTTCTAATCCAGCTGCTCTCCACTTCAACAAATGCCATTTAAAAGCTACTTCATAAAAACATTATTGCCTCATACTTAAAAGACATTAAGTCAAGATTTTGGAAATTCCATTCATTTGATTATATCAGCAAGTGCACTGTATGTTAGATTTATCATTAAAGCAAAATCCATGAGAACTGTTTTCCAGACTTTAGTTAATGCTCTTATGACACATTTGGCCAATGAAAATGGATGAAAAACAGTAGTGCTTTGAAGCAATAGCCAGTAAATGCCATTGTGGTTTACCAAGAGTGGGATGCACAACATATTAGACCACAGTTAATGAAATTAAACCATTTCTTATGTTTCTAAAATGTGTCCTGTATTACTTGCTTGGAAACTACACAACTGATTCATCTTTGAGATTTTACTTCTTTCTGTAGTAAATTGTATCTCTTGCATCTAGTGGTAATTAAATCAGTAAGGGAAGACCACTGTTTTGTATTTTATAATACTATTTAAGGCAAAATAACTCAATAAATAAATGCATGTTCTTTTTTGTTTCCACATAAAAATGGAATTGTAAATTGACGTCCCTTATTCAAAGATCTAGGGAAAAGATTACTGAGAGGAAAGCAGGATAAAGTATATGCATACTACCTACTTGTATAAGATGTAAACTGATAAGTAGTTTTCTTTCATAATATGCCCATGAAATGTGGATCTAATGTAATGCTTTCTTTTCACTGTATTACAGGGAAAAGAAAAACTTCAGGCAAATCTTCTGGTGATTCTAAAGCTTTATCTACTGTCCTCATGCACAATTTATCCAACACAGCAATGAGGTGCATTATTTACCAAACTAAAACGCTGTTGTTCCTTTACTCTTCTGAAGCCTTGGAGAAGCAAACATAATTAATCTTCAAAATCCATTTATTCCTCTACTATTTTTAATTATTTGCCTATTAAATATAAAACTATGGTTACACCTCAGTTAAATCAATTCCATAAAAAGAACACTTCACGTCTCCTCATTTACATCAAAAAAACAACCTATTTACATCAAAAGAAAACCTATTCCTTCTTCAGAATTTAAAGCACTAAGCTCAAAGGTTAAAACGAATTGCTTTCTGACAGTCCAACCAGCTGCTGTCTCAGGCTAAGAACTCAATTCTCACAGTTACTTCAAGCTTTTCAAATGAAGACCCTGATATACTATGTTTCAATAAGTTAATTTGTAACTAGGCAAATGTTAACTAATAAACTTTTCCAATTATCTCAATTAGTTAACAGTAAAACTGAGAGACGGTCAATAGTTCAGGTCATTTTAATGCAGCATCACTGTAAGAAGTCACCAGGATTCCCCTCCAGGGATTATCAAGCCACAGTTTCACAAGAGAGTCAGTAGCAGCAAAAAAGCGAGGCCAGTCATGAACAAGCCTTAACAACATACAAAGAGAGAGAAGGTAAACAACAATGGTTCTCCTAATGCCTAAATCAGAAGAGATGACAGTTTATACTGGTTTTGCCAGCTATTCTCCAGTTTGCACCTTAAAAACATCTTTTAAGTATTTGGGCAGCAACCCATATAAGAATCAGGGTTCTTCTCCACTGATAACAGGAATGAAGATATGGATCTTTCCAATTAAGAGAGCAAAATGCTTTCCAATTAATTATTTTTACCAGATAAAAAATACATATAGGAAACAAAATCAATCAACAATGGAGCTCTCAGTTTAACTTCCTCTATTGAGAATGTAATTTTTGCATGCATTAAAATTGAAGTCCTCCTTAAGAAAAATGAGGTAATTACTGTGCTTAACAGCAAATTGTCCTTATTAGCAGAAGTGATGAATAATATGGTATTTAACACAAGTTAGGCTGCACACCAAAGTGGCAGTGAAGCTCAGATCACATCGCCTCATTTTCATAATCACTTTCACATGTGTACAATGCATTAAATACAGTACTATCTTAAAAATGAAAAGCAGACATTCCTTGGAAATTAATTCAATATTTATCATGTCACACACACACACAAAAAAAGATCGTTTATACTGTAGAAAAACTGGAATTCAGTCAATAACTATAGGATGTTTATAATTTCATTTGCCTTAATTTTGTCATATAGGCAGAAGCATACTGTATAGTTGTGGGAAGATGATACACGTGTCTAGAACAGTATATTCTAAAGATGTAAGCAGTAAGTCTCTCTGAAAACAGATATACAAACAGAACGTAAAAAATCAATATGGAAGCTTCTTTATCATGCATTTTCACATACTACACATTAACTGCTCCTGCTGACAGACTTTGATCTCAGTAGTCCCCATTAACTTCTGACAAAGAAGCACACAGGCATCACAGAACATCGCTTCCTACCAGATTCTTTCCCCACAAGCAAAAATTCAGGCCTACATTTACTATACACACATTTCTTGAATGTGAATATGGTAGAATTGCAGAGATTACAGTTGAAGTTCCATGCAAGAACACTAACTAGGAATAATGAATATTGCTTCTCTGTATAGTGACTTTTGAAGATGAGCAAATTCTTCACTAGTATCTGTATATGGGTTATCCATATTCAAGCTAATTCTCACATTAAGTTCTACTCAGAACAAAACTAAAATCACTGCATCTGTACCACTGGTACCATCACTCACAATTATTTCTACAGTCAATCCTGTGGTTCTTCATACCACAGCAAACTAAGCATAACTATTAGATCTATCACTGTGAAATGTGACTACCTCTTCTGGATAAGTGGAATAAATTGTGAGACGTCACTGAAGAATCAGTAATGTACAAGTAGAATGTGACATTCTTCCTGAAGATCACACAATGAGCTATGTTACAGGAAGCACCATCTTTCAGGACTTTTGACTGCACTACCACATCAAATTCAGAAGCTTTGTCTATGTGAACGGATTAATTAATTTTGCAGAGAGAAAGTCATAACCAAGCAAGTGCATAGTAAACCACAATAATATAGTTTTCCAAATTACATCTGCACTTTGATGAACTTGTGCATAAACAGCAAAGCAAGAGACAACTCCTCATTAAGTTCAATGTATGATACGGTAAATAAAATACCCACGTACTCTAACATCAAGCTTCATTTACATCTCAATACATTAGCTACTTCTTGTAGTGGTAACACAAGATACGTGCAGATCTCAAGTTTCCAGACAGTGCTATTAAACACAGGAAAAAAAAATTCAACACACCAATCAGACTGCATAATTAATAATAAAGACATTTCAAATTAATTTCCAGGGGAAACAGTTAACTAATATCCTTTTCACGGAGTATGCAGAAGCAGTGTTTGGAATAACTATATGAAATGAAAGCTGATGTTTAAACTTATCAGCTTTAAATAGGCTTAATCCGATCACGAGAAACTATATAGATGTCTATACATTCACAGGTGAAAAGGTTTGACCTATTATCTTGCCAACCCAAAGAACATAATTGTGACAGGACACAATAAACCAAAGATGGATTAAAGAAGATATGAACTAAACTATGTTCCCCAGTACAAAATGTAAACACTTCTTGAATGTCTCCATGGACGGTGACTCAGCCACCTCCTCGGGCAGCCTGTTTCAGTGCCAAGATGCAAATACAATCTGTAAAAGTCAATTTATCCTATAACAGTAACCCAAATAAAAAAAAAATTAACACTGGTAGTGAAGTTATAATAGACACACTACTCAAATAACATGATTCAAACGCCTTTTCAAAAAGAAAATAAGTCCATACTGAGATGGACAGATATATACGCAATTTGTAAAATAAAGAAACAAGTCAGAGATACCTTTATTTTATTTTTTTTTTAAGTATGAAATGGATATTTTTCGTTTCCTCTTCTAAATTTGTCACCAATGTAAGATGGGGCCAAAAATGTTTCAATAGGACAGAACAAAAATCTTGTTGATGATCAGATCTTTTTTTCTAGAAGACAGTAGTTAATATTAAAAATGGAGGCTGTTGCCAGTTTTAGAAGTCAATGCATTTAGAATTATTCCAATAACTTCCTCACAGATAATTAATTTGTTATATACAAAAAAAAAAATAATGCAGCAGCTTTCCAGTTCATTAAGTTGCTTTTCAAATGCTTATAAGATGACAGTTCTCAGTTATGTTCCCCAAAGATTCTCCATAGTTGAAGGTATTTTACTGCTACTGCAAAAATAGAGTAGTTTGAAAGACAAAAAGTTATGATGAGTATCTTAGAAAAATGCCACCTACAGAAATCTCATTGGCATTGCAGCTCAGTTAAAAGTATAAAGAAAATCACACCTACACAAACACATGACATATTAAAGGGAAATATAAAGTGGAGATTGAAACAAAATAAAGCTCTTTTTCTTGGTCCTATTGCACGCAAAGATTACACCATAGTAGACCTTCCAAATGCTAAAGCAATCTAAAGAAAGTTTAAACTTCCATAGGAAATAAAAGTCCCAAAGGAAATGAAAGTGGAAATGAAACCAAGGGAAAAGGTATTTGGCTCTACCCTCTAAGAACTGCCAACAGCAGCATGCTACAGTCATCCTTAGGGACTGGCTGAGCTTCCCCAGCAGCAGTATTACCCGCTAAGTACTGGGTCATCAGTGGCACAGTTGGCTGATTACGAGATGAGGTCACATATTTACTTATTTTAGCAAGAAACCACATAAAATACAGCCTGATGTACAGAGAGTTCTTGTACAGATATCAAACACTCCAGATCACTGAAATCATTTATTTAATTAGAAGGAAATAGCAAACTGCGAGACTTCAAGGAGATTGTATCTCACCCATTTACATAGAGGACAGAGCAAAACAAACAGTCCACTCTCCCTGTCCAGAAAAATAAATCACAAACTAAATACATTTAAGTATAATATAATAGTATCACATGGGAAAGATTTTTTAATGGAGAACTATCTGCAGGCCAGGTGTGACTGCTTTAAAAAAAAAAACATTCTGATATCAATGCTTACAACAGTTCTGGATACAAATAGTTTTCTCTGCGTGGTATATACACATAGCTTGAATGAAACTTGCTTCACAGCTCTTAACAACCACAGGATCTCGTTACAACTACAAGCTTCAGATGTGCCTTCCTATAATAAAGGAATTTCTACTCTCTTGGTTTCTACATTTAATTTTTCATCTTACATCTCCAAAGCAGCCTTTCAACATAGACTTTTTCTTTTTTAATTATGTTAAATTTCAGTTTAAGTCTAGAAAAAAAAAACAGTTGAATTTTTCAGGCCATTGTATGTACAGAAAGCCCAACACGGGAGACAAGCTAAGCAATGACAACATCTGAAAAGACCACCCAATAGCAGCGGTATACAAAGGAAACAGAAGCTTTGTTTTACAGAAAGTTCCTTTCCATTTTGAGGGGTGACACTCCAACTACAGAAATCTCCATAAATCTTCAGGGAAGAGATGTTACTAAAAAATTGCAGCTGCTTTACCTCTCAAAAGTAACATACTAAGCAGTTTTGCACCATGCTACAAATATCTTAAAACATAGCAGAAGGTAAAATTTAATCAATTCTGATATCCTTTAGACTGAGGTAGAAAGACTCTTACATTAGTGTAGGAAGTGCAGATAATCCCATCCAATTTACATAAATCCAGTGCAAACAATCAGTATAATGACTATTTTAAACATAAATACAGACAACTTTTACCTGAACTTTTATCATGCATCTTTCAGAAAGATGAATAAATACAGACAACTTTTACCTAAACTTTTATCATGCATCTTTCAGAAAGTGAGAGACAAGAAAAGCCAATGCATTAAAATAAGAACTTGAGATTGCTGCAGTATGGTACCAAGCCCACCATTTGAACTAACTGCTCACATACCTGCCTGATCATTATGAGACATGGGAAAGTGGCTGTTAGGAGCAGAGTGTAGGACCACCAGTTCTCACAGTATTATGATCCTAAAGCAGGTGAAAATAAAAGGAAGCCGTATCTTTTGGAAGACAATGCAACTGAGGTTTTAAAATCCTCTTACTCATATGAATATGCTCACAAAATCTGGCAGCAAAACTCTTTAATAGTATGCTAGAATAAACAGGTGCCAAAAGTTTTAAAAAGACTGTGTTTGAAAGAACTGGATCCAAATTTTGTGTTTATTCCTTGAACCCTTAAAGCCTTCCATTAGGAATACAGAGATAAGACAAATAGTTAAAAAAAAAAATTGGCTCAAATACAATTCAGTCATGGGACTGAGGAGAAACAAGCAGAACTCTGAATCCATTATAAGTGAGATAGGAAAATTACAGAGAGAGAACATAAAACATTTTGTTTCTGTCTAATGTACTTGATATCCCTCTATGTAAAGACAAGCATTTTTTTGAGCTACAGGTTTACAGACCTCAAGCATCAGGGCACTGTTGAGCTAGATGAGCAATTCATAGAGCAGCTGTGAATGCCACCACCACATCAATTCCCAAGTTTTAAGTGTTAAAACTTTTGCCATCATAGTGAAATAAATATATACATTTTTACAAACTAGCCTAAGCTACTATAAACACAATATTAAAAAAAACATTCTGTTTCCAAGCATTTGAGCCTAAATAAGGATCTGGAATCATGGAAGTAAGCAGACAGATATGCAAAGGACTGACAAACTCAGGATTTACACTTTCCCCCTTATATCCTTGCAAATAAATTATTCAGAAAAAAATCACCAATCTCTGTGCCAACAATTTTGGGATGTAATCTGACACTGTTTTTTCCATAAAATGAACAACGTGCATTGCTTCCAAAAGTTCCTGGAAGAGCAATTACAGATCACATACGTTCAGATGCTTTGGATTCTTAATGATAGCAACAAAGGAGAAAAGAATGGACTGTCAAACATTAAAGAAGAGAAAGATGAGATGGAAGTTTAAGACAAGCTAAAACAAGTCCCTACAGGCTGAGAAAAGGCAGGAGACACAACAGGAAAGATAAGGGAACTGCATAGAAAGTTTCCCCGCACATTCAGAAAAAGAGAGCTAATACAGTCACAGTCTTCAGTAAAATGACACAAGCAACATTTGAATATGTTCTTCACCTTCTGAGAACAAATCCAAAGATCTCAACCACTGCTGCTAATGTAAATCATTTCATTTATATAAATAGCATGTATGCAAGATAGGCAGCAAGAAGTCACTTCTTCCTGTAACATGATCCAGCAGTTATCTGCAGCATCAAGTAACTCAGCCCAGTCACCTGCCCCAGTGGTGAGTTACAAGAGACAACAAGAAGTGAAACACTTTTAACCAACTGAAAATAATAACTTCCTGTTAAGAGCCACTACCACGTCAAAAGTTATTCATTTTTCTCAGAACTTTGATAGGCCTTAGGAAGGAAAAACACATTAAGAAAGAAACAAGAGAGGGAAGTTCCTTGTACAGAGTAATTTCAGTTTGCAGAAAAGTAATTATACAACACACATTCATAAGAAGTTCTTATTCAAAACACTATTTAAGAACTAGAAGTTAAATAAAAATTCTACCCAGGCCAACGTCCCACTTGGAGCCAACGCTGGATCCTCAGGAAACAGAACATGATGGGGGAACTGCATGACATTTCTGAGGGTACACTTCAAGCGTCAAGAACACGACTCCTGAACCTGAAAGGCTGCCTTTGTTTTAAAAAATTGTCTGTTATATATTCTCCATCCTTATTTCTCCAAAACTGAACTCGACGCAACCACAGTATCTTGTAACAGGGAGTTTTACAGTGTGACTGTGTCCTGTGTGGAATCCTTCGTGGTGTCCTTTGGAACCTGTTTATCTACAGAGCTGTTCTTCTAACACCTAACTCAAAGAAGCGACTGCTTCCTCCATTATAAGCCACAAAATTTCAGAAGCTTTTGCACTTCTATAGGTTGACTGATCCAAAAGTTAACATTCTTACTTTTGGAAACATGTTTCTTATTTTAAATATATCCATTCCTATACGTTTATTTGGAGGCTTTTGTCAAGGAAAATTGAAAATAAGATGAATCCTCTGCTACTCAAATTACTATTCCTTTAAAAGTACATAGAATTAGAATAATCTTGCAAATCAAGGGACAAAGAGATGTAATTTTTACTCAATCAAAAGCCTCTTTCTCCAATTCTCATATGAGCTTCACACACATTTTATTTGTACTCCATAGTTATCAATTTTTTTAGGCTACAAAAAATGGACATTTACATCACCTTCAGTCTCATAAAGACTGTATTTTAGAAGCATGTTTACAGATTCAAATTTTTACTCAGTACTCCATATCACAAGCACATCTGTCATTAGCATCTGTTCATATAGCAACTCATAGGAAGTCCCTATTGAGTTGTGAGTCCCTATAATCCCTACACACTTACAGCATCCTTGCTTTTGAAGAGTGAAATCCTCTTCATATACATTTAGTATAAACTCCTTCAGTTGTACATAACCCCATATTTCATTTCAATAGACCTCAATAACAATGTAAGACAAATCCTTCAATGCAACAGCCCTATCATTTGACATTCCTCCTAAATCATAAACCATATATTTCACAATGCATAACGGTGGGGGTTTGTCTAATGATGCTGTATACATGAATATTTTACCTTTCAAAGACTGGAATAACAACAATAAGTACATTTTGCGCATTGTTAAAAAATCTTCATAACTATACAAACGTTGCTTAACTATACAGATGCATGGGGAACTTTAATTCACGTAAATGACATATTAGCACAACAATCACTAAAAGTGCGTAAGGAGGAAGAACTATATTTAATGAAAAAACAGAAATGTTTCCATATGTTTTTATGAAGTATTCTTTACCCTTTAAATGAACACATTCAGATTTAGTCGCTGGCTTTGTTTCAGAGAAACCCCATCTGTACACTGCATCGCTTACAGGCACATCTCAGTCATGCAATAGCTATGTCACAGCTCATATATCAAATAAAAATCACATTCAAGGCCACACAACCTTATATACCCAAAGTCTTCCATTCTATTTAAAGTAATCCTAAGAGAGCTCTTATTGCACCTCACTGCTGACGTCACATGACTTTTGTTGGGAAACAGAGTACTACAACTTAAATATCAAACAGTTCTTAACACAGATGAGAATGATCTAAAGGACAACTCTGTTGTATTCTCTATGCTTTTTGTTGTTCTTTTCCTTGGTTGTTTTTGTTTGTTTGTTTTAAACAAACAAACAGTCATGGAACTAAGAATAGTAGCACTGCATGTTATATCGCAGAGCAAGAAGCAAAATAAAATACAGGCAACTCACAGTAGGCGTAAGGCATTCATATGATGAATTTAGATTCTAGTTTCCAAGGCTAACAAAACTGACTGCACACATTAAGAACAGAAAGTCAGAAAAATTAATTTACTTTTCTGACAACGAAGGAGTCAGTGATAGAACAATCTCAAGTTCAAACTCAACAACAAATATAACTGATGATTCAAAAGGTTTCTATTACATGACAATTCACCAATCCTTTAACTTTCATAATGAGGAAACAATATGAAGTCATATTAGAAAACTTTGAAAGCATACAAATCCAAGCGATCTCCTTTCCAGAAGACCTTGAGCACACCCTGAGAGAACAAGGTTATATACAATATATACAATACCAAAACATTGTTCTATTCTTTTTCCCCGTATTATCAAGAAGTTTCTTTTGTCAAAGAGAAATTATTCAAAGCAAAATCTAAGCTAATGAGCTAGATGTAAACATCTAACAGCAAAAAATTAACAACACCATTTTCAAAGGCAGGTTTATTATTTTAGGGCCCCTCACTGTACGAAAGACATCCAAGCCCTGGTCTGTGCCTGGAGAAGGGCAAAGAAGCTGCTAAGGGGTCTGGAGCACAGGCCTTATGAGGAATGGCTGAGGAAGCTGGGACTGTGGAGAAGAGGATGCTCAGGGGAGACCTCATTACTCTCAATAACTACCTGAAGGGAGGTTGTAATGAGTTGGGGGTTGGCCTCCTCTCTTGTGACTAGTGATAGGACTAGAGGGAATGGCTTCAAGCTGCACCAGACTGGATGTTATGAAAGACTTTTTCAAAGGAGTCATCAGGTATTTGAATGGGCTGCCCAGGGAGGTGGTAGAGTCACCAACCCTGGAGGTATTCAAGGAACATGGTTTAGTGAGAACTATTGGTGATAGGTGGATGGTTGGACTGGATGATCTTCTAGGTCTTTTCCAACCTTGGTGATTCTATGATTACTGCCAGTGTCTAAAATCAAAATGTCTGCTGTACTTTCAATACATACAGCGATGATTATTAGCTGTTGCTTGATGGTTTCCTAAAAAGGTAAAGAATGTTTTTAGTAGTATATGAAATAGCAGAGTAACTATAAAGCAGAGTGCTTGCTGCTTTTTTTTCAATAACTTGAAATAGCGAGTTTAATGGAGCTCACCCAAACATAATTTAATAGCTTGTATTTAAAATAATTAGTAAAGAAAAAAGATTAGTCACCTTCTATAACATGTTACAGTCAACATGCTTTGTAAACTTCTCTTATGATTTGTTATTTAAAGCCCGTATTTTTGTAATATAGATGAAACATCTCAATTTTCAGTTAACTCCCAGGAATAAATGATGAATAAGCTAAGTAGGATAACATGCAACAGAGGCCCCCCATATTGAGAAGAAAGTTACACAGTAAGATGCAAATTAAATATAAAACAATAGCAAAATATGCAACTTCAACTATCACCAAAAGCTAGCAGGAGCCAACCACATAAAATAGACTCAGTCTGATATGGAGGACAGTTCAGAAATCAGCTGGCTCCAGTTAAGAGATGCGGGTGAAACAGCATTTCAAACAAAATAATTTCTGAAGCATCAAGTAACACAGGATGAAAAGGAGAAGAGGGAAAGCCCTGTGATCATCCAGTCTCAAGTTCTTATAAAATAAAGGCCATAGGAAACAGCAGCATGAATTTATTAAAAATGAAAAATAAAAAAAAAACAAAAACAAACAAACAAAAAGAAACCCTGCAGTCTCAGTAAATCGTTTCCATCATTAACAAGGAAGTGTTTTTTATCTGGAATTTCTTTTGGCTACTGGAACTTGTTACACCTTAATCTGCTAGACAAAAAAGTTTCATTTTCAATACACAATGTAGTTCCCTTGAATATCAGTAGATCTACCACATAAAAAATGTCCCTTCCAGTCTTCCAAATAATTTCTATTAAGAGTTGCACCTTCCACTCCAAATTCCATGTGAGCCTTAAGATAAGTGACTTTTAGAAAGTCCAAATAACGACTTGAATCGCATTTGCAAGTCAAGTTGTTTTTCAAGGTTTCTGGGGCACCAGACAATGTACAGAGTTAACCTGACACAGCATAATTGAGGAGACTTTTCTTAGCATTATGCTCATTTGGTTTATAAGTTCAAAATCCGTGAAAGTAAAGACAAAAAAAGTCAAGGAATGAAAGGATCTCCTCACCCAAATGCAAAGATTTCACTAAAAAGGTGTGGGTATATGTATACACACACACACACTTACATATATAAATATATTCAAGTGCATTTAAAAGAAAAAGTGAATCACAGAAGTTAAAAGATAGTATCATTCCTTTCCTTAAATACACTTAAAATGATTTATGAAAAGAAAAAAGTACCCTGATGCCACAGCCAACAAGTTTTTGAGGATTATCTAGTAGACTATGCCCAAATAGTGGTCTTTTAGCATCCACTTTTTCGATAAAACATCAAATCACACTGTGAAGTCATCTGACAGTATTACTCTTTCATCATGGCTTCAGAGGTCTTCAGCTTGGGAAGACCAGTCACCATACAAACCCAATTTCATTACTTAGCTTTTTATCTTGTACCATAATCAAATTCAAGATTCTCAAGATTCACTGTTCTCACTGAGACAGAGAACATCTATTTTTGTGATGTCATAAAGCTTATACTCTCAAAAATGACACGCAGACTCAAGTTCCAAAGAGATAATACTTAGGATGGTATTCTACTGTAGATGCCCAGGAACCAAACACATTATCAGCTCTTTACCAACATCATTAGAAATTCTCTTAAACATAATTACATATAATATAATAATAATATATATATATGATATATAATTATTTATTAAACAAATCATATCTAAATTGAAGCAGCAAATTATTGGGAGGACATGAGATGAGATAATAAAAAGCACTGCTTCCTTTTTCAGCTATTTATTTTTCCTTCCTATGTTTAGTTAATATTTAGGTGTTTCTGAAGTCTTGGTGCAAATTTACAGCAGGCAAAATTTATGAATTAAAAAAGTAGTTTTCCTAACACTGAATAAGGTAGAGGTACTATCTTGGTGATAAGCACAAATCTGCTGGCAAGCTGTGTTTCATTGATAACATATGGAATACGGCAACATATGAATGGATAGCAGCATAAAAGTGATCCCACTGGGAAAGTAGCCTTGACAAGAAGTACACATCAAAGAAAGTTTTATAAAAAGCTCTCTTGAAAGACAGAAGATCAAGTGCTTAGCACTTTGGTGATCACAGTCACCTAATCTAAGTCCACTGAACGAAATACAGAGTTAACTGGTGAAACCAGGAGCTATGAGAGCTGTACCAAGATGCAATCATGAGCTTTCAACACAACTGCAAATGCTGCTATGCCAGTGCCTCAAAGGTTTATTCCAAAGCTTAGTCAATCTAAAAAGAGAAGGCAAATACCTATGGATTCCTAACGACTCCAAAGTGATCCGAGTTTGCTGGTGCACACAGTACATTTTTAGATGCAATTTCCTAAGACTATGTCTAGAATAGCACAGTTCCTCCCCTGAACTACACATAAAGACAATTTCACAGTGCTTGTAAAGCTGCTGAACACATGCAAAAGTGTTATTTTTTAGACGCTAATTGGGACTAAAAGAATTTGAAAAAATATTAAGTATAATATTTTTTGTTTTACATTGCGTGTCCCACAGTTATAAATTTGCTGGTCAGATACTACCAACAATATATTAATTTACAATGAAAATACAATATTACATGACTACTTTTAATATTGTCAAGCACTCCCAGAAAGTCCTGGGAAGCATGAAAGAGTACAACTGGTTTAAAAAAAAAAATGTATGTTCTGAGTCTTTAATTTGTAACAGATCATAACAAATAATTTCTTTTCCTTTGGTATACTCAGGTTGGAGGGAAACAAGAAGATTCTGTTTCCCCCTGGCAAGAAGGACTGCCACTCATCACCATTCAACTGGACAAAAATGGACTGAGAGCAAATTGTAACAGATTCATATGAAATCCAAAGGTGTTTGAGAAATATTTATTTTACTCTTAACTTCAGTCATCCTTTTGAAATCTGTTTTCCCACCAGGCAAAGAATAGAATCAGGTTCTTCTAATTTAACTCCTCCTTTCACTGATGCCTGCTGCAAATGAATAGATGACAATTTCCATAAAAATAAGAAATCTATTAAAAGAAGAGTGCAATCCTATATGACAAAATTTATCTGAAATCTGGATTTCTGAGATATGTTGATATATGTAAACCCCTTTCAAAGTAATAGCTCCTACTTAATTCCATAGAAACCACAACAGAAAACAGTAACAGCTACAAAACACTAATTTTCAACAATCACCAGTATTAGTTATGGCATTTTCACCAGCAAAGAACAAGAACCCACATGCCGTACTCACAAAAGTCTGAACCAGTGAAGGTGACCCACTGCTGCCATTGCTAATGCTGAAATGCACCACTCATCATCTCGCTATGCTCACATTCACTGTCTGGTCTCCGTAAGTGTTCAGCAAGCATCTGTGAATGTCAATGGGTGTAAGTTGTGCCAGGAGTGATTCAGGTTGGATATTAGGAAAAAATTTCTTCTCAGAAACAGTGGTGAGGTATTGGAACAGGCTGCCCAGAGAGGTTGTAGAGTCATCATCCCTGGAGGTTTTCAAGAAGAGGGTACATGATACACTAAGTGACACCGTCTTAAGCAGTCACAGGCATGGGTTAATGGCTGGACTAGACGATCTTAGTAATCCTTCCAACCTTAATGATTCTATTAATTTTTTTTGCATGGAGAAATTCAAATCCACTCCCTTTGCTTCATAAGTCCTTCTATGTCAGATGCCGTTTTATCAGACTACCCCTTTGCTGACATCTCTCACACAGCAACGAAACGTAATAGAATATTGGCAGGAAAGTTCAACTTTTAACTGCAATACTACCACCACCCACCTCTTATGTTGTGGGTCAAGATAAAACAGGAGGCATTACTTTTGGAGTAGCCCTCATACATAAGGAGAGAAACAGAATTCACTATATTCTTTCAATAGTCACAATCTCAGAACAAATTCAGAAAGCTGAGTAGACCCAACTATCAATCAGTGCAGTACAACAGTCAACATACTTTGCCACAAACTGAAATCAAGACACCAGATAGCTTCTGAGTAAAATACACTGAGCTCAAACCAAATAGGTTGAGACAGTACAAGGTAGATTCTTCTTGAAGACAGAAGATAAAAAGCCTTCTGGAAGATGGGTGATAGTGGAAATCTCTAGGATTCCTTGACTCCCTCCCCCCTCAAAAAAAAAAAAAAAAAAA